>WIQG01000098.1:0-534992 GCA_014925785.1 Mycena galopus ATCC 62051
TCTATCGATGAAAAGACAATCAACCGTTCCAGGACCTAGGTCACCTATGTCCCCTCGCTTCTGCATTCTGCCCGCTCAAACACGTCGAATTTGGGACTTCCGTCATTACCATTGCGTAGTTCCGTGCCACACAGCCAACCAAATACTGTTTCAATCGTCCTTGAAAATTCCAACGTTGAGAGAGCCGCGTCGCGTCGCGATCAACTGTCCTTCAAGTTGGTGCATGTGCTGATGTGTTGGTCGCTGCGTCATGGGTCACATCTGTGACCCGCCACGCGGGTATTCGAGACCCGAATCACGCTCATCCTCCTCCTCAAATCTTGCTTCCTCCCACCATCGCCGCTGACAAGGTCAAGCGAATATGGACCAGCCCTCCTGGAACGATACCCTCCGCGCAACCCTGGGCTCCTGCCTGCCCTGTCTTCCCTGCGGCCCTTCACGCGCTAATACCACCTCTAATGGCTCTGGGGACTCGGAGGATGAGTACAGCAACAACAACGGGGTGCGGGGTATACGGCGAGCGAGATCAGACGAGCTGGAAGGGCTCCTCGTCGACTCGAATTCGGCTGATGAAGGGTGGAGGGACGACGACGCTGCGGCCGACGCGGATGCCATTTCTCTGCATTCGCACCTTGGTCCGCGGGGCGCAAGCGCGCACCCCCACGTACACCGCGGCATATCTCTTTCTGGGGGTACAACTTATTTGGCAAGGGGCGTGTGGCTTTAGAGGGAGGGGACGATGCGCTGCATCCATCTGCGCCTACGCCGCCCGCGGGTGAAGCGGGTGTCCCGAAACGGAATAAGCGGCGTGGAAGTGGTCGCAGCACAGACGACCTCCTCGCGCGCGCGGCGCTCGACGCAGGGCCCACGCAGCTCAAGGACGTTACCTCTGCGGACGTGGCGCGGCGTGCGCGCACGGGCTCCAGTGCGTCTCAGGGTGTATCTGAGGGCGGAGAGACGGATTTAGAACGCCGCGCGCGCCGTAAAGCGCGGAAGGAGATGCGGCGGCTCGCTGCGGCGCTTGCGGAGGCGCCGCATACGCCTGACAGTGGTGAATTTGAGGGCTTTCCTGGCAGCGGTGACCTTCCGCCGGCCGCACATCGGGGGATTCCCGCACCCTTCCTCCAGCTGTCGTCCGCACCCCCCGATGCCTTGGCGCATTTACAAGCCGCAGACGACGACGAGGCAGCTGACCTCGACGGTTTAGCCTACGCGCGTTTGGCACCGCGCGCGATGGGCAGCTCGCAATCGCAATCGCGGTCGAGCGGGCGGTCAAGTGGGTCAGGGAGCGGGGCGCCGTATTCCCCTGTGGGTGTAGGAGGTATGTATTGTTTTCCAACACACGCCGGTATCTAATCCTAATTCAAACGCAGACGGGTCCTACGACGGTCAACGGAAGAAGTCTAAATCCAAGAGCAAGTCCAAGCGGAGCAACAAATCCCAGTCCAGCGCGACGTCGTCTACGCTCGCTTCACCGCCGCCGACGTCGAGTGGATTCCCGCATACAATGCGAGATTCGGACGCGAATGTTCGCGATTCGGCTATCGAGGTGGACGATTCGTTTGGCGCGTTTGCGCATGCGCAAGCGGACGAGGATTTTGACGGGACACCGGGCGGGTTTACTTCTACCTTTGGGGTTGGCGAGGAGGCGGAAGTGGTGAGGGAGGCGCTTCCTTCGCCGGGGCTTTCGCGCGGTGGGGGTGGGTTCCGATTCGGGGGTGCGAAGATGGGTGGGTTTTAATACGCGTCGGTTTATTTATTTGGTCAGGGGAGTAGGTAGATTTTCGGGACGGCGGATGGATGGATCGAGGGGAACGGACGGTACAGTGCTGCGCTTCGATACAGCTGGCGGGACTTTCATTCAAATTTATATTGGATCCAACTACGACCCAACACGCTATTGAATCAAGTGGATGTGGTTACTGTTCAGTGAAGGCCGGCGACTTCTGCCCACAATAATCAAATCCTCTCATGGATTTAAATGTCACTGGAGAACGCTCTGAACAAGAAGGGGACCCGAAGTGGCTGTCCCGGCCATCTACTGTGCCATTTCGTTCAGTTAGTATGGTCACAGGTCACAAGCCTCAGATTGTACGAAAATTTTCGTAGGTCACAGCGTCACAAAAGGGTCATACGAAAGGTTCCCACCAGTTTGGCCCGAAAAATCCGCTCCGGGCGGCCCTGCGGGGCAATTTTATACAAAAATTTTCGTAAGTCACACAGGTCCCAGACCTGCATACGAAAAGATCAATTTGTATGAGGTGTCACACGCCAAAGTGCCCTATGAATTGAACGAAATGGGACAGTATGTGGAGAATGTCGTCCGCATAGAAGGGAAGCTTCAATCCTTGTTGCCTCTACTATTTAGAGTTACTCCGGCAGCAAAATTTAGATTCCAAATAGATAGATACGTAATGCGGGAACGCGCGGTCCGCGCAACTATACTGTCATAGCATCGGAGCGCTCGTGGAGCCGGAAGACGCGTCGGACGACAAGGCGAAATTGGAAGTGCAGGATACGCGCGACTCGGTAGTGCTGTCCATAATATGATATTAATATGGTTTTGGCCATATCATATTATGCCTCTAGCCCCCATATTATTGTATTCATATTATATTATGCACATATTTATTAATATGTATTATGATATATTGATAATATATTAATAATATTCACCAGCATCAAGTAAGTCAACCCCTCATCTCCACAGAACCCCAATTATTGCCAATAAACCATGTAGAGAGTGTACTGGACCTAGGGATTGTTTCACAAATGCAGTTCTGCCCCATGGACTTGCCAAAATCTGCAAGGGGAACCCCTGAGTCACGCTCCCATTGGCACGTGCTGTGCGATCAGGCCCGGGACGATTGCTGATCACTCCGGGAATCGGCTAGCCTTATTAGTCCGCGCCGAACCAATATCTCCGCAACTTTTGTATGACCCGGATTTTGAATCGAAGGAGTTAAAAAATTCTGAATCTAAGTCAGATTGATTAGGTTATGTAACTTACATACAACTTTGATGTGATGTTTCGCGACTAAGTTCTCCCAGACTCTACATTTGAGTCCTGCTGCCACTTTTTGCTTTCTTGCTCAGTTTTCATCTGATTAACTCAAAATAAACTGCAAACTACTACTACATCTCGTTACTCAATGTGGAGGCTGGTTACGAGTCTATTGGGTGACTTCCCGTAAGAGTAGATAATAAATTTCGAGTATTTTGTTACCATATCGGGACGGCTGTCAGGACCCCATTGTCTTTGGATCTCATTACGGCGTCATTTGGAACCTCTACAGACCGTTATTTATTTAGAATCTGGAGAGGCCTCCTACCCCCCCTTCCAGATTTTATTAGCTTGAATAGACGGGAATGCGTCCGGATTTGGCAACCCTTCTTCGCGGTCCGACTTCCCGGTGATTTCCCACAGCTTGCTCTTGCCCAACGCCAACCCAATGCTCTCGCCGCCGTTGTCTTACTCGTGCTACAGTGAGGCTATATGGGCTAGCAATGTTCGTTGCCTCATAACAACCGATAGATACCTTCAGCAAACCTTCAGCAACCGATCTCATTCCTTTTCACTCTCAAATATGGACGTCGGACTTCCACCAAGCTCGAATCTATGCAGGGCATCACGGTGCGTAGCAATCTGCACTCAGTCGTCAATTCAGGGCCTGTCTGTTCCCTCTCGCCGAAAGAGCTTGATTGTTTCTTTGCATCCGAGGCCTGCATAAAACAGGGCTTGCATACAGGGATTCTCTGTTCGACGTCGCTCATTCATCCATTCCTTCTTTTTCAATTCTACACCTCAATCTTCCTCTCAATGTCTGATCCTGCTGCTCCTCCCTTCACCCAGGCACGACCAAGCCTTTCGTATGACACACACGGCCGCCCCTATTTCCGTGACTCCAACGGGCAATGGATGCCTGCTGGCTGGGTGCTCACCGACCCACCAATGGTACGCAGTTTTCCTCGTTTGCTTGCAAAACAAATCTGAATCTCCTTGTAGGCAATCTCTCTGCAGCCGCCGTTTGAACAGCAAGTCGGCAATGTCGCCCAAGAGGTACATTCTGCTATTTTTTTGTCTGTAATGACCTTTTAACAATTGCGTCTAGTCCAACTTCCCCTCCTCTTCGTCCCATACGGCTCCACGCCCGGTTATCGATCCTCGCCTGACTCACAATGACGGGCGCGACCTCTCCGCTCATGCGATCGCCAAGGCGACCCTCCAGCCCGCTCTCAAGGTTGGCGGTGCCCGCCAGAAGTCGAAGAAGCGTGAACGGTCACCAGAACCATCCGACTTCAGTGACGACAGCGATGTTCCCTCTCGCAAACGTCGCGCTGGTGGCAGACGTCCCCAGGGATCCACAAACTTTGCCAAGGACGACACCAACAGTCTGCTCAACATTGTAGAGAGGAAGCTCCCCCTCGGTGCGAAGGCTTGGAAGGCTGTGGGTGTCAGCTACAATAAATGGGTGGAGAGGAAGGGTCGACCTGTGCGTGAGGTCAAGGCTTTGGAGGCCAAGTACAAAGCAGTATGTCCGGATGTTTTCTCGATTTTATTGCGCTTTTTTTTTTGACATCCTTCAAGTTATTGCACACAAAGAAGCCAACCGGTCGCGGAACCTGCCCTCCGGAGATCAAGCGTGCGCACCGTATTGAAGGTCTCATCCACAACCAAGCGGGTGTCTTGGAACTCAGCGACTCCGACAACGTTGACGACGTGTACGCAGATGCCGCAGGTGGAGATGCGGGCGGGGGTGATTCCTCTGGCGATGACGACGTGGTCGAAGTCGCTGGCCCATCCGACTCTCACACTGCTGTTGCGCGCCATGCACCCAGCCCTCCTCTCCGCCGCCATCGTGTGAACATGCCAGATGTCCTCAAAACCCTTTCCAAGGCCTTTGATCCACAGGTCCAGAAGCACCGTGATGCTGAGCGCGCCGAGCGTTCTTTCCAGACCACCCACATGCTCTCCCTCACACAGCAGCTACGCAATGCGCATGCCACCATCGAGAACATGCATACCCAGCTCGTCACTACACAGAACCGCGTCCATGAAGTGGAGCGTGCACGCGACCGGGCTGAGTGGAAGCTCGAGACGGCCACGTTCAATGGTCCCCCGAGCGCTGGCCTTCTTGGTTGTGCTTCCGTCTATCAAGAGAACCCAGATCTTGTGCGTGTGGGAGGCAAAGTCCGCTGTGAGCACTTCTATCCTGATGGAGGCGCATGCACTCAATGGTTCTCAGACCCATCTGACAACGACGCCGAGAAGGAGAACCGCAACCCTAGCAGCTCTTCCCATTCACGCCACTCCAGCACGACATTTGATCATCCCTTCAATACATCCTTCAGCCCCCTTCCATCTGCATCGACCCTCAAGGTTGCCGAGGTGGTGGATGTGTCCGCGTCAGTGGATGCGCCCGGGGCCTTGTAGGTCAGGACCTCATAAATTCTGTCTTGGACACTCCTTTGCTCGCGTCTACTACATCTTGAACACTCGTTTGTCTGTTGCCGCTGTGAATCATGCACTGCTATACCTTGGACACTCCACCCACACACTCTTTCAATAGTTACGTTGACATTGTCTAGAGTCTCGTAGTGAATCCAACCATATTGTGTGTCTTTTTGTCAAGTGAATTCTCCTACGGCAAATTATTCATACATCGCTATATTATGGAAACGAGCAACTCGGTCTGAACGACGCTGTTCCGAAAACAGCATTGTTTCGAAGCCACTCCAAATCTGTTCTTCTTCTTGTGTCTGCTTCCATATTGGCATATAAACACTGCGAATCTGGTTAATGCCAACCAATTCTGCTCGGACATTGTTGAGTCGAACACAAATTTCAAGCAACTCCCCTCGTTCTTTCTGACGGCCAATTTCCAGCGGGATACGAAGACGTCCAAATGATCCTTGGAGCCCACACATTCCCCATTCCGCTGTCTGCCTATAGGATAGCAGCTCTCGGTCAAAGGCAAGCTTCTCTTCAATTTTGGCAGTGGTTCCTGTAATTTTCTGGCCAGTTTTGATTGGCGCTCGAATCTTCCCTTCAATCTGCTGTGCACCCCGAGGGAATGCGGTATCCGCAACAAGATAAAACCCATCCAGTGTGTTTGTACGCAGTTTCTCATAGATCTTCCGAGCAATCCGAGCATCGTGCCAACTGCCAGGTGCGTTGAGGACCGCGGCGATGATTGTTCCTGTAAAACTTGTTCAGCACTCATCACAGATCAACTAAAAATACTTGCCCTTGGGGGAAAATGCGAGAACAGAGCTCACAACGTGTTCACAGAGCCACCCATTGTAGGTAGCGTGCTCGATTTCTTCGTCATCCGAAGTCTGGCCAGCCAGATTCAGTCGGTCAATACTGGCGAAGGCACCAGTCAAGCGAGGATGCCGTTCAACAATCAATTCATTGAACTCTTCGAACTCCTCTGGTTGCCACTTGATCTGAGCAGCGGGCATCGTGCGGAGCGTGTTCAAAAGGAGGTCAAGCCCGAATGTGATGTAGCATGAGATTGTGCTCGGGATGCAAGCAAAGATCTGCTGGAGGCTGACCTCCCGCATGGTCGAGTTGAGATAATGGAGTACGAGTCCAAGGGCTCCTGATGCTTCAAGCGAGCGTGCACCTAGGCGTGTCCTTCCGATGCTGGATGTGTCCTGTCGTGGAATCGGAGTGGTGTCCCACGCGTTGCCAAAGCCAGCATCAAGGATGCTTTCCAAAGTTCCGACGTCGAAGCCCATGGTGGTGATATATGCACCGTCATTTCGTGATAGGTACAGAACCTGCCAAGGAGTGGTTCCCCTGGGATTCCGTATGAGCTGTGGTCGGCACAGATATAGTCTGTTCAGTTTTCGTCGTTCTGTGCGCAGACAATGAGCCTCAAGTGCCCCGACTGCGATTATAGCATTGCTGCGGCCTAAAAGATCCTGTTCTTCCTCAATTCCCTCTTCCTCCATATCCTCGAGCTGCTGGGCGACGAAAAACGCGACGAAGTCCATGAAGTGGGAGCTGAATCGCTGTGGATTGAGGCAAGACACGTTATTGTTTGCTGTTTGGCAAGCACATTGACCAGGCTGGCAGAATTCGGCAGTGATGCCTCACGTCCATCGCAGAAAATATAAAATACTCTTGCGGGAACCACCAACAAATAGATTCGAGGAGTAAATCTCGTTTGATGCCATCACTGGCACCCCAAAATACTCGAAAAATACTATCTAGTGTTACGGGAAGTCACCCATTGTACTACTAGTCTGCATATTTTTTACTTTTGATTTGATTTTGCTCAGACTCTGAGCTTCAGCTGAGCCTCAAGGTTGCCCTTACAAAATCACCTGTTTAAGCAATTTGCTTTTCTGGATTCTGTGATGGTGCATCCTTGTTTGACAAGTGTTAGTTCTCTGGGTCACACCCAATGGATACATTTCATCTCATGTTCACCCTGGGACCTCACCAGATTGTTTGACCAAGAGCTTAGCTTTGAGGCATTGGAGCCTCATAACTTGTCACTTTGGCTAGAGTCAACCGTCCTATAATATGGAAATAATATGATAATACGGACTGACCCATATCATATTATATTCATATTATATTATATTATATTACTGCGTATTAATATCATCAGATCTGCCTTGACACCGTATTATATCTGTAATATTATGATATATTAATAATATATTATTTCGTATTATATTAATGGACAGCACTACGCGCGAGGTTTCACCGGAGTCGGAGGACGAAGACGAGGATGCTCAGGGCGATGACGAGGAAGACGTTGAAAGACAGTCACTCCTAGTGCGGATGGATCACGTTCGAGAAAGGTTCACGAAGCTAACTTCTATAAAACCAAACCCTAACCAAAACCACTCAACGACACCTTCCCTTTATAGGAATGATAGTTTAAGTTCGGGGGTGTAGACCAAGTATTAGGTCAAATAGCCAAGTGCGTGCAGGTTTCAACCGTTCGAGAGAGTCTTGTAGTTGAGCGTGGTGCGTTTTTGTTGGTTCGAGGAGCGCTTTCCTTTGTTCATGGATGAACGTAGGTTGCTTAGTATAAGAAACAGACTCGAAGGTCTGGGGTGGTTTGTTCTGAGGAACAGGTTTGTGCTAACACGTTGGCTTAACAAGCTCACAACAATGGTTCGCGGACACAGGGACACAGAACACAGGACACAGGACACACAAGAACACGTTCACGGACACAATGACAAGACAAACACAAGACACAGGACACAGACACATTCACGGACACAATTCCACAGTTCAGGTTCACAAGTCCACACGGATATTAATCCAAACCACAAGTCACTTTATATCAGGTGAAAGAACAGTCACGCTGGGCTACTGAGCTCTCGAGCCAAACCTATCTACAACACTGCTGTGTCTAGAGGCAGGGTCTGTTACTGTACTGTTAAACTGCCTGCTCTTTTATACTACTCTCTTATCGCGATGACTAAATAATATTATATATACTGGTCCGTTTATCCGTGAAATCTGACTTGAAATCCCTGCTCGATTAACACTATTGGCTCCCTATACTGGTAGATCGAACACCGGTTCAGACTCGATCGATCAAAGTTGAAATATTATGGTATCTTGGTGATATGCTGGGTCCGCGACTCGCAGCTCGGGCGATGCTCTTGTCTAGACGCGTCTCTTCTTCGTCCTAGCCCTATTCAGATTCTCCTACTGAGGTCGGGGTCTCTTCGCGAGCGACTTGTACGGTTTGCAGGCACTGTCAAACTCTCGTGGTTCAACTATATTGATCGCGTTTTGGCTGTTGCCATCTTTGATCGGACAGCTCCACCTGGAGCGCGCTTTGGCATCGGTCACCTAATTCATCTTGGTCATACTCCGGATCTGCACGGACCTCGGAGCTATAGCCATTCAGGGTATTCACCGCTTTTCCGTTCTCGGAGCCTTCCGCTTGCATGTGACACACACGTCCACTAATTCCAGGAATGCCGCGACAAACAAAGTGTCTCTGGAGGTGGTCGCGACCACTGAGTTCCGTCCGCGATTGCCAAATATAGATTCCTTCTAACTCCTCTGTAGTCCAAGTCAGCGTCAGCGCTTCTAGGCGGGTTCCTAGGTACTGTCTGGTTATTCGAGATCGTCTCCGTGTGAGCGTGACTCTAGCTATATGACTGGTAGCTCTCCGCGTGAGGCGTCGCGGAAGCTTCTCGGGATGTCTGCGTGATTGTTTATACTGCAAATTGCAAAATAGCTGCGTTTCACATGTGGCTGCTTTCACGGCTTATCAATGTTCCGGACGCAGAGGCGATGGACATGGATGAACCGGAACCGGATCGCCTACCAAGCGGACCGAACATCGTCGGTCCTTACGTCGAGATTTCGCCCGGGCTGTTGGTCGTCTGGGAGCCGGAGGTCGTCGTGAAGAGCGAGACGGACATCATGGACCAAGCGGAGATGTTCGCTCGGTTGAACGAGCATCGGGTGCGGAAGGAGGCGCGAAGGAAGGCCGCGAAGGAAGCGGAGGAAAGGGAAGTCGCCGAAAGGGAGAAGAATGAGGAAGCGGCAAAGGAGGAGGCGCGTAAAGAGGCGGCCCGGGTGGAGGAAGAGTTGACCGAGCTCCAGGCGAAGCATGCCTCGCTCCTGGAGAAAGCCGCGGGGGAGAAGAAGATCAAGGAGGAGAAGAAAGACGAGCCGTTGCCCGTCCGGGACGAGTCCATTCCACCGTCCGGCTTCCGGGTTTCCCAAGAGGAATCCGGAATTGTGTACGAGTTGGTTTCGGACGACGAGCCGGTCGTCGATGAAGATGAGGAGCTGGTTGCGAGTGGTTCTAGTTCGAGGCCAGAGCCGGAGCAGAACGCGGAGCTGGAGTCGGAGAAGCGCGCAGATGCAGACGAAGGCGAGAAGTGAACGGATGGAAATGGACAATGTAGATAGAAAAACGGACGATTGTATAATAACTTTCTTGAGTCCGAAATAAGTTTTTTCTTGGTCATGAAGCGCGTAGAGTCGCCGACGAGACGGAGTAAGACCAGAGGGATGTGACCGGAGCCGGAAGCTCAAAGTCGTTCCCATTTGGGTCCGGGTTTGTCCGGATATTGCTCATGAAACTCTGCCAAGAGTTCCGGAGCGTCCAAATCGAAGGCCAGAACCCACTGGTACTGTTGTCCGGTCGAAGACCATCCGAGCCATTCAACATAGTACCGGAGCGGACAACGACGGTAACGTCGGTCGATCTTGGAGTCGAGTATTGTTGATAGTTAGAAATGTTCGTCTCCGTTGAGAATCTCGACCGGTCTGGGTGCAACTTGTTCGTGTCCGGGGAATGGATCCGGGAAATGTGGTTCTAGCACTGAGATGTGAAAAACGGGGTGAATGCGCGAAAGGGCTTTAGGAAGACGGATTCGATAAGACGTGCCGGAGGTTTTCTCGATGACTTCGTATGGCCCGAAGTGCGTTTCGGAGAACTTCTCCGTTGGCTGGGTGGTTGCAATGAACTCGGTCGACACAAAAACATGATCTCCGACCTCGAGGATCGGGTCCGGAAGACACTTTTTATCAGCAACTTCCTTGTAATGCTCCGTAGCAATAGTAAGTTGCGCCTGGAGGTATTCGTGGACGGATTGGAGGTTGTAGACGTAGTCCCGGGCTTTGTCAACATCCTTGCCCTGGATTGTAGTCTCGTGGAAGGTGAGTGCTGGATGATAACCCTTGTTAGCGAAGAATGGAGATACGCCGGTCGATGCGTTCGGAGCGTTGTTGAGCGCGAACTCTCCGAGAGGAAGGAGCTCAGCCCAGTCATCCTGTTGATATGCACAATACATCCGGACGTACTGTTCGAGGGTTTGGTTCATGTGTTCCGTCTGACCGTCGGCCTCCGGATGGTGGCCGGACGTAAAGTGCATGGTCATATTGAGTAGTTTGCCCAATGCGCGGAAGAAAGCGGAGACGAATTCCGTGCCATGGTCGGAAGTGACATGGGCCGGGACTCCGTGTTTGGAAAAGACGTGAATAAGGAAGTGCCGGGCGAGTTGCACGGAGGTGATATGGAAGTTGCAGGGGAAAAGAATAACCTGCTTGGATGCACGATCAACGATGACACAAATGCAGTTGAACTCGCCGGAGAAAGGAAGGTTTTCGATAAAGTCAATGGAAATGGAATGCCAAGGACGGAGGGGAACTGGGAGTGGACGGAGGAGACCGTACAGCTTGTGCCAAGGGGCCTTGTTGCGCTTGCAGTGAGTGCAGGATTTGCAATAGTCTCGGACGAAATTCCGCATTTCCGGCCAGGCATAGTCGTGCCGGACAAGGGCCAGCGTACAATTCTGTCCGAAATGGCCGGAGAGTATGTGATCATGCTTGTTTTGTAAAACACGTACACGGAGAATGTCCGGAGAGTTGCCAGAAACCTGCAGGACGTAGATCCGGTTGTTAAGAAGTAGAAGTCCGGTTGGATCTGTGGTCCAGCGCGAGCCGGAAGCATCGGACGCCGCAGATGCGAGTCCGGAAGTAGCGGCTGGGCCGTCCGGATAGTGGGAAATGATGTCGCGGTGAAGCTGATCAACATCCAGGACGACGGAGGCTCGGAGACAAACATCTTCAAGGTAAGTAGCGTTAAGCGATGCGGATAATTGATCGGACGTGAAAATGGGCCGGAAGTTCTGAGGATTGATCTGGCTGAAGGCCGTATCCCCCTCTTTTGGATAGACGTCCCATCGTCTAGTCAAAGCATCGGGTTTACCTCCGAGTTTGCCCGGTCGGAACCGGATCACCATATTGAAATGGCAAAGGTATTCGGACCAGTGTACTTGCTGACGGGTAAGGGCTTTCGTCGTTGCAAAGTATTCGAGGTTCTTGTGGTCCGTGACAACATCGACAACTAAAGGAGCCCCCTCGAGATAATGACGCCAATGAGTAAAGCAATCAAAAATAGCAAGGAGTTCCTTATCGTGAGTGTCGTAGTTGAGCTCCGGAGCCGTAAGTGTCCGGCTCCGGAAAGCGACAGGGTGAAGTTCCCCATCATCTCCGGTGATAGAGAGTATGCCTGTGATAGCATAGTCGGATGCGTCCGTTTCGACCGTGATCTGACGGCCAGGAATCCAATGGTGGAGGACCGGAGCATCCGTAAACGCGCGCTTGAGAGTGTCGAAAGCCATTTGGCAAGCGACCGACCAGTCCCACTTGATAGCGGTACGGGTAAGCCGGGTGAGTGGAACAGTAATGCCGGAATAGCCGTAGATAAAACACCGGTAGAAGTTACAAAAACCGAGGAAGGACTGAACATCCTTAACTTTCCGAGGGACGGGCCAATCCGTGATGGCGGAGGTTTTGTCCGGAGCCATCCGGAAACCGTCCGGAGAAAGAACATAGCCTAGATATTCGCAAGTAGTGACACTGAACTCGCATTTGGGAAGTTTGCAATACAAACTGGCTTCCCGGAGGCACCGGAGCACCTCCCGGACGTGAGCAGTATGGTTGGACGGATCATCGAAGTACACCAAGATGTCATCGAGGTATACCACGACATAGACATCCAACAGATCCGCAAACAGCGTATTGAGGAAACGCTGAAAGGCGGCCGGAGCATTGGACAAACCTTCCGGAACAACCCGGAAGTTGTAGGAGCCGTAGCGTGAGCGAAATGCGGTTTTGTACTCGTCGCCCGGGGCGACCCGGAGTAAATGGTAGGCATGCTGGAGGTCGAGCTTGGTATAGATACGTGCCTTTCCTGGTGCGTCGAGGAGATCCGAGATCAGAGGAAGCGGA
Source organism: Mycena galopus ATCC 62051 (assembly GCA_014925785.1). Taxonomy (NCBI): domain Eukaryota; kingdom Fungi; phylum Basidiomycota; class Agaricomycetes; order Agaricales; family Mycenaceae; genus Mycena; species Mycena galopus. The sequence continues at coordinate 12,740 of WIQG01000098.1, forward strand.
TAACGATCCTTCTTCGTGATATGGTTCAATCCACAGTAGTCTACGCAAACCCGGAGACTTCCGTCCTTCTTCTTAGCGAAGAGGATAGGAGCGCCATGGGAGGAACGAGACAGATAGATGAAGTCCGCCTTCAAGTTTGACTTCCCATGAGACTTCTTTCATGCTTCCCCTCTTGTCGCTGGTCGTGGGATCTTATTTCCTGGTGCTATGTCGAGGTATTGGAAGCTATACACGACGTGAGTATTCTAACCTCACACGGAACACAAGAAGTGGTAGCGAGTGAGTATATTCACCTATACACGACGTGAGTATTCTAACTAGAATACCGTTAGCTACGTTGTAGATGAATATAAGTATGGAACATACCCTCACACGGAACACAAGAAGTGGTAGCGAGTGAGGGATGTTTGACGCGACTGTCACGGTATATCGACACACGTGACAGTCCGTCACGATCTAATCTAATTGAGTCCGAGTCCATGCTGTCCGTAGTGTCTCGTCCAACACACCCCCTCAGCGTGGACTGCGGATTCACCCCCTCATGCCAGAACACCCCCTGGAGTGATACCGAGGCTTTCGCGATGACGTACAAAGTCGGCGTAGGGTAAGGGCTTAGTGAGCGTATCGGCAATATTATCGTGTGAGGTGACGTGCGGGAGGGATATCTTCAGTTTCTCGACGCAGTCGCAGATATGGTGATAACGGTTGTCAATGTGCTTAGCGCGTGAGTGGAACGATTGGTCTCCAGCCAGAATGATGGCGGCATTGTTGTCGCAGAAGATACGGGATGGGCTGTCGACTTTTACGCCAATGCCCCGGAGGAGCATGCGCAACCAGCACACTTCCTTTGCGGCTTCCTTTGCGGCGATGTACTCGGCCTCAGTTGATGAGAGAGTCACCACCTTCTGTTTGCGCGAGGCCCGCGAGATGGAACCGGTGCCCAAGCTGAATGTGTACCCCATGATCGACTTGCGGCGATCTTTGTCATTCACAAAATCAGCGTCTCCGTGGCCGAGGAGTCTGATGGTGTTCCTGCCACCGAGTACCAAGACGAAAGTGCGGGTGAGCTTGAGGTATCGGACAACGCGGATGGCCGCTAGCCAGTGGACGTGCCGGTAGCAATCAAGGAAACTGGCGAGGACGTTGACTGCGAAAGAGATGTCGGACCTGGTTCCGATGGCAACGTACATGAGAGAGCCCACGAGGGATCGATATGGTACGACGGCCAGGCGATCGGCCTCTTCGCGAGAGAGGGAATCGGTGGGTCGTCGTAGGTCGGATTTCGCCTCCATCGGGGTGGTCACGGTGTATGCATCAGCTTGGCCGAACTGGGCAATTATGCGGTCAATTAGCGCGGTCTGGGATAGGGATATTGTGCCGCGTTCGGGGTCGCGAACAATGCTGATGCCGAGGCAGTATCGAATGTCACCGAGATCGGATATTGCCCATCGCATACACAGCTGCGTTTTGAAGACGTCGTTGGCGGCCGGGGTGCTCGATGCACATATCATGTCGTCGACATGTACGGCTACGATCGTGGATTCACCCCCGGGGCCATGACGGACATAAACGCACCATTCACATAGTAGTCGCCAGAAGCCCCACCCCAGCATCGCTTCGTGCATATGCTTGTTCCACGCACGCCCAGCCTGCTTTAGCCCGTACAGCGACTTCACCAATTTCCACAGCCACTTCTCCTTCCCCTTCTCCTCGAAGTGTTTCAGCTGGCGTGTGTATTGGAACTCGTCGGGCGGTAAGTCAGCATTAAGGAAAGCCGTCTTGATGTCAACCTGCTGGATATCCCATCCACGAGATGCAGCGACGTGGAGGATGGCGCGGAATGACTCGAGACGTGCGGTGGGTGAGGTAGTTTGGGTGTAGTCTCGGCCGTAGACTTGTCGGTAGCCTTTGACGCAATATTGCACCTTGTTGCGTACCACGTTCCCGCCCGCGTCGCGCTTCCGTACGTATACCGGTTTGACATCGAGGATTGTCTTTCCTGATGGGACAGCCGTCGGTGGAACGAGTTCGTAGACACCAAAACGACGGAGGGCATCAAGTTCCTCATGCGTGCCGTCGACCCATTTGTCAGCGTCTGGGGAAGCCATTGCCTCAGCGTAGGTCTTCGGGTCGTCAGGAAATTCGACGTCAATCGGGTTTTCAGTGAGGTAAGCATTGAGTTGTGCCCACATGGCAGCTTCCTCGCCATCGTCGTCCTCCGGCGTTTCCGCAATGGTTGCCTCAATGTCGTTGAGTATCCTCTGCTCGCCGTCGTCCTCCTGGTGTTGGTTGTCTGCAGTGAGCACATTGCGGTGGCGTGCAGGTATGCATTCACGTTCCGAGCGACGTAGTGGCGGCGGCGGGGGAGGACCAGTATGGGGAGAAGGGGAGGCGCTTCTCGCAGGCGGCGGCATGGACGGGGTGGGCATAGAGCGCACGTCGTCAGATGCGTCCGGAGTGGAGGTGGTGAGACTGGGTGGGTCGTCAGATGACTGGTCGTCAGGTACTCCAGCGGCAGAGGGCGCGGGCATGCCCAGCACGGCGCGCTCTGCGAGCCGAGATTTATCCCAAGAGACCTTAGTTTCCTGACCCGATTCAATGAAGCGTACGTTGATCGAGTTGTATACTTTTCCGGTCGAGCGCTCCCAGCAGTGGTAGGATTTCGAGCGAGGGGTGTAACAGATGAGCACACACTCGAGAGACCAGTCGTATACCTTCGGATTGTGGCCTTCGATGAGGACGAAAGCCCGGCAGCCAATCTCGCGGAGGTGCGCAATGTTGGGTTTTACGCCTTCGAAACACTCGAACGGGGTGCGTCCACCTTGTGCTCTCAATGGGGTTCTGGCATGCAAATAAGCAGCAGTCACGCAGAACTTGTCCCATAGGAATGGGGGAGCCTTGCAGTAAATGCGCATGGCGCGGCCCTTGCTATGGATGGTGAGGTGATAGCGCTCTACCTTCCCGTTCATCTTAGACACATGGGGGGCAGTGTAGCTGACCGTGGTACTGCGTGCAGCGCACCATCTCTCAAAATCGTTCGACTTCAGCTCGCCGTTGTCGATGACGAACGTGCCGACCTTCTCGCCCGTCTTGGCTTCAATCGCAATTGCCCATGTACGAAGGTGATGGAAGGCGGCAGATTTATTAGGGACGGGGATCGTCCAGCCACGAGATGAAAAGTCGTCGACGATATCGAGAGTATAAAAATTTCCGCTGCGCGAGCGAACCGCAACCTTCCCACTCAGATCAACATGCACCTGCTCCAACCGTCTTGTTGACTTCGGCCCCTCCCTCACTTTCGGTATGATCGCTCAAGCCTGCTTTCCACGAATGCACGCATCACAAATGGGAGCATTGGATGATGGGTTGAGACTCATACCGTCAGCAAGTTGGTCTTGGTAGAGGTCCGCAACATCCTGGTGGTTCGCATGGCCGAGGCAGAGGTGCCAGCTGCGCAAATCGCGTGCTTCGGCAGATGCAACGGACGCAGAGGACACAGGAGAGCAATTAAGGTTGTAGAGGTTGCGCGTAGGATGGACAGAGCCCGTGCATACCGTGCCGTCGGCGGATGTTACCCAGACATCGGTCTTGTCGAAGTGGAAGGTGTATGAGGAGTCGCGGCACAAGCGGAGGACAGATAAGAGGCGTATTGCAGCGTCGGGTACATAGAGGACGTTGTGGATGGCGAATTTATCTGTGACCATCGTCCCTATCCCGGTCGCGTTGATTGCTGTCCCCTGGAACCCCCGAATTGCTCGCAGTGCAATCGGCGTGAAGGTGACGAAATCTTCGCGGGCAGTACGTCAGTGAACAACGTGTTGGTGCTAGGGGGCGGGTCGGATGTGTTGGAGTCAGTCGGCATGACGTAGAAGTCGGCGCCGTCAACTGTGATGTATGCGCGCCCGTCGGGTTTGGCCCTGATTTTGGGGTTTCCCTTCCCGCCCTTTGAGTTTCCGCCGTCGCGTGGCTTCGCTTGTGCATCGGCCTCGGGAGCGTCGGGTTTCCCATTGTCCGCGCGCCTCTTTGCCTGCACTTCGCGTATACCCTTCCCGGCCATGCCACCCCCAGTGTGTGTGCAGTACTTCCACTGGTGCGTGTCCGGTCTTGGGCAGCCCACCGTCGTACAACGTCTCCGGTCAGATGCGCCCTGGGCTGCGTTCACCGTGCCGTTCCGTCCGTCTGCAATCCCGTCAAAGTCGTGGATGTTGCTTAGGTTATCCTTGAGCGTCGCGAGATCAAGATGGGGGAGAGCGAGCATACTGCGAAGGAAATTGCGGTGGTTTGCTGCCAGTGCCGCGAGGAGACCGACGAGAAGGAACAAGTCAGGGTCAATCGGGCCCGCCGCCCATATCGCAGTGTTGAGGTCCGTGAGCTGTTCGATTGTCGCGGAGAACGTGGTGGGGTCAGACGCGAAGTCGGTGGATAGGAACTGGTGTAATGCTTTCACTTGACCCTTAGGGCCCCGGTGCTCATGACGACATCGCAATGCGTCCCATATCGCCGCCGCCGTGGTACACTTCTTGAAGTGCTCGCGCTCCGTCGAGACGCACGCACCGGACAGATAGAACCGCACGACTGTATCGGCATCGACCCACACGCGATAGTGAGCTGGGTAAAGCGTGGGGGACGGGCATGGATTGTTGTGCCCTATGAACCGAAGCGCGCCCGGCTGCACGCCCAGTTGGTGCGTTACCTTCGACTCCCATGATATCCAATTGCCCCGCTCCAGCGATAGCTTGTCACTGTCCACCCACTGCGTCGGTAGGGCGAAAGCCTTCGGTAGGGGGCCAAGGGTCCCGAGGTGCGGCTGGGATATCGACGCCATCGGGTGCGGGATGAACTGAGGGTGGTACGTCGGCGCAGGGGGTATCGCTGGGTAGAAGTGGCCGTGGGGAGGCGCGATGGGTGGCGGGTAAAAGTGTTGTGGCTGCGGGTGATGGAACGAAGGTTGCGAGGAGGGAGGTGGCGCCGGCGTTGTAAAACGAGGCATGTACGAGTGGCCGGGGAAGGCATTGTGGGCTGGTGTCGCGCTCTGGAAAGGCGATGGTACGCGTGGTGGGCCAGAGACGTTCGGCGGGGCACTACGTGATCCAAGAGGGTCGTTCTGTTCGTGGTGGGGCGGCCAATGGTATTGGCGATTCGCCTGAAACGGGTTGGAAGGCGACAGCGCAGGGCGAGCGTCTATCGGATCCATGGTGTGTCGCGAGAGTCGTTTGTGCAAGAAAAAATGTGATGCGCGCTGCGCGAGTTGTAAAGAACCAGCTCGCTGGGTATATGTGTTCGTCCGCGGTGTATGGCTTCGTGCGCGTCGTCGTCAACAACGGCACAAAAGGCCCATAACCTATTGGAAGCTATACACGACGTGAGTATTCTAACCTCACACAGAACACAAGAAGTGGTAGCGAGTGAGTATATTCACCTATACACGACGTGAGTATTCTAACTAGAATACCGTTAGCTACGTTGTAGATGAATATAAGTATGGAACATACCCTCACACGGAACACAAGAAGTGGTAGCGAGTGAGGGATGTTTGACGCGACTGTCACGGTATATCAACACACGTGACAGTCCGTCACGATCTAATCTAATCGAGTCCGAGTCCATGCTGTCCGTAGCGTCTCGTCCAACAAGTTCTGATCAAGGAACTCCCGGAGCGCCAAAAGCTCGGCCGGAGAAAGGGAATAGATGGGACCGACCGGAGGTTCCGCGTCATCGACGGTCTCGATCTTCAGATCGAACTCGCGATGGGGCGGAAGATTATAAGCCTCCGATTCCGAAAAGACATCGGCGAAGTTGTGGTATTCGGCCGGAATGCCAGACAAGTTAGCGAAGTCCGGCTCGGCCGAAGATTTAAATCCTAGACTTTTGTCGGTCGGTGTAGCACGCAGAGTATACTGGATGGTGCTTTTATCGCAAATGATAGCGCGGAAAGCAGCAGCGTTGACCATAGACACAAGCGGGGCAGTAGTGAACGGACGAGGCGTGGGGGCCTCGGGTGGCGCCGGAAACGGTGCCGGAGGAATCTCCATAGAAGGAGCAGATCTGGGCGAAGACGTCAGCGGTATAGACGGAATGAGAGCCGGGGTTGCCGGATGCTCCGTATCCTCCGTAGCCGGAGGGGCCGCAACAAAGGCCGGAGTGATCTCCGGGTGTGTTGACACAATAGACTTGTCGTAAACAGGGCTGAACTTTTTAGTGAGGCGTTGCGCCAGTCAATCAACGGATTGTAGCAGCGTAGCCAATTTAGTCCAAGAACCAAGTCGCAGGCAGAGTCCAGACGGGTGACGTAAAATTCCATAGAATGAATATTGCCGGAAGGAAACCGGGGCAATAAATCCAGTTGCCGGTTTATGATAGATGAGGAGCCATCGAGATACCGGAGCTTAACCGGAGGGACCGCATACGGAGAATACCCTTTAGATTCACAAACTCGAGTAGACACAAAACAGTGCGAAGAGCCGGAGTTGATGAGCGCCCGTAAGCGGGAGTTGAATCCTGCGGCAACTCGTTGTACAAAAGACGGACGCAGGGTTAGGCCTGCGTCTGGAGTAGGAAAACCGGACAGAATGCCGGATGGAGAGATAAAGTCCGCAGAGAGTAAAGATATATCAAGATCGATGTAAAAGGCATTAGGAGAGAGAGTGGACGCGTTGAGAGTAACCTCCGGAAGCACCGCGGAGTCAACATGGCTCGGACCAGGTGCGGAGGGTTCCGAGCTGCTGTCTAATTTTTTGACTCGGGGGTAGATGAGGCATCAGTGGCAGGCGCAGGCAGATTAGAAACATTTCCAGCCTTGCCTTGAGCATTGCCCGGACGCTTCCGGCAGTCGGCCGTCTTGTGGCCTTGACCACCGCAGAACATGCAGAGGTTGTTCTTCATGCGCCGCTCGCGTTCCTCGGGTTTGAGCTTACCGGAGGAGTTGAGCTTGGCCGCGTACGGTTTCGGAGTCTTCGATGACCTGGAGGCCTGACCTGCATTGCTGGACGTGGCCGGAGGAGTAGTCAACGGAGGGTTGGTCTTGGCCGGAGGGTTACAGTTACCTCGGCCCTTGCCCTTCCCCTTGGACTTCCCACCACGACCACGACCACCTTGACCTCCGGCCGGAGGAGAGCCGGAGGCGTCTCCGGACGACTTGCCGGAGGGTGGTGGATTGTTGGAAGCGCGCTCCGCAGCTTTCTCGGCCTGTCGATGATGGTAGCGCTGGTCGATCTGCAAGGCGTAAGCTTTGAGTCCGACAAGATTAGCCGGAATCTGATTTTGCGCGATGGTGTCCTTGATGCGACTGGGGAGGCCCATGTAATATGCCCGGAAAAGAGCAGCCTCATTGTATCCCGTCATAACCACGTGAGTGTCGAACTCGAGCTGGTAAGTAGCCAGCTGATCACCCGGCTTCATGGAAAGCATCTCCAAAGCGATCCGGGCGTCCCCGAAGGGGTCGTGCAGACCGAAGTTAGTCGCGAGCTCCTGAACAAATAGTCCCCAGTTCCCATCCCAATGTGGAATGGGTGCCCTACCGCCCGCGTAGATATTGGGCATAAACCACTGCTGAGCGGTGCCCCGAAGATACGACCGGACATAGAAAATCTTATCTTCGTTGCCCGGGAAGTCTTGTGGGCATTCCGCGATGTGCAGATAAATCTGAGACATGAAAGTGGCAAATTTAGTCGGGTCCGAACCATCGAATGTGTCCGGAGCCTTGGAAGCGGTACGAGTGGAGCGAGGAGGAGCGACAGAGTTCTGTGCGAGGAGAGCCATTGCCTGTGCCATTTGTTGCACGGCGAAATTGAGCTGCGGGTTGTTCGGAGCGGGAATGTGAATTGTCGGACCGGGAGGACCTGGAGGACCTGGAGGCAGCACCGGACCAAATGGTCCGCCACCACCACTGCCGCCACCTCCACCGCCACCAGGTCCTGGATTAGGCGCGGGCACGCCGGAACCCGATGGATTAACCGGAAGGTTTGGAATAGGCGGAGGATTTCCGCCCAGGGGTGGACCTCCACCTCCTCCACCTCCGCCGCCTCCACCGCTACCGCCGCCAGGAGAGCCAGAAGGTCCGGGAGGACCGGAAGGGCCCGCAGGCGGGGGCGGAGTAGAGCCGGAAGGAAGATTGGTGGGTGGTTGAGTAGTAGGGTCAGGAGTTTGTCCTCCACTGGCTTTACCTTTACCCTTGTTGATCGGAGCAGGAGTAACCGGGGGAGCAGTGTGCGGTCGCGAGCCGATCAAAGTAGGTGATGGCCCAATGGGTCGACATCTTCCGGTACTTCCACAATGGTAGCAGTGTGGACTGGATGATGAAACATGCGATGATCTGGGGTAGGAGAAGATATGCCAGTACCGGAGCCATGATCATACTCATTGAAATCCATCACCTCGGGGTAAACCAATCCAGGGTATTGGGAACCGACCGGAGATTGGCTGAACTGCTAGAGAGCAGCTCCTCGGTTTTCTGGGTTGAGAAGTGGTCTTGACCACATGGCCGGAGCATGCGGCCAAAGAGGACGCGAATCCGGTTGAAAATGCGGTTGGGAACCCGAGGGTCAATAGGTGGTGAGAGCATGGAGGGCTGAAAACCAGAAGTAGATTCTACAGGCTGCTGGCCCGGAGCCTGAATCGGAACGATGGCGCTGAACTGGCGCGATCGACAACGATCTTGGCCTACATCCGGAGTGGGAACGAGGTGAGCGTAAGACATGGGAAGAAGCCAAATTAATTTGAGTTGATAATACTGTTATATCCGTGTCCGGTAAGAAAAGGAAACGGCCGGAAGGGCGAACGGCCGGAAAGCCGGATGGCCGGAAAGGCCGGAAGGACGGATGGTCGGACAAAGTGTCGGGGGGCCGGACAAAGGTCCAGATGTAAAGCGATACCACAAGAGTATAAGGGTACACCAATTAACTTGGCTCCGAAGGTCGGATAGAGAATAGGACAGAGGTCGGACGACGGAGCAATGCGGAGGCAAAGCACGTTAATTATCAACTAAGGTTACATCCGAAGTAAGTACGTATTTATACTAAGTACGGAGATAGTCCGGATGAGTTTGGAGAAGAAGTAAAGACAATAGGAATAAGCAAAGACAATAAAGACAATAAGGAATACATGTGGGGCATAAGTCATATGGTCAGAGAAGGGGAAACGCTCAGTAATTCTTCATTGCGTAAAAACCCCGAGGGCGTGCGTCAACGACCAAGGTCGGATGCAACAGCGAGTGAGACGGACGCGAGCCGGAGTTCGGATGATGCGTCCGGAAGGAAAGGAAGTCAGATCCAAGGATCCGGATGGATCCGGAGAGGGTCGGAGATGCACGGGCATAACAACTGCTATGAACTGCCCAGCATTGTCAATGACTATTTCCTGTGGACAACCCCATCTACATATGATTTCTTCGAGGAGGAACTTTCCTATAGCCTTGGCATTATCTGCTTATAGAGCTTGAGCCTCCAGCCAACGACTTAAGGCATCTCGAGCTGCTATCACCAATTTACATTTGTTTGAGGGCACTCCCATTACCATCACATCCATGTGAATCTTTTGAAATATGCTCAGAGTGAACATGGGTTTTGGTGGAATCCTCAACAATGTCTTCTGGCGAACCTGGCACGTATGGCAAGTCCTCACATACTAGTCCACATCCTGTGAACTGTCTGGCCACCAGAACTGCAAGTCTATCATGCTCTTTGTTGGGAAGGCACCCTTATGCCCCAGACTATCATGAGTTGCGCGCATCATGTACATCCTGTATTCCTTTGTGACCACTAATTTGGGCCCACTGTCTTTATTGTGATGGTACAATCTCCCAGTCTCCCTGTCTAAATAGAACAGAGAGGCATATCATACAAACTTTGCCTATTCCCTCTGTGAATACTTGGGTGCCTGAGGGTCTTCGAACTCTTTTGGTCTCTTGAGAGGGTCTTTCAATCATTCTCGGACCTGCTCTACCCTGTTGTCTAAGGCAGTTGCTGCCTCTGAACGGTACCCTTCAGGATACTCTTCCTTGGACTCTGGATCCAGTTTACACTTGTCTCTTGTTTGTAACATCAAATATTGAGGCATAACCAGCCCCTCTGCATCATAAGCCTTTCTAATAGCATTGAGATCCTGAGCTTCAGCTGAGAACACTGACACGCACTCATCTGCGAAATCCCCTTCTCAGTTCACAGGCACCAGCACTTGTTCATAACCACCCCAGGTATCAATCTTGTCCTTGAACTCCTTGAAGTCCAATGGTTGTCAGCCCTCAAAGTCCCATCCTGGGTGGTCCTCAGGAGGATCATTCTCATCATAGCTGGCCTCCAGATTAGGCCAATCCTTGTCCCCGTTGACTGACTGCCTTTGGGACAGTCCATCTGGTGGGAACATCTTCCCTGCGACATGCTTCAATATAAAGCGAAACATCAGAATCTTTTCGATCCACCAATTAATGGTCGTGTTTGGTCCCATCCCAGGGTTGGACAGCATTCCTTTAATGTACAGGGCATCGGTTTCCACTGCCAATCTTAGCAACCAGTACTGTAACTGATCCAAGGCCCTTAGTAGCTCAAATAGTTCTCATTTTGGTTGTGAGAACTGAGATTTGCGATCATTTAATGGAATCATGGTGAACTTTGTGAAATACTTCTTTGTGGGGTCATCAGGATCACACTGATAGACCTTGATCCCAACTGACTGCCAAGAAGTGTCCACTGCTAGCACAATGTCCAAGTCCAACTCATAATTGAGAGGCTTCAGCGATTGACAGAGAGCTACCTCTTGTTCTATTTTGTCCATAGCCTTTTGCTGTTTGATTTTTCCATAGTCCTAGCTGAATTTGCCATTCAACAGGTGATGACTGCAGATGAAGCCAAGAGCATGGCTATCATGTTCTTCAAATGTGTCATAGAGAGAAACTGTAGTAATGGTTCCAGTGCTCACTGAGCCTGCAGCTATAGCTTGGCCAGAATGGACGACAATCCAGAGTCCCTCCTTGTGCAGGTCAGACTCGGTAGCTGTTTCCCAGGCAAGCCAGTCATGTGAAGTTGAAAGAACCAAAGGGTCATTGCCCAGCATAGTGGTGCTAAAATGAGTGGGGATAGAGGGGTAGGGAAACCTAAAAGGAAAACTCGAGTCTAGTGAGGGTACACTTGAAAGGTTGGGTGGAAGCTAAAGACACTGGGTGCAAGCCATCATTTCCGCAGTATTTCCGCGCCGCGCAAATATTTAATTTCCGCAACATTTTCGCAACATTTCCGCGGCACGGAAATTTGGCGGAAATTTTGGATTTCCGCATCATTTCCGCGACATTTCCGCAGTATTTCCGCGGGTGCGGAAATTTGATACCACGAGGCTGCGACAAGACCTGCTATATAAGGAAAGAAAAGGTAAATTACTCAGAGCGGAAATTGTTCCAATAGGATGGTACCAAGTCCAAGCAACGAAAACGTAGATAGCGTCTTCACTAAAAATTATTCAGCAGTAGCAGGTGACTCGTAGTGTAGTTCTAGCTGTGATATTGTACTCGAATTGTAAATTTGCATTTCAGCTCGAAGCTTGAATGAACATGGAGCTTCGCTTGTTAAGCAGTCACGGGCTCAAACATGTCTTGTCTTCTTCCTCCACCTTCCCATTTTATCCCTACGCCTCCCAGGCAATGACTCTCGAGAACAAAACTCCACACTCTTTCAATCCTTCTTCTTTGGTCCCCGGCAGGCGATCCTCTCATCGCAGGTACAACTCGGAGCCTTTCAATGTGTCTCGCCAAAAAGATGTATTTCGTGGACAGCCATTCGTTGGCCATAGCGAGATCTCGTTGCATCCCGTATGCGAATTAGACTCCGATGTTCATACCTTTGCAGCACCAGCTCCAGTTCCCTTACTCCGCGGCAAACTCCAAACTTGCCGCAATAAAAGAACGGATGGAACACCTAGAAGCAGGCACGCGCGTACCTCCCTGAGCTCATGCCGGCACTCATCGCAGGGCTTGCGGATGCGTCACTCGAAGCGGGAGGCGGCGTTGACTGCACTCGGGCGCGTGTGCAGCAGCACCAGCTATGTCATCACGCCGCTCGTGGACTACCCCGGGCTGCTGCCGCTGCCCGGGCGGATTCTGTGGCAGGACAGTGCGGCCGCGGGTGGCAGCGGTGAGGCGGTAAGCAGGTCAACCTCTCATCTCTCTTCACGCCGTTAACTCGGACATCTAGATCATGCCCGCTTTCGCGGCCGTCACGAGGACGTCGGTACCGTGGCTGCAAGAGTTCCACCTGCAGCAGCTGGCGATTCTCATCAGCATCATCAAGCAGCATGTCCGGAACCACGCGGCGGAGGTGCTCGGGCTCGTCACAGAGCTCTGGGATAACACGACGCTGCAAACACCGATCGTCGCACTTATCGAGGCGGTCGGGAGAGCGCTCGCTGTTATATCCGTGTCGGAAGAAAGGAGGAAAGAAAGGAGGAGAGGAGGTAGGTTCCGGAGGAAGGATGTCCGGGCCGGAAGGACGGAAGGCCGGAGGACAGAGCTCGACGGAGGTTAACGGAAGTGCGGAAGTTAACGGAGGTCAGTGATGTGGGATCCGGAACTACGGATATCGGAACCACTACACCACAGGGGGTTAAGGGTGAGTGGGGACTGTACTGCTGGCAACTTGAATAGGGAAGAATGACAACGAAGATGATCAAAGGACTTCACTCGTCGGCCGGACGAGTAAGGTGAAGGCCGGACGAGATGGATGAAGGCCGGACGGGAATTCGGATGGCCGGACGGATATCCGGAAGGCCGGAGTCAAGGCAAGGTTTGAAGCCGAGACTACAAGAAGTCGGAATAAGTCCGGACGTCGGATGAAGGACGGAGGTCACGTCCGAACGTCGGACGAAGGTAGGTTGTCGAGACAAGGAAGCCGGAAGAGGCAGAAGTAAGGAATGACGACCGGACGAGTTATCCAAGACAGGGACAACGTTACAACGTTAAGTCGGAAGTATCGGAAGTTCAGGAGTTCGACCGGAAGTTGGTTTGGTGCGGAGTAAATGTTTATAATCAAACTGAGGTACATCCAAGACTGTACTACGTATTTATAATATTTACGGGGCAAGTCCGGATGTGGAGGGAAGTAACTAAAAGACAATAAGATAAGTCGTATAACAATAAAGACAATAAAGGAAAGCATGTGGAGCATAGTGCATAAGGACATAGGATGTGATGGTGAGTCGGATGACTGATGAAACCATCGGATACGACACCGTGTGGACTTGGTGTTGTGTGGAGAGTCCGAGGAAGTTCCGTGATACTTCCGAGGCCAGAGCCGGAAGACGGAAGACGGAGATCGGGGGACCGGAGGTTCGGATGAAGATCCGGAAGTGGCGAAGAATGCCGGAGGTTAGGCCGGAGGCGGCCGGATGTGGTCGGGAGTGGTCCTGGGGTTGCACGGGCGTAACAGTATCCCCCTTTTACGGTTCCTTGCCCACAAGGAACCAAAGGAACCAAGGACAAGAGAATCGCAAAGGTAATGCTGGACCGAGGACGAACGGAAGACACGGAGGACGGAAGAGTCGCGTCACGTGGTGAGGATGGTGAAGAAATGATAAGGAAATTTATAAGATGACAAGGAGGGCCGAAAAGACCGAGGACCGAGTTGTCCGAATGGAATCCGTGATGACCGAAAAGTCCGAGAAAAAACGAAGTGGCAGAGCCGAGAAGCCGAGTGCCAGGTTCATAGTTGTGAGCGTGATCGTGGGAAGAGAAATTTTTCTTCTTTCTTCTCACCACCACTACTACCGATGTCCGGACACCCGAACGACAGCAGGAACGGAGCCGACGCGGACGAAAACATCGTCCGGCGGGGGACACCTCCGTCGGAGGTGACGGAGACGGGGGTGACGCCGAGGGTGGAGAACGTGGGTGGCAGCGTCGGTGGCGTTAGGGGCAGCGGTGGTGCTGCGGCCATAGACCAAGGTACGTGGCGAGTCGATTTTCGGAGTCGGAAGGGAATTGATCGGATACACAAGGAGGGGCGGTACCGGAGGGCGGACAGCGTGCGGAAGTCCCGCAGGGAGCGCAAGTCGATGTCAGCGGTCCACCTGCCGTCACTGACTTGTTGCTGAGGATGCTGAGGCGGGCCGAGGAAACGGAGCGGAGGGCGGAGGTTCGCGAACAGCGGATTGAGCAACTCCTGCTCACCCGCTTTGTGCCGCCGGAGGAGGCACCAGTTCCGCCTTCTCTCTACCCGGGTCCGGACAGACCTCCGACTCCCGCCGGCTCGGAGGGAGACGACGAGAGCTCACTGGACGAGGATTCCAGTGAGGAGGATCCGACGGAGGTAGCGAGGTTGAAGGAGGAAAAGCGGAAGCGGAAGGAAAGGAAAGCGGACATGGAGCAGAAGTTGAAGGAGTTAGCGGAGAAGAAGAAGACATTGGGGAAGGAGACGAAGGAGGAGAAGAAGAAGAAGACGGCGATGAAGAAGGGGAAGAAGGCGGAGGAAGCGGAAGTTCCGGTAGTCCGGAAGAAAGGTGTGTCGCAGTCGGAAGTTCCGGATCTCACTCACGGAAGTTCGTATAGGCCCAGTTTGCGTAGCGTGCAGAGTCGCGAAGGTTCCGTGCGAGCCCCGAGACACGGGAAATTCTGCTGGTCCGTCAGCCACTGCGTGCATTCGATGCCATCTCCGCAAGATTGGCTGTTCTCTCGCCGGAAAGACCAAGGGTTCGGGAACGCGCAAGTCCTCAGCCAAGAAACCCGCCGAGACCAAACCCACCGAGACCAAACCCACCAGCTCGCGTCGGGCCCGAGGACGGACGGAGGTGACGGAGGTCGCGGAGGTTCCGGTCGCGCGGACGCGGAGACAGGAGGACGCGGCGCTGATTGCCGAGTTGGGTGCGGATGTGCGGAGGTTGAACGCACAGGTCCGAGACCTGACACGGGAGTTGCGGATGACGCAAGAGACCAGCTCCCGTCTCGCCACCTTCATCGCCGGATCTTTGGCTGCCCACGGAGGCGTTGAGGAAAACGCCTGGATGGAAGGGGCGATCGCCGAGTCCCGGCAGTTCGCGGAGGACATGCGGCGACGCGCCGGAGGACAGGGAGGATCGGGTCGGACGGAGGAAGAAAAGGAGGCGGATGAACGGAAGAGGAAGCGCGCGGTGGTCGAGCAACTCGCGGACTCGGATGCGGAGGAAGAATCGAGGCCGAAGAAGAAGAAGGTGAAGAAGGAGAAGACGGACGACAAGGTGGATTGGCCGGAGGGATTCCGGAAAGGCCACGGGACATCTCCGCCGGAGGATGCGGAGGTTATCGACCTCGTCGAGTCCGACGACTCGAAGACGGAATCGGACTCGGAGTCAGAAGAAGATGCGCCGAAGAAGAAGGATGTGAAGGGAAAGGGAAAGGAGAAGGTGCGGCTTCCGACGTCCGAGGAGGAGGATTAATTGGAGCTGCGGAATGAGCGTCCGGAGGTTGTTGGATGGACCAAAGCGTTGCCCGGGGAAATAGTTGTATATAATGATTTTCTTGGTGTTTTTCTTGGAATTGAAATCAGTGTACATTCCGATGAAATGGAGTGAGTGCCGGAAGTAACGGAAGTGAATGGAATGAGTCCGGAGGTTGGACGGAGGAGATTCCGGGATGATAGTCAAGTCACGGAAGAGACGGAAGTTCTACGGAACCTGTCCGGAGCTCAATTATGAACAAGACGTATCCGGAATTCCTGAAGAAAAACAGAAGGATGAGAATTGTGAAGGACAAGAGCCGGATGGATGGAAGGCTCAAATGGATGTATGTGGAAAGCCAGTTCGTCGCGGAACAAGACAAGTACTTCGGGGCGGAAGACCGGAAGTAAGCCGGAAGAACCGGATGTGATCGCACATCTTGGTTAAGGGTTCCGACGTTGAGTTAGTGCGTTAGGAACAAGTGAATGGCAAATCCAAAGTGGAATACACCAGAATCCGAAATCAGCGGCCGGAGGTTAACCGGAGGACGGAAAGCCGGATAGCGACCGGTCGTAAGCCGGAGCTTAGCCGGGGCTTTTAGGACAATCGTTATTGACCGGAAGGAATCGGAGACTCGCTGAGAATCGAATGTGAAAGAGTCCGGGGAGCGGATGAGGATTGCTAGGCCGGAAGGAAGATGAAGTCCGGAAAGAGTCCGGAGGAAGTGTAGGATGATATAAGAGGTGGAGCACCATTGCCGAACAAAACCGGAGATTCCCGCGGAGGTATGGAACGTCTCCTAGAATCCGGGATCATAGTCAGCGTAGGTTTGGAATGCTCGAAGTTGGCCGGAAGTAGTAAAAGGGATGGCCGGATGGACGGATAACACGGAAGTTCCCACTGAGTGAGAGGCCGATACGTCCGGGTTTTGCGCAATGGATAGACATGTCAAGGACAGTGTTCCTGGGACGGGTGGATAGGGTTGAGTTCGGTAGTTCCTATAGTGGTATCAGGCTAGCACCCGAATCAGAATAGTCTTCGGAGGTTCGACCGGAAGTTCGGAAGTCCTCGGAGGTTGACATGCAGGCCGGAAACCAGCCGTACAGTAACATTCCCAAGTACCCGAAATCCGTGAACTCGGATGAAGAACCGGAGGTTGGAACGAGATCCGTAAATCCCAGAATGAAGAATGAGTAGTCCAGGCGCGGAAGTCATTAAGGAGCGTGATGAACTGCTCGGAAATAACTGTAGAGTTGGGGAGGAATTTTCCGCAAGAATCACTAGCATCGGATGAATCAGCAAGGATTTAATGCGAAGAAAACCGGAAATTGAACGGAAAATGACTCGCGTATCCCCCTTTTACGGTTCCTTGCCCTCAAGGAACTAGTCCCGAGTATAGAAATCCCGTATAGGTAGAATGCTTGTCAGGTCCGAAACAATTTTCCCCAAGGAAGCTCCCGGAAGATTCCAGGAGGCCACCGGACGGTGGACGGAAGAGCTCGGAAGACGCGGAACTCGCGGCAGGAGCGAAGTCCGACTGCCGGAGAGGAACAGTCTTGTGGTCGGGTACCAAGCGATTCGGAGATTGCGACGGAGGAACGGAGAAGCAAACTCCAAGGAACATCACCCCAAGGAAGACGGACGTACTGTCCACGGAAGTTTCACTTCCGGAAGGACGTCCGAAAACCGGAAGTAAGTCCTGGTATCGCGAGGTAGCTGTGAAGGTCCGAAGGTCCGAGCGACCGAGAGCGGACACGACCAGTGGAGGGTGGAATACTCACTACCGAAGCAATATAGCGAACGGAAGTGAGCGGAGGTGGAGAACATCGCCAGCGGAAGTCCTGAAGGGCGCAAGGCGGAGGATCCAGCTCCATGAGGATGCCCTATCGAATCGACGATAAGCCTATTGAAGGTATCCCAGTCATTGTTGGTCGGAAACGGAAGTATACCGAATCTCCGTGTCGCGAGAAGAGCTCAGCCAACAAACGGAAATCCGGAATGTCCGGCCCAATGGATAATTGTCCGGAAAATTGAATGTCCGATGCGGGCGAGGATACCTCAAGCCGGGCGCAGAGAAATCCGGAGAATCGACAGATGGAATACGGGCCGGAGAGCGACGGAAAAGTGCCGGAGAGTCAGGACCGAAGCCGGACGCTTCAAACCACACCCGAGCGTCAGAACGCGGGGTGGGGAGCGTCAAGGCATTGACGGCTGCAAACCGGAAGTCGCCGTGGAGCGCAGCGAAGCGAAAACTTCCGTACGGAGGCTCGGAGGACGGAATAACGTCCGAGCGTCCGGAAAGTTTTACACAATCCGAAGCACGACCACGAGGCTTGGAAGCAATGAGCAGGAGGGCGTTGAATGAACCGGTAGAAGGTTGAAGAGATAGATGCGCAGAGCAAATTGATGCGGATCCGAAGAAGAAACAATCGCCGGAAAGACGGACAAAGTGCCGGAAGTTTCGGACGATTGCTGAAGCAGAATTGCCTCAGGGTATGACCGGAGAGAACGCGGAGGTTGGGTACTCCGGGAGTTCCAACGGATGAAGGAGCTCGGAGGGAAACGGACGTAGTGCCGAAAAGCCTAGAACGAGCGGAGGTTCGGAAAACGGCAAAGCCGGAAATCCGAAGCATTGGGGACAGAAGTCGCCAAGGGTCCGAATCCGACCAAGGATTCAGAAGGGAGAGACCGAAATCTCAAAATTCGGAACCGACCAAGGTTCCGAGGAAGAGACGGGAGTCCGAAGGATCCAAGTCTCGGAAGTTGTTCCGGAGGGAACGTCGAGACCGAAGGGCCTCTTGATGATGGCGTTAGTATTGCCGGCGTAACGATAAACGCAAAATCCAATCGCCGGGGATAAGCCGGGGGATTAAAAGCCAAGGCAAAGTCCGGGCATAATAGCCGGTCGTGCGCGCACTAAATTCTCGGAAGATACTGGAAGGAGTGAGTTGGTGCCAATCCGACGTTCGATCAACGGATCGATGCTGTGGGGCAACCAGGGTTCCATAGACCAGATTTCGTGGAGAGTCAGAAACGAATAACGCATGTTCCAAGGATATGGAAGGCATCATCAACAGATGACAATATGACAGACAAGGCTGCCGATTAACGGATGGAAGTCTGCCGAAAAGGTTCCGAGAAGAGTTCCGGAGGTTCCGACGGACCCGAAGGTGGACGGAGGTACCGGAGGCTCGGAAGTTCGCGCGTACGGAGGAAAAACCCATAAATTCATAGATAAGTAATATCACAAAATCCAGAGATAGAAGGGAATGTCCGCACACGGAAGTTGAATTTCGCGGCAGTTGATACTGATAGAGGATGATCATAGGTCCGGCTCGGAGGAGCGGGACTGTCGTGAATGGAAAGAATGGAATGCGTGGGTTTTTGATGAGCACCTCGAAAGAACCTCCGAACGCCTACGCGGCCGAACGGAAGTAGAGGCATCAAGTGGCTTGTCTAAGACTTGAGCGCGGAAGACGGTCCGGCGGCGGTTGAATTGCCGGATGTCGACGGCGCGGTCGGACGTTTCTTGCAGACAGAAACCTTGTGCCCAGAACCTCCGCAATAATTGCAAAGATTGTGGTCGACCCGTCGTTTGCGTTCCTCTGCCCGAAGCTTGCCTTTGCGATCAAGCAGCTTCCGAACAGATGCTGGGTGTACCATCCGGACGTTCACCGGCCCCGACGATACGGAAGCTGGAACGGAAACCGGAACGGAAGAGCCGGAGGGAACGGATAGGACGGAGAAAGTCGAAAAGGTCGTCACAGAAGACGTACTGGAACTGTTATTTTGAGAATCTCCACCAAAAGAACTTCCGGACAACTCCGAGAACTCGGAGCCATCAACGGAAGAATTTCCGGTATCCTCCGAGTAGTACTCGGAGGTTCCATCGGAAGAATCAGATACATCCGGAGGAGGATGTTGTACCTCCGACTCGCGCCGCTCTTGCTGCTGCCAGAACCGATGATCGATCCGGCGCGCAAATGCTCGGACACCTTCGGAAGTGGACGGGAAGGTATAGTCATCCATCTCGCGAGTGATGCGATGAGGGAGAGCCGAGTAGAGAGCGTGGGAGAGCGCAGAGTCGTTCCAGTCGAGTACGGAGGAAAGTGCGTCGAACTCGAGCAGGAAAGGAGTGATCTGATCGGAATGTTTCATCCGGATTCTTCGGAGGCTATCCTCTGCATCTCCGATGTGATCCCGAGGGCCGAAGACGTCGCAAAACTCCATGATGAACAGGGAAAAGTTTCCCTGCCACGGAAGTTCCTGAGAACCGCCGGAAGTGGAAAACAACCGAGCGGCATCGCCCCGGAGGTACGACAAGATGAACAGATTCTTGTCGTCGTCCGTCCGGAAGTCTCGCGGACGTTCCGCGAAGTGCATGTAGCACTGGGCCAGGAAGGAGTGGAGTTTCGACGGATGATTGCCGTCGAAAGGCTCGGGAGTCCGGAGATGGGATTGGGAGGAGCGCGAAGCCGCGGCCGAGGGAAAGATGTAGGCATCTCCCTCGGACGGGAATGCAGCTGCACTCGCATGAGGATAGGATGGAGGGAGAATGTCGTGAACATCCGATGTTTCACCGGAAGTGCCGGAAAGGTTGTCCGAAACGATTGCAGCTGGAACCCGGTAAACCGGCGGATCCATAGGCAACCGAAGGAAAGTGTAGGGATAACCGGTATAGTGAAATCCAGGTGATATGCCGAAATTGCCGGCCGAAAAGTGAAAGCCGGAACTTCCGAAGGCCGGAAACGGAGGCCTCGGAAGTTGCTCCGCGGAATACACAGAGGCCAAATTTGGCAATCCCGAAGAGCCGCTGAGGCCGGAGAAGTCCGGACCATCGAACGGGGTCGAAGGGATGTCATCGGAGAACGGAGTGAACTCTGTTGTCACGGAAGAATGAACAGTTGTCGGAAGACCTTGACCGAACTCCTCGTCGTCGCGCGGGATATCCGCGAGCGACGAAAAGACAAGAGGAGGAAGGTCAGAAAAGGAGTCAGACATTGAAGAACCAACAGGACAGTTGAGTTTGATTATACTGTTATATCCGTGTCGGGAGAGGAGGAATAAGAGAAGAGGAGAGGAGGTAGGTTCCGGAGGAAGGATGTCCGGGCCGGAAGGACGGATGGCCGGAAGACGGAGCTCGACGGAGGTTAACGGAAGTGCGGAAGTTAACGGAGGTCAGTGATGTGGGATCCGGAACTACGGATATCGAAACCACTACACCACAGGGGGTTAAGGATGAGTGGGGCTTGTACTGCTGGCAACTTGAATAGGGAAGGATGACAACGAAGATGATTGAAGGACTTCGCTCGTCGGCCGGACGAGTAAGGTGAAGGCCGGACGAGTTGGGTGAAGGCCGGACGGGAATTCGGATGGCCGGACGGATATCCGGAAGGCCGGAGTCAAGGCAAGGTTCGAAGCCGAGACTTACAAGAAGTCGGAATAAGTCCGGACGTCAGATGAAGGACGGAGGTCGCGTCCGGACGTCGGACGAAGGTAGGTTGTCGAGACAAGGAAGCCGGAAGAGGCGGAAGTAAGGAATGACGACCGGACGAGTTATCCAAGACAGGGACAACGTTACAACGTCAAGTCGGAAGTATCGGAAGTTCAGGAGTTCGACCGGAAGTTGGTTTGGTGCGGAGTAAACGTTTATAATCAAACTGAGGTACATCCAAGACTGTACTACGTATTTATAATATTTACGGAGCAAGTCCGGATGTGGAGGGAAGTAACTAAAAGACAATAAGATAAGTCGTATAACAATAAAGACAATAAAGGAAAGCATGTGGAGCATAGTGCATAAGGACATAGGATGTGATGGTGAGTCGGATGACTGATGAAACCATCGGATACGACACCGTGTGGACTTGGTGTTGTGTGGAGAGTCCGAGGAAGTTCCGTGATACTTCCGAGGCCGGAGCCGGAAGACGGAAGACGGATATCGGAGGACCGGAGGTTCGGATGAAGATCCGGAAGTGGTGGGGAATGCCGGAAGTTAGGCTGGAGGCGGCCGGATGTGGTCGGGAGTGGTCCTGGAGTTGCACGGGCGTAACAGCATGGGTGGACAACCGAGAGCAAAGCAGGGAGAGAATGGGTTTGAGCTCGCTCCAACCGCCGCCATTATAGACCCTGAACATGGTATGAAAGTTTCCTGCTGTGGTGCTGAGCGGCAGCGCGTCAGTGATAACGAGAAAAATGGGAATTAAACTGAAAGAGTAAATCATCATACGATCCTGGCCAAGTAGGAAAAACCACATACCTTTTGGAGTCTTTGTTTTTATCCGCTGTCTGGCTCACCAGGCTCGGAATCTGTTCCGGTCATCTGGAGGTACTCGTTTTGTAGTGCTTCATGCCATAGCTTGCTTGTGCTTAGCAACAACGGTGCCCACAAAGCCCGGTTTCCAGGTACCTACCTCCCTACCAGGGTATTGTCAATCATTCCGGTGCCACTCAAGGGGAGATCGGCTCTTCAGGGTTGGTTGATGTAGCATGTAGGTCGAAGAACGTGCTCAAAGTTGCTGCCAACAAGTTTGACCGGAAGTCGTTTGGAGCTGCGACTCAAGCTGTACGGAAGCCGGCTCAAGTCAGAGCCGAGCCGTCTGGAGCCACTCATAAACGGCTGGCTCCGGCTGGCTTATTTTTGGCTCGGCTCCGACGGCTAGCCGGAACCGAGCCGAGCTGCGGCAACACTAGCGGGCGCGTACTGGCTGTCCATTGACAGATTTGATGTTGAACTCGGCGACAGTTTTGTGTCCTTTACACTTTGAGCAGTAGAACTTCTCTGAATCCGGCATCTCGGCTTTGAGGTGCGCGCCTTGACGTGAGAAGAGAAGTATCAGCGGTGACGCGACGAGACGTGTTATGTGGTTGTGTTGTGCTACGACATCACTACTACTTTGGGATATCACTCATCACATCAGCACGTGTCCGCAAAAACCTGCTGGCTAGTCGGGTACGGGTCTACGGGTCGCAGAAAACGCTATCCCCCCAACGATGTGGTGCAGCACGTGCCGCGGCGATGCCCGGTGATGGCAGCTGTCAGCCAGCTTCCGAGTGATGGGAGCCCCTTGCAGACATTCTACAGGCGCGAATATGTATGGTATAACTAAGTATGCAAAGCTGCCACAATAAATTTAATGTACCACATATTTAACTGGCTCTGTGCACTGGTTTTGACATATGGAATCATTTCTGTAAGAAGCCGTAAGTGATTTCGCGCTTTTCAGAGAAGTGTTGTACCGCCAATTTGGCTTGATATCTTTCAAAAAAAGCAACGGTGATATTTTTTGTATGGCATGTTTGAAAGGGGATTAAGCTAGGTTGTATGATAACCCATGGTATTCCGTGTGTATCTGGTGGAAGTTTTATTGCCAGCTTTGCCCCATGTGGTCGGGCGAGTTGTTCCTGTTTGAGTGAAATGGCGAATATCATTTACCATATGTGCAACATCCTGACAAATATTTTGACTCTTCATTGACTTGAGCCAGATTTTGGACTGTGCAGGACTCGCGAGTTGTTCCTCCATAATCTTGATGCCGTTCTGTGGTTCCGTGATCCTTTTTTTGATGAACTCTTGAGCTTCGGCAGCATCCTGCAAAATAAAAATCAGTTGGAACAAAATATCTGGATGCAGAAACTCACATCCTCATATTCGTCTGGACAAATGGGCGAGGACGGGATCACAAAAGGATCATCAACATCCCCGGATCCGCCATATTGGGCAGATGTCGGTGTCGGGGAGCTGCCACCGTTTTGAATGGCTGCTCGTTTGCGCTTGACTCCTCGGGTTGAAGAAGCAGCAGATCCGCGTGCAATCTCCGCGGAGGAGGGCGTGGGTGAAGAAGCTGGAGCAACTGCGTCCCCATCCGAAACAGATCCATCCCCCTCAATTGAGTCAACTGCTGAACTGTCCTTGGGTTTCAGAAGTGGATGGCGATAGAATGGAATGACACGGCGGCGAATTACTTCGCGGAAAAAAGCTGGGTCAGGGGGGTGGACCGATTGCACCAAATGCTTGCATAAGAGACATGCATTATACTTCTGCTGCCCACAGGTACATGTCCAGCGCGAAATATCAGTTTGATATTTGCGGCTGCCAAGAGGGCGAGATGCAAGGGTCTTCCAGGCCTTCTTGAACTGCCGTTGGAATGGAGTGAGCACCTTGGGACGGCCTTTTCGGTAATTGGGGTCGAAGATCTGCATCTTTGCCTCGAATGCAGGCAGCACCTCTGTGGCAATGAGATAGATGAGCTGGTCAAGTCGAGGGTGAAGGAGGTGGTGGAGTGTTCCATGCTTCAGATTCCTCCAGAAATTTTCAACTGACATCGTTGTGCGCCAGCGCCCGATAAAGTCGGGCTGGCTAGCCCGTGCCCAAAGCTTGTATTTGGTAGGACAATACCAGGCTGCCCACATGTAACCCCAAACTTCGCGGAGTCCACGCTGCTCGCAGAATTTGTACATCTCGAAGACTGCATCACGGCGGATCTCCTCCGACAATCGTGTGTTTCCGGATCGATCTGGAAGGAGCGGGTGCTCGCAAAAATGCCGAATAAAAATGCGCAGAAGCTGTCGGCGATGAACAGCAGGACAGAAGATGTAATTCTTGTCTGCTGCAAACACAGTCTCTCCGGGCTCGAACCATGATGCCGGCCCATCAAGTCGATCCACAGCCTCTAAGTCATCGCCGAGATCCTCGTTGTCGTCGTCAAGAGAGTCTAAAAGGTGCTCCAGGTCGCTGAGCGAGTCCAACATGCGGTCCAGTCTGTCTGCGCGAGATTCATCCCCAGCTGTAGCCGCAGTTTTGCGCTGACCATTTAAGGTAAGGATCACCTTTGGACGTGCTGGTGCAGATGCCTCTGACGATTGACCTGCAAAACGGAGTTTAATCGTTGGGATTGAGTTTTGGGCGACCTTGAGACGGTCCTGAACTCATAATCAACAATATACAAGAGCTTTTAACACAGAAACATACCGGTGTCTGGAGATCGGGATCCAACTGAGCTATTGGGACAAAATCCCGGTCAATCCAATCGAACTCATTGAAGGCCTCTTTCACATCGTAGAATGCGGGACGACGCGCAAGAACCCTCAGCCGACCTTTGACAATTTTGATTGAGTGCCAAAAACAAACTTGATACTTGACATCCTCTGGCAGCTCAGCAAGCAGTGCGTTGATTTCGGTGATATCTTTGTCCGTTAAAGACTGGAGGACACGGAGATTCCAGTCCTCCACGAAATGACGAA
Organism: Mycena galopus ATCC 62051; assembly: GCA_014925785.1. NCBI lineage: Eukaryota > Fungi > Basidiomycota > Agaricomycetes > Agaricales > Mycenaceae > Mycena > Mycena galopus. The sequence goes on from WIQG01000098.1 coordinate 37,370, forward strand.
TAACAGAGCGTATGTATTGCTCTTTCCGATTTGGATCAGGATTGTTGGTTTTGATGAGAAGAAATCCAACCGGTAGGCCGGAACCAAAAAATTCCCCGAGGAGGGCAAAGCATTCGAACCCAGATTTGTTGGTCTTGACTGCAATGATATTAGACGGAAATAAGTGTAATCCAAAAGGTTGACTCACAAGTGGAATCAAGAGCAACTTCGCGTATAGTGCCGGCCCATTTACGAATGAGACTGGGGAGCGCAAATGCAATTGCGACACAACCGCCACCATCATCCGGCAGTGAAATGGGCTCAAGTTGATATTTGGGGTCACGGCTGAACTCCATCAGTAATATTTTGGCAGATTCCAGTTCGTTTTCGTGACGGCGCCACTGCGATTGCTGGTGTTTAAGCCAGAGATTGTAAACAGCTTTCTGGCTAAATTCCGGATGTGGGTGTGTTTTTAGAATCTCCTTCCAGAGCTGAAAGATATAGAGATATCAGATTCAGATATAACTCTGAAGTTGAAGTGGGTTCTCACCTGAGAGGAACGCATCTTGGAGTTTTTGCTGATGACTAGCTCTTGATGTCGGCTGGCAAGTCAATGCAGACATATTTCTCATGGCATTCTTGATGACGGATGCGGATGAAGTACTCGGCGTCGTCCGGAGAGGCCCATATCGTAAGCCATCCCCCGCAATTGAAAGTGCGCATCTGGCCCTTGTCCCTCTGTTTCTCGGTGTGGGCAATCTTCTGTGACTTCCGCTGACGCTTCGAGTTCTGGGCGCAGTTATATTCATAGCGTGTAGTGGAACTATTTCTGAACGGATGGGAAGAATGATAGCTATAAATCTATGAGATCAAATGGTAGATACTGTGTGAGAAAAGTACGCACTGGAAGCGGTAGCCAATCTTTTCCCAAACTGATTCTGCAACAGCGTCGGCAGCGTCTTTGACATCATCCTTTTCGAGAACCGAGAGGTCGACAAGGGCGGAAAATGTTTCAATGTCTCCAGCAGCTGATAACGCGTCCAAAAACGCGTCGAAAGTTATGGCAGAAACACCAATAAACTCTGACGCGTCGTCGGCACGGCCGGATGCGTTCCCACCCCCATCGGACAGGTCCTCGGACTCGTTCTCTTTCTCTGGATTGCTTTTGGCACGCTTTTCTCGCATGCCCGCGCTGTCCTTTTCCAAACATTTTCTGCATTTGGCTGTAAGCTCAATACCCGTTGCACCGAACTTCGCCTTCCAGGTTTCGGGTGATACATCCTTCTCTTTACGACACTTCTTGCAATAGCGAGGGCTTTCCATGTCCGCGGGTGTCGAAGACTGATGAACACAGAAGACTGATAGACTGATAGAAGAGTGATACGATATTGACAGCGAGAAAGTAACAGAGTCACGGTCACATGAGGTGACAGGACGCGGCCATTAGCAATACTTAGACTGATATAAGCCAAATTTATGCGATATTTTCTTGCAGAATGGGTGACTACCCGTAAGAGTAGATGGTATTTTTTGAGTATTTTGCCGCAATGCCGTGGCAGCTGTCAGGACCCCATCGTCCTTGGATCTCATTACGGCGTCGTTACGGCGTTGTTATAAACATTGATTTACTTCAAATCTGGAGAGGGGGGGGGTACCCCTCTCCAGATTTTATTACACTTGAATAAAGATTCATCCGCATTCAGCCACTTTTCCGTCATGGTCCGCCCTGCCGTGACGGAAGTAAGGCGCAAGCCGACTCAAATCGTGTTGCGACGAGGGCGGCGCCTTTACCATAAGGCAAAGACAATGATCCCATTGTTCCCGGATGCAGCCACTATTCGGCGGTATAATACCTGGAACACAGCCTGTATAGGTGAAGGCACGAAGCTCAAGCCCTGGCAGCTCCAGCTTCTCGGAACCGTGCCTGAACATCAACGGAAAGGCCTTTCTACCGCTCTCATCCAAGCCATTGAACTCAAAGTATCATTTCTTTAATATCGACATAATCTGCTTTACAGTGCCTCCGAGACGCACGCCGTTGTTTGCTGGAGGTTGTAGGGACACCATGTGAATGGGCCCAGTTGTCGTGCCACCCCCAGGAGGAAATGTACTATTTATTCTCAAATACTTTTGCGGGAACTACCAATATAAATACATGTCGCGAGTAGAAGTTGTACGGCAGCATCACTGCATCACTGGCACCCCTCAAATACTCAGGAAATACTATCTACGCTTACGGGAAGTCACCCAATGAAATGGTAGATAAAAATGACAATTATTTCATAGTTGTATGGTATTTGTGACCTTACCATCCTGCGGCCGTGGACTTGACGGACTTGGCGTTCGCAGAATGCGGCTCCCATCAGTTGGCAGCTGACTGACAGCTGCCATCACCGGGCATCGCCGCAGCACGTGCTGCGCCACATCGTTGGGGGGATAGCGTTTTCTACGGGTCGCAGCCCTAGTCCTCGCGCCCCGAATACATTTCCCTTGGACTCACCTTGCATGCGACTTCGACTTTCACACGTAACGCCCGCTCCGCCCAGGCGCTTTTGACACCGACTCGGATACGACAACAGTCCCCTGACCGCACGGAGGATGGATCCGCGATGAGGCTATAAGAAGATGCGGGGGGTATAGAGCATCATCCTTCGCGCACATACAGATACATCTTTGATCGTCATCTGTGTATCGGTTCTGTTACAGACTAAGGTAAGATCAAGTCTGAAGAGGGAGCTGAGTTGTGTCCGTCGAGGGCGCCAGGAGCGGCGTGGTGTGGACGCCGTGCCGCTCCAAACCCAATTTTCAATTCACGGCGTGTCCCTCCCGTTCCGCAGTTCTGTTTGTGCCCTCTGCATCCTCTCCCCTTTCTCCTCCTTGTTCCTCTTTCGGCCGTTCTCATCGACTGCCTTTCGGTCTTTTCCCCATCTAACTTAATCATCGACAGAACTACTTTCCTCGTGGCCTGCCGCCGCATTCAGAGCCGAGACGGGATGCGCTGGTCGGTGCGTGTGCTCCCTCCCACGTCTTTCTTCCCTTTGCGGTTCTTGTGCGTCGACGTCGGCGAGGAGGGGCGTGGGAAGGCTCCGTCGAGAGAGGCAAGGGTCTAGGGGAGGGGGAGGGCCGCGTGCGCGCGGACAGGTGAACGCGCGCAGAGACAGAGGCAGAGTACTCTGCGCGCACGGAGGCCGGAGCCGCGCCATACTCGCGAGTCACGGTGAGCGGACGAAAGCGCGCGGATGTGATCCGCGCTAGGAAGAAGGAAGTGGCCGTGGTGGTGTGGGTGTGCGAGCGGGGCCGGAAGCGTCACGGGTGTACACGCCGTGGTGGGTGCGTGCAGCGGGAGTCGGCTGCAGGCGGAGACGGGTACACGCTTCGTGGATACGCTTGGACGCGGCGCGTCCGCCGGCTAGCCTGCTCTCCGTCATTTCGCTGTCCGTGTCCACCCTATCGCTATTGATGAAACCACATCGGAGAGGCGAGCAGGACTCTGCGTTGCGCATTGTCCCCTCCCCTCCCTCCCTCCCTCCAATTCTCCTCACCTTCCCACCTAACTCCGTAACTGACCTATTCACATCCATAATACAGAACACATTCCTCGGAGCCCGTATACGATTTGCCGCTGCTCTCCATATTCAGTAATTCAAAGAGCCAAGACGGAGATTCATCATGATCATTATCATCCAGTCTCGGTGCGTGTCCTTCCTCGCATATCTACATCTGTTTCCTTCCTCCTTGCTCGTTTTCTTCCTGCCTTTTCGCCTCCTCAGTCCTCAGCATCGCCGAGGGAGGACGAGTGGTACAGTTGGCCGTCAGCGCGTGGGCAGGAGAGGCGGGCGTGTGCGAATGTGGACACGAACGAGAGCGGCCACTCGCCGCTCGGCCTGCACGCATCGCATGACGGGGGTGCGTGCGGGTGCGGGCGCGGGTGTGGCCGGTTACGCGTATACCGGCGGGAGCGCGTGCGTGCGTGCGTGCGGGTCGCGGTGGGAGCGCGGGGATGCAGCGGGATGCGGACGCGAGCTAGGACGAGGAAGAGGGGGCGGTGGTGAGGGCGCGATCAGAGTGGGAGTGGGAAAGCCGGTGTAGATGGATTATGGCGTGCGCGCCAGCCCTTCTTCATTTCGCCGCAGAGGCAGTCGGCGGCACGATGTCGAGGAGGGGGCAAAGTAAAAGAGGGAAGAGGCAGGGGCGAGACGGGAGCTGAGTGGGTGGGTGCTGCGGCATGCGAGAGGATGGAGTGCGTGCAGGCGACTGGAACAGGACTCGGCGGGTGGTGTGTGGTGTGCGCACGTCGGCGCTTGCTGCTCTCGCTTTTCTCGTCCCCGTCCTCCGTGCTTACCCTCCCCTCCCCTCACTTTGCTTCTTGTCTTTTTGTCTTTTCTTTTCTTTTCCTTTGTTTTCTCTTTCTTTCATTCTTTCCCTTTCCTTGCTTCAGCCCAACCGATGCTAACTTGCGCGCTTAGGACCAAACTCGCATTCATTCAATCGAGTGAGTGCCTGGATGATGGATCGCATGTGAGTTCCTATTCCGGTATGCCTATTCGTTCCGTTCCTTCGTTCGGTGGGGCGGGACATGTCGTCGACTCGCGGCCGGCTCGCAACGGGTGTACCGCGATAGATGCACCGGTCCGCCCAGCTGCGACGCGGCGGTGTGGCGATAAGATAATGTCGGAGGGGTTGGCGTAGCGCCTTGTCCCTCCTGCTTTCTCCGTTTCTCCTCCACCTTTACTTCCTTGTTGCCTTTTCCCCCCTGACCAACGAACTGACTTGTTCATCTCATAGCCGACATTCCTCGTGCCTGCCGCTGTATTAATTCAAAGGAGTCAGGAGGGGGATTCGGCGTGGTGTGCCCTTCCTTTCCTGCGTTTTCGTTTTCTTTGTCGGTTCGTGTGCGCGGATGGGGCGGCGGCTTCGGCCAGGGGGGGAGCGCGCGGCGTGGACGCGGATGCGAGACCAGGAACGGTGTACCGAGGCTACGTGCTACGTGCGCGAGGACGGGGGTATGATACGATGTGGCGGGTGTGGTGCGGGTGCGGGTGCGGGTGCGGGTGTGCGGCTCGTGGTTACCAATCAGGGCGGGAGTGCGTAACTCGGGAGCCCTGAACTCGCGGCCATGGCGGTCGGCTCCCCTCGCTTCCCGACGATTCCGGGCTTGTCCAGAACCGCATGCACCGAAGCCGCGGAACCAATACCCATGCTGAGATTTTGGCAGCGAGCAAGCGGCACGCGAGTGTGAGTGTGAGTCGAGCCGGCTGCGCATGCAGACGCAGACGGTGCAGCTGGGGAGGGCTTCCGCAGTCGTGGTAGTCACAGCGGCGGCGGTTGTACGAGCCGTATGTAGACGCGCACGGCGGTGGTTATTGCGGCGCGGGAATGCGGACGCGGTCCGAGGACAGGTGGCCGTCGTGGTGTGTGAGGGTGAAAGTGAGGGTGCGAGCGGGAGGGGAGGAGTTGGGACGAGATACGTCGTGTGCAGACGAAGACGCCTGACGCGCGCAAGACACGAGAGCGTACTCTTCTCCTCCATTTTGCTGCGCATACGAGTCGGCGAAAGCAAGAAAGAAGAAGAATGGGGATGGCGGGTGAAAGCCGAGCGCCGTACGTGCGTTGAGAGCTGCCACTGGATGAGTTGCTACTTCGTGCGAGACAAGGTATCGGGATGGTGCGGGTGTGCGTGTGCGTATGCGTGCGTGTTGGCGACTGAAATGGGACTCGGATGCGCGGAATGCCTGATATGGGGTCGGGGCGGGGAATGTACCTTGGCGGGCTTTCCTAAAAAGGCAATTGGCATTTGGCGCGTCTCTCGTCGTCAGCTCTGCAAGTCCCATTCCATTTCCCCATCCGAATTCCCCTATCCTTCTGCCGCATCTCTTGTCGACCCTGGTCTCGTACCCCGAGGGCGAGTTCACCGGATATGCGCCCCTCTGCAAATGGCTCGTCCATTGTTTTCGGTGATGCTTGGGCAGCTGCTGGCACGCGAGCAAGAAGGAGCTGCTCGGTATTTGATTGCGGCGCCTTTCGAGGAAGCGGTGCGGGCCCGTGCTCTAGACGCGCGCGAGCCACGATGTAATTAATACTTTCTTCCTCGCTTCACCTTTGAAATACCCCGGTGCTATGAGAACGAGTGCCAAACCACAGGTCTTCGTGACGTGTTTTTGGCTCTTTCGCGCATCGGCGTTGTAAAAGACAGAAGATGGAATAAAGAAGGGACCAAGTGCGTGCGGTTGATGGCGACCCTGTGCGTGGGGCGACTCCATCGCAGCGTTGGGCTCGAGGCACCTGCGGACTGTTCGGTATCGAGGGGCATGCATCGTGCGCTTGTTTTCTCACCCGATCCAAGCTATGTGCGGCCTGAGGCGCAGTGCGAGTCAAATCAAGCTTCTCAGTTTTCACAGCGGACGCACGAATCATATTTCGAGACGGGGCGGGGGTGCGTGCGGGACGTGAAACTTGCGCGCAAGTCTTACACCAATGCGAAAAATCATCTCGGTTTTCTCTTACGGCTCGCCGGATGCAGGTTGGACAACGATAACTTGTTAGAGGGTAAACACACTTTTCATCTCTACTCAATCTCTGCTTCTGCATACTAACGGATCTTCCTCCCGTAGATCAGGCCCAGCGGGACGTATTCACCAGGCACTGCTGGAAGTAGGTGGAAAAATGGGGTTGCTGCGTGGGCGGATTTGCACAAAACGTGTATCTAGTGCTAGTGTAATTTATTTGCGTGGCACTGCGCAAAATTTCGGAGCCTTTGCTCACGTATCACCGAATGTCGGCTAACGACTCGAGGCGAATTCACGGCTGAAGAATCCACTCAGCGAATTCATCGACGGCGATTCTACGCCCTGGGCCCTCCGTGTCCATTCTGGTTTAGCCCGCCGCTTCCAGCTCGGATTGCCTGCTGGCTCTGAGTCCCGGAAATTGCGCAGACTGGGTAAGGCGGAGTGGCGTGGGTGCGTCTCGTAAGGAAGGTCACAAGGCCCCAGCAATCCCACGTCAATCCAATAGCCGATCACACGCCAGTCGCACTGTGGGTCCACACGGGTCCAAATGGGCGACGGCTTATCTGGCCTGCTGTCCTTCCTCCGTCTCCACCATGTCGCTGCTCTACTCACTTTCTGGTACGCCTACTGTGTTTGTCCGCTTTGATGAACCCGATTGACCCACTGACAATTCCCCGCTCCAGTGCGATGCGCCCAAGAAATCCAATGGAACCCCGGGCCGCTCCATGGAGGGAAACCCAGCCTCTACGTGAAGATCTACCTCGATGGCGAGCAGATTGGCCGAACTCGTACTGTTAAGAAGACACTGGCGCCCGAATGGGATGAGGATGTACCGATGTGAGTCTGATAGTCCGTTTGCTTGTCGTCTGCCGGTATTTGACCTGCGGGCTTGATAGATCTTTAGCGAACCCCACAGCAGTGATATCAATATTGCTGGAGCTCCTCCATGATGCATCTGTTATCAAGGACCCTTGCCTGGGCTCGGTCACCATCCGGGTGGACGAATTGTTGAAGCTGTGCGCAGCGGACGCCAGCTCCCAAGGTAATGTCGCCGTGATTAAACGATTCATGGGACATTGTGATCTGAACCATCGTGAGCAGCAAGTCTTCAGCTCATCGGTGTCAAGGGTTCTTCTAAAGGGAAGCATGTGGGGAGCCTCGTAGTGCACATCAAAGAGGTTACCCCAACGCAAGTCAAAAGTGTGATTGATAAAACCCAGACCAATGTTACGACTGGTGGGCTGGGATCAACATCAACAGCAGAAGGCTTTATGTCTGGGTTAGCAATTGTTCTGGAGAAACTAGACCGCATTGTGGATATCGGAGACCAACTCAGCACGGTACAAATGATTCCAGTGCATTTGAGAGTTTTGTTGATAGTCTATATAGATCAGTCCGTATGCCCAGGCAGCGTGGAAAGTACTCATGGTTGTTTACAAGGTGATCAGAATATTCAGTTTGTTCAGGACACAGAGGCTTATTGTTTTTAAAGGCCATGCGGGAACAGCAAGACACGGACAATGAGCTTGTAAAACTTGTGCAAACCATGGTTGATGTCTACTCATTTGTGGAGGACATTGAATCACTGCCTGAGAAAATCAAGCGTCTTGAGAATGTTGTCACGGAAATTACAAAGCAGACACTTGAATGTGCTATTTTCATCCGCGAATACACTGGCCATGGTTTTGGCAGTATGTATAATTCTCATAATTGGTTCAGAGGCTGACAAGCCCATAGGGCGGCTCATTCAAAGCACTTGGTCAGATCAGGGTCAGAAGATCAATGAACTTTCCAACGCACTGGTAATGCTCAAGGACTCATTTGACCGTGGACTTGCAATGCACTCGGTATTTGTGTCTGCCAAAATCAAGGATGATGTCCAGACTTTAGGTGGGTGCAGAGTTTTCTTGAACCAGCTCGACTGACACACATGCAGTACAATCTGATCAGTTGAAGGCTCTCAATCCCCTAACTCTTGATGCATCACTGCGCTCTGAGTGCCTGCCAGGCACCCGTAAAGACATCTTGCAACAGATCACTGACTGGCTTACAACTCCGTCAAATGTAAGCAATATCCTCTGGCTCCATGCTGTTGCAGGAGCTGGGAAGAGTACAATCTCAACAACAATCTCTCAGCATTTTCGGAAGATCCATAGGCTGGGGGCATTTTTGTTCTTTGACCGCAATAATCCTGCAAGCAGTAGTCCAGCAAAAGTCATATGTACTATTGCCCATGCCTTGGCTATATCTAATCCACACATCAAGGAAGCGGTCTGTCAAGCAATTGCAGATGATCCATCAATTGTCACAGCGCCAATGTCCACCCAGGTTGAACAGCTGTTACTGAAACCTCTCACTGTTGCTCACGAGCACATTGTTGGACCAATAGTTGTGATCCTAGATGCTTTAGATGAATGTGGGGATCCTGGGTCCCGCAAAAGTCTAGTATCTATGATTATCCAGGAATTCCCAAAGCTTCCAGCTGTTTTCCGGTTCCTTATTACCAGCCGAGCAGAGTCTGATCTAGACAGCCAATTCCGTGAACATCCACAGATAACTGGACTGCAGCTTGACATTGGTACAGACACTACAAAACATGACATCCTTGTCTATCTGCGCCGTGCTATGCAGAAAATTTGCAAAAATCAGAAGTTGCAACCAGACTGGCCTGGAGAGCAGAACATCGAGGCCTTGGCTGCCCATTCTGGTGGCTTGTTCATTTGGGCTGCTACTGCATGCAAATTTGTGGAGGGTTTCCAACCTCCAAGAAGATTGCAAATAGTCCTGTCTGTTGGAGTGGCCAATAACTTGGATGAGCTATATACTGCAGCAATTCAACATTCCGCAGACTGGACTGATCAGGTCTTTGTTGATACTGCTCATGCAGTTTTGGGTGCTGTTGTTCTCAGTCGTGTGCCACTCAATGACCATGCAATTGACAAACTCTTGCGTTTTGACCCTGGAACAGCTGCTGATGTTCTGAAATGTCTTCTCTGTGTTATTCAATGGAGACATGGGCAGTCTGCCCGGGTCCTGCATGCTTCTTTCACAGACTACTTGACAGATGAACACCGTTCTGGGGGTCATGTCTGGTTTCTCAATTCACAGATTTTGTCCAGATGTCTTGGTCTGGGTTGCATGCACATCCTCAACTCACAACTCCAGTTCAACATTTGCAAGCTGGAAGACTCACATGTTCTCAATGCTGATATTCCGGAACTATCAATGCGCATCAGCACCTATATACCAATGGAACTCAAATATGCAGCTCTTTTTTGGGTGCATCATCTGTCTGACACCGAGATTGATGATGAGATTCTTGCTGAATTCAAGACCTTCATGAATACCCAATTTCTGTATTGGCTCGAAGTGCTTAGTTTGCTCAACGAAGTATCTGTTGCAATCAAGAGTCTTGAAGCTGTCCAGAACTGCACCAAAGTAGGTCCACTCTATAGGTTCCTTTCTATGCTCAGAACTAACTGCTTCCGTTCTAGCAAACTGACCAACCACTTAGAAATCTTGTGCAGGATGCACTCAGATTTATTGCTGGCTTTTCATCTGTGATTGTGCAGAGTGCACCCCATATTTATATTTCAGCCCTCCCATTTGCACCCAAAAAATCATTGGTTCGCATGCACTATGCTTCATTGTTTCCCAAGACACTGCACTTTATGGGGCCACTGGGGGACAATTGGTCCAGCCTTGTAAAAGTTATACATGGACACACTGGTCAAGTTTACTCTATTGCATTCTCACCAGATGGCAAACAAATTGTTTCCGGATCAGCTGATGGAACGGTGCGGGTGTGGGATTTTGAAACAAGCACTCAGGTCCTCTGCATTAAAGCCAGTGAAGGAGTGCGCTGCGTTGCATTCTCACCAGATGGGAAGAAGATAATGTCTGCTGGCGGTGGTGTGGAACTCTGGGATTCCCGCACAGGTACTCTGCTCAGAGGTCCATTTGGACACACTATTCTTGTTCGATCTGCCAGTTTCTCACCAGATAACAAATGGCTTGCTTCTGCAGCTTATAAAGCAGTGCAATTATGGGACATGTCGACAGGGACTCTAGCTGGACTTTTGGAGGGACACACTGATTCCGTTCACTCTGTTGTCTTCTCACCTGATGGCAAAATGATAGCATCTGGATCAGCAGACAAGACTGTGCGTGTTTGGCATTCTGACACCCGAACCATGGTTGCAGGTCCATTTCTGGCACATACTAGCCCTATCCACTCAATTGCCTTCTCCCCCGATGGAAGGTGCATTGCCTCTGGGTCACAAGATGGAACCCTGCATGTTTGGGATTCCGTGACTGGCCTTCTAATTGCTGGCCCCTTCAAAAACTACTGGATTACTTCACTTGCCTTCTCCCTTGATGGAGGTCGAATTGCGGTTGGGTCTTTGGTTTCTGTGACAATACAGGATTCTCAAACTGGTCAGCTGTTGGCTGGACCATTTAAACACCTTGGGTCTGCGACAGCTGTGGCATTTTCACCAGATGGAAAGCATGTTCTGTCTGGGTCTTCTGAACAAACAATACAAGTTTGGGATGCTTCAATGTCTGTCTTGGATATTGAACCATGTCTAGGGCCAGCGGAGCTTCGTTGTGCTTGCTTCTCATCTGATGGCCAATATATCACCTCAGTGTCAGGACAGGCCAGTTCTATGACAGAAATTCAACTTTGGGACTCAATAACTGGTGCCTTGGCTGCCCGATGGGAACACACTCGCCTCGCATTTGTCTCATTCTCTCCAGATGGAAAGCGGATTGCATCATATAGTGGTTCTCCCCGAACATTGCAAGTATGGGATTACACCACACAGGCTGTGGGTGTGAGTTTGTTTGAAGGAAATAGCTCATTGCAGTGTATTGCATTCTCTCCAGATGGTTACCTTATAGTTCTGGGTTTCGAAGACACAACAATCACAGTTGTAGATTCCTACACTGGAAGTGTGGTTTCACAACTGTCTGGAGGGCACTCCAAGTTAGTCAGCTGTGTTGTGTTCTCCCCGGATGGCCAACAGATTGCATCTGGATCTTGGGACAACACTGTGCAAATATGGGATTTCAAGACTGGTTCTCGGATACCAATTTTGGGACACACTAAATCAATTTACAGTCTTGCATTTTCTCCCAATGGCCGTATGGTTGCATCCGCATCACTTGACCATACAGTGCGAATATGGGATCCTCAAACTGGGGTATCAATTTTGAAGCCATTTGAAGGGCACACTGCATTAGTTCTTTCCATTGCCTTTTCCCATGATGGGGCCTGGATTGTGTCAGGCTCTTCTGACATGAGCGTGCGAGTCTGGGATGCCAAGACTGGTCAAGTGATTGCAGGACCATTTGAAGGACATACCGGTGCTGTCGATTCTGTTTTTTTCTCACCTGAAGGCAAGAGAATTCTTTCTGGATCAAATGGGGACAACACAATTCGGGTTTGGGAGGTGTGTAACATATTTCTACATCTTGTTCAATGGGGCTGATTTCAAAAGTTGGAGAACTTACTGGATAGTTGGGGAAATCATCCAAGCTTGACAAATGGATGGTTGATGAATTCATCATCAGAACCCATCATTTGGGTTCCCCCGTGGCTCCGTGAAGGCTTATCTCGGCCATGGAATTCCCTGTTAATCCGTTCTCAAGGAGTGACCAAGTTGGACCTTGAGAATTTTGTCCATGGAAAAAACTGGCACAAATGCATTGAAGGAGTGAATCAGATAGAAGGGAAAGAGGGGAATGCGAAGAATTGAAGGAGTAGTAGTAGCTTCAACTTGTATCTCAACCATGTTCTTCATGATTTGGAAAACCACACAATGGTGAACTGAATTTCTCTTAAGCTGTATCTAGCCATGTAGGCTACGCAGCTGGACGTAGCTAAGTAAAGTAGCTACAGGTGTATAAGAGTAATAATACTACAATGTTAGTCTGAACTCTTTGCATTTGAATTGTAAATTTTGAAGCAATTCCAAATGACAATAAATTACACTGGTATCTGAGGGCCCTACAGCAGAACAAATGATCTAAGGGATCAACTGGTCGAGATTGGGAAGTTCGGTATAGACTGGGACTCGGACCGCTATACTGTGAAGGAGCGTTATATATTCTATATGCAACCTCTACTATTATGCTATATTTCATGTTCCCGCTCTCAGCGATTATGTACTTTTGATTACGAGATCGTAGATTAAGTAATCAATCTATACTTTCCTCAAAACCTCCATGTCTATCTAAGTGCACTTTGCATGGAGGTGGTGCGCAACGTCTAGCCCACCACCTCGGCTGAGCATCCACTTAACTGCTCTCCGCCCCGGGTGACAGGGGTCCAATCGCAGGGTCACACGAAGTCCGGGCGAGAGGCTACAACTCTCGTCGACGGCGCGGAGCTCGACTTCGAGCTCCGGTTTAGTGCTCGTGGCGCTACACTTAGGTCTTCACCAACGAGAAGATCCTGTGCTGAAGCCCGACCGCTTCACAGTGTTGGACGCACAGGCGTCTTCACCAAGTTGGTTGAAGACCTTTTCGCCATCGAATCTCGTTCCGTGAAATCAGGACAAACGAGCGGCGGCTCCTCTCTGGCAGAGCCTCCTTCATTCTTATCTTCAAGCCGCCGTCACGACGACCCCCGTTTCACGCGACAACTGGATCTCCGACGGCCAGAACCGGCGTGCCAACGCACGCTAAGGTGGTCATTTACCTTGGAATTTCATCTGTTTCCATCAAGACCCCTGGGTCGGATTTGCTTTAAACATTACTTCGAAAACTCATAGGACTCGGTCTTTTATGAGTCCTGAACTCCTCTTCCTTGGGCAACTAGTCTCTCAGCGCGAGTCCTCCGCGACTCGCATTCCCCGCTACTGTCCGCCTCCGCAAGAGGGTAGGAAGGTGAGTCCCCCTTTTTCTCTTATCCCTGCTCGATCGATCGTGCACATGTTTCGCGTGAAACGATCATCGAGCGCGCCGCACCAATTGCCAATATCTCAAGCTTATAAATACCCCCCCTCCATGCGCTCTTCTCCATTCCGGGTCCCTCATGGCGATGACGGGGAGTAAGAGAAGCATTAACACCGCCCACTCCATGGATAAACCGGCCTCCTGCGAGAACAAAGCTAACAACAATAGGCTCGTTTAAGATTAACCCGCAACGTTGGCAACGTTGGCCCAGTTTAAACCATTTTGGTTTAAACCGTAAGGTTGCCAACGTTGGTTGCTGGTGTTAGCCCGGTTTGAACCACCCAGTTTAAACCGGTTTCAAACCATGGCTTAAACCATGGTTTAAACCAAAAAAAGTGCATCCACTCGTGTTATGATCCAGATGACATCTCGCTTACTGAAGGAAAATCATGCTTTCCAACGGATGCACCATACCAGGAGTATGCAAAGAATTCCAAAGACTCCACAGAGGTCTGCTTAATAACAGTCTCAAACCAATATAAGATGACAATCCTGCAGAAATCAACTTGCGCTCGTTTGAATGCTGCTAACTTCCAAAACAAACTCAAATTCAAAGGCTGTGTAGTCTCGGGTATAGTTGGAATTACCTGTGCATGCCATTCTACTTTTAAGAGAGATGGCATTGTTGATCTTCATGTTGGTGAACGGTGGGTAGTTCCTTACATGGTTTCAATCTTTTTCTCCCCTTCAATTAGCTATGCAAATACAGACTATGCACCTCATGGGGCCTTGCGCAACATTGCTCTTGTCAAGACTATTGTTCTGACTTATGACATTGCATGCCAGTACAGCATCAACCTGGTTCAGCGGTTCAAAGATGCTGCAAAGAAGAGCATCTTTTCCTCTTTCATTTCATCTGTAGTTGAACGACTACAGCTACTGGTACCAAAAATGGATCTACAAGGACATAAAGATCATTGCCGCTATCGCTGGTCATTGAACTGGATCAAGTGGATGGGTCGTACAGATGGCGAACGAATTGAAGGCAACTGGGCTGAAGCTAAGCAGGCTGGCGGAATGACCAAGGAAATGAATGCTGGACATCGCCATGATACCCTCAATGATTTTTTCAATGATTGGAATTGGATCAAGGTCCAGAATTTGGGTATGTGAAGTTTCTTATTTATGAAATGCACTCATTCAGTTTCTTAGCTACCTCTCTGTCTCACTTGTATACCAAAGCAAAAAAAACTGCTGAAGAGCGCTATGAGCATTTCCATGGTCTGTGCATTCTTCGTGGTCGGGAATTGGTGGATAAGTGATGGAAAGAGTCTACCGAGCCATATCAAAAAGGCAGTGAATGGCACAGTGCATATCGGCTCAAGGAGCAGAAAGGTGAGTCTTGATCAGGTGAATGTTTAATATTACTAAAGTATTTCAAGCTCCTAGTCAAGCGACCATCTTGAAGGAGATGATTGCTAGTGAGCAAAGAGCGGAAGACAGAGCTCAAGCAAGTGCTACCACTCCTGTTGCTCTCTACATCAATGTTGGATTGAAACTTCAAGCCAGACAGTATGTTCCTCAACTTCTTCTATGCATAGATAAATACTAACTAATGAATCGATCAGGCGTGCTCTAAGAACAACACAGAATCCCACCAGTGAAGATGACCAGACACAAGATAGTGTGGTTGAAAAGCAACGTCTAGGGGCAGATATCAAGAAATGGCATCAGCAACAACAGCACATTTGTCCTCAGGTTCTCCCATCTGTGGTCTCAGAGCCCTACAAATCACCTGAATGGGAGAGGTTATTCTTGCCCTCCGACTTTACTAGCTCCGAGCGAACCAAATTAGGTCTAGAGACTTTGGGAGCAGAAGAACTCAAACTGCGGCAAGGTGAAGCAAATGATGCTCTACGTAGCTTGCGCGAACATATCCAACATAGTCAAGCCCCCAGACAACACAAGAATGCTCGTAATAATGCTGTTCATGGTCAGGCAAAGAACACTCGAGCAGTGCAAAAGATCAAGGATGTCCAAACTAGGATCCAGAATTACGTCAAAAAGTACCGGCATGCTCGTACTGCAATGATTGCCCTTGGATGCAATCCACAAGACCCAAAGTTTGGATTTCCAGAGCTGAGGGATGAGGATCTTTACACAAAAAATATAGATGAGCTACACAAGCTAGGTGATGGAGGAAAGGTTGAAGGCTGGATTTGGCGACAGGGCCATTATGGAAACTTGTCTCCTGCAGAGAAAGTCGAATATGTCTTGGATTGTAAGTCAAGCTATCTCATGTATTGTTTTAGAGCTCATCATTGTATAGCGGCAAGAGTACAATGGCACCGTGCTCATGCAGATATGGAGCGATGGCAAGAAGAAGTTGAAATTCTGGGCCAAGAGTTCCGTCGTGCAATTCAGGGATTCAACAAAATGGAGGCTACCTGGACTGCTCTTGCTCATGATCATGAAAATGAGCCAGGAAAAAAGGTTTATGCATTGAAGGTTGCAGGTATGTATCAACAGATGAGGAAAAATGCACGAGAGCAATTCAAAAAAGTTGGTGGCACTTGGCCCAAGGCTGGAGTTAGTTTTGCCCAGCATATCAAATCTGAGCGCCCAGATCCAAAAATTGATTGGGCAGCTGTTATAGCAGAGGATAGTTGAATATATATATTTTTTGATTGATATAAGCAGATCGGACTCTTGACCAAAAAATATGAGTCAAGCGTTTTTTGGTTTAAACCGGTTTAAGCTGTTTTGGTTTAAACCGGTTTAAACTGATCTAGTTTAAACCGGTTTAAACCAAAACAGCTTAAACCATCTGTAGTCTATTATATAAAAAACAAGTTGCCTATAGGCTTGGTTTAAACCAGTTTAAACCAGGCAAAGGTTGGCAACCTTGTGGTTTAAACTCAAACGAGCCTACAGTACAAGCTAAGAGTTCTGGTGGTGAAGGCGACGGCGCCTCCCCGCGACCAGCTGTTCCTTCTCCTGTGCTGCCCTCTCGCGCAAACAATTCTCTGATGGCAAGTAAGCATGACGCCGATGCGGAGAGGCTCGCCGCGGATTGTAAGGCTCGAGACGCCCGTCTGGAGGCTCGACGTTCCAGAGACCCGACCGCCATCAGCAGTGACGGCCCTCCTTCGCACAGGATGGGCGACGAGAACTCCTCTCGCGCCCTGTCGGTACCGCCGAGGGACGAGCCGGACCCGAACAAAGTTGCTCCGAGTACTTCCTCCCCTCCTGACGCGGAATCTTCATCAGGAGGAGGCACGGCTACCGCCCCACCCACCGCGAGTGCCACTACCACCGGAGAGTCTGACGCTCCATCCCTCACGTCTCTTGCGAACCCCGCTTCATCCTTATCGGGAGGTCAGTCAAGTTGATCTTCGGAGTCCTCTGCCTCTGCCTTGCTGCAGGGTCGTGGTGTCTTGGACACCGAAAGCGTCTCACAGTACTTTAGCCACAAGGTGGAATGTAGAATTTTTGTCTCCGCCTGCGCTGACAGCGACATTCTTGACGAAAGCCTCGCGCCTTCCCTTCAGAAGTTTCATCCTGTCTACGACCCTCTTCGGGACGACGATCCCTTCCTCTCATTTGGTGCTGTCGATGGTTTACTGCCGGGCAAAACTGCCGAGGAAACCATGGTGTTGCACGACCTGGTCATGCACTGGGTTCAGCCCCATATTAACCTCAATTGGGAGACTCTCGAGGAAGGGATCCGAAAGTTCGGAGAGGAGAAGCCTTCCAAACACGGGCTACTCGTCTTCAAACATCAAGAGCGCGTCACTTACTCGCTGGGCTCCTTTCTGCTCGAGCGATTCGCTCACCTCGTTCTTGCCGCGACGCAAATTCTCGAGGGGTTAAACGAATTCCTGGGTAATCCCCCTCAGAAGCGTTTTCTGTTGGATCCCGAGTGGAAGTTCCTCCGGACCATGGAGTTAGATATTAGTCGCACCGTCATTCTCATGACGTTTGCCACTCTTCAGCTACGGCTGTTGAACGCCGGCCTTCACATCCGTAAATTTCTATAGACAGTGCAACAGATGTACGGTCAAGCGCCGCCCGATCTAGTGTCGGTCTTATCCACCCGAAGCTCTGTTCGATCGGAATATGGCAGAGAGGCTCCGTGCGTCGAGCTGGCTAAATTACTCTCTCGTCTGGACTACGGAGCCATCGCCGACACCATACACACCAAGGCTCGCTTGCGTCTAATCAAGGACACCAATCTTCCTCCTTGAAGCGTTTACTATCGGAACGCTCCGAGAGCTGCTGAAGCTCACCATGTAGCTCTCCCTGCGTCGCCTACCCCAGGAAGCGATACCTCCCGAGACGCTACACCAGTGCCCTCGCTAGTAGCCCCTCATGCGAAAGGCTCGGACGCGCCTGCCCTCAAGTACCCGGTGCCGCCCTCCCTCACCGCTGCGCTGCTTGGTCCTGTCAGCTTCATGCTGGCCATTGGGGTTATCCCTCAACACGGAGGAAACCCCGCGGTGACAGCCAAGCCCCGCCTATTTCAACCCGGCGCTAGTATCTCAGAAGTTCGAATACAGTTGGGCGCGGCAGCTGCTGCCGTGCAGGCTGCTCAAGCCTCGCCATCTCAATTCGCAGCCGCAGCAGCTGTGGCTGCTCACGCGCTGAACGCAGGAGGGCCGCCTAACCAACGTTGGACGTCTTATAACTACCAGGCTACTCCGGGACAAGTCGGAATTCCACCTCCTCCATTCATTACCGGCGCGCCTCCTAACGACCCCAACAAAGGACGCTTTCAAGGTAATGGAACTGATCCTACCGGTCTGAATCAACCTGGGGGCTACAGTGCGCCGGCTCCTGGGGGTGGTGACAGCAACGGAGGTCCGGGAGGCTGGGGAGGCGGAGGTGCTCCTGGTGGCGGCGGAAACAGCGGGGGAGGAGCTGGGGGTGGTGGGGACGGGGGTCCGCCCACTAATCCGTCAGCGAACACCCCTTGGCCGCCTCCCGATTGGCAGCTGAATCACAAGCTCAATCTCAGCATGGTTCCAGCTTGGGACGGGCACGGGAAGACCGTGATCAATTATCTATGCTCAGTCGCCGAGCTGACGCGTTTATTGCCCCAAATGATCGTGGACTTAAGAGCGATGGCGCCTCTAAAGTTCACTGATTGCGCTCAGACGTGGTGGCAAACATTGTCCATCGATTTCCGTAACTCGGTCAGCCAGAACTGGAACCTCCTCTTCAATGCTATCTTGGTGCATTTCCTCAACGAGATTTGGATCCACAAGCGCACTGCTGAATGGGAAGAGATGCATTTCCATCAAAAGGGATACGAGAACAAATGGCTTCTGGATTTCATCCAGAGGTGTGTCAAGCATCACATGTTTCTCTTTCCCACCTCGACGGATGGACCGGAGGTGGTATCGCGCATTCTTCGCAATGCTCCTGACGTGTGGCTCGAGACCATCAACTCTACCACACATCACGACATATTTTCGCTAAAGGCAGCCGTCGTAGCCTTCGGACCGACCCTCATGTCTAATTGGAACCAGGCTGTTCGTCTTGGTGCCTTTCCCGACTATACTAATCGTCAGCACCGTCGCCAAGGAAATGCAGCTACAGTGGAAGAGATCGAGGACGAGAATGAACTCCTCCCGAAAAATAGCTCGCCATCCAAGTCCGCCCACGTGGCTGACAGCCAAACTCGTGGCAAATTCCGCTCGCGCGAGACGCCTACGCGCCCTAACTGGCCCGAAGGCAAGACCGTTAAAGGCTATGCCTTTGTCAAGCGTGACAATGTCCATAGTTCGTGCAAGCCTCCAGGAGGATGCTATATCTGCACCAGTGGGAATCATTTCGCTCGAGACTGCCCCCATTACGGAAATTGGCTGTCCTTGGCGACACGAACATGATAGAATCCGACGTGGATGCTATACACGAGGCGGAGGACTTGAGGGAATGGTTAGCTATGATGGTTGAAGTCAATGACGATTCCGATTCTGCTTATTCGAGTGAATTGCATGAATTAAGTGAATTGGAAAGTCGAATTCTACGCTCCGCGCCGACTCAGCAACGAAGCGCCACTGCTGCCCACGTCCTGGTGAACGGCGCCCCTAACCGCAATACTTGTCGGCGCGTTCAGTTCGAAACGCCGAAGACTTCTGCTTCAGCATCAAGCAAAGGCAACCAATTGGAAGGAGTGACCTCACATCCACCGCTCATCCCACAGCGCGTCCGCCAATTCAAGGAACGTCGAAGTCCCCTAGCCGGCTCTGAGGGCGACCGGGGTTCAGTTCCCAGTGATGGGAACGAGGACTCGACGGTGCCCGAGGAAGTGACGGTTGAAGAGGAGTCGAAGTATGCCAATCCGCGTTTCAAGGACCGTCGCATCGTCAAAGCGCACCAAGCGCGTTCAATGCCCGCTGGAATGAGCTCCCTGGGTGTCAAGGTGTTGCACATGAAGGTGCACATCGGCGATCCGGACGCTGCCCCTACAATTGAACGACTTGACTCGGGAGCTGACATCACATTAATGTCCGAAGAGTTCTTTAATTCGATACCGAATCTCCCGAGACCGAGGGAAGGCTTGTGAATGCGATTGTATGCGCTCACCGAAGAAGCAAAGGTTCTGGGGTACACACACTTCACCATGTTCGCCAAGACGGCTGCCAGCTCGCTGATCAGTTTTGAGGTCGAAGCCTACGTCGTGCGGAACATGTGAGTTCCTCTGCTTCTGGGAGAGGACTTCCAGGTTTCATATGAGTTAGGAATCACCCGCTACTCCAGTGGACATTGCGACATACGTGTGGGCCAGTCTGAATTCATAATTCCGGGGTCTTCGGCCCAACGGGTGGATTTAGGCTTCGAAATACGCTCCGTGCACGTCGTCGTAGCTAGCGGCTTCTGCCGCCTCAAGGCCCATCGTCGAGTCAAGACCTCGGAATACCGAAGCCGGGACGAAGACCAAAGACCCGAAGTAGTGGCCAGCGAGGATGCCTTAATTCCTGCTGGTTCGGTCCGCAACGTGCCAATAAGCGGACCCTTCGAGGGACGGGACACCTGGCTCATTGATCGCATTCTCCTTCCTACGGATGATGGGTCAGTCGTGAGTGCACCCATGACTTGGGTAAACTCAGCAGAGGCCCATCTCCCCGTCGCGAACCCTGGAGTCCGACCTTGGTACGTCCGAAAGGGCGAAATAGTTAGGCGCCTCGTGGATCCCAGTTCCTTCGCCGACGTTCCTACGAACGAAGAACATCTCGGGCACATGGCAGCAAACACAGAGTCAATCCGCTCCACCATTGGTACTCTTCGACAACAAGATTTGGCCGCTGCGGGCTTAGAAAAGCCCCCTCACAAGGATGATCATCTAGAGGGTGACAACCAATGGGGACCGAAGAGGTCTGCCGTTCCGGAGGATGCTCTCCCCGACGTGGACGTGTCGAGCCTCGTTAATTGGGGTCCGGACATACCGGCAGACATTAAGCCTCGTCTCGAGGAAGTGCTGCGACGGAATGCCGCTGCTTTTGGAACCGGAGGACGCTTGGGCCGAGTGGAAACAAAGGTACCGATTCCCCTCAAACCCGGCACGCAGCCTATTTCAATGCCGATGTATGGTGCTTCCCCGGCCACGGGGGAAGTGATTGACAAGCAACTCGACACCTGGTTTGAAGCTGAAGTCATCGAACCGTCTGTGAGCCCTTGGGGATTTCCTTGCATCGTTGTATACCGGAATGGGAAGCCACGGCTTTGTGTGGATTACAGGAAGCTCAACGAACGTACGGTCCCGGATGAATTTCCAATTCCGCAGCAGTCCGAGATCTTGCAAGCATTGAGCGGCGCGCAAGTCTTATCCTCGTTCAATGCCCTAGTGGGCTTCATGCAGCTGGAAATGGCGGAAGACACGAAAGAGAGGACGGCCTTCCGCTCTCATCGCAGGCTCTGGCAGTTCCGGCGCATGCCATTCGGGCTGCGCAACGGTCCCTCCATTTTCCAGAGGGTTATGCAGGGTGTTTTGTCACTGTACCTGTGGTTGTTCACCCTGGTCTACATAGACGATATCGTAGTCTATTCCAAATCCTGGGAAGAACACCTAGAGCATTTGGATAAGACACTGGCTGCCATCGCCAAAGCCGGAATTAGCTTGTCGCCCCCTAAGGGCTTTGTGGGTTACTCGTCTATCTTGCTGCTCGGACAGAAGGTCTCTCACCTCGGATTGCCCACTCACCGAGAGAAAGTCGCCGCAATCCAAGACATAGAACGCCCGTGCAGTTACGGATTTGCAGAAATTCTTGGGGATGTGTGTTTATTTCTCGGCATACATCCCGTTCTACGCGTTTATCGCGGCCCCGCTATTTTCACTCTTAAAGAAGGGAGTGCGGTTCGAATGGAAGGCGGAACAAGAAATCACCTTTCAGCAAGCTAAGGACACCTTAGCGGGAGCGCCTGTATTGGGGCACTCCATCCAAGGCCAACCGTATCGCCTGTACATGGACGCCTATGACTACACTCTCGGAGCGAGTCTTCAACAAGTCCAAGCGATTCAAATTCGCGACCTGAAAGGAACCGCTATCTACGAGCAACTGCACGGCGTGACGGACGCAGGCCTTCCGGTCCCTCGTCTGTTCGTGAACCTCTGCAATGACGTTGCGGAGGGAACGAAGGACGAGTGGGCGACGGAGTTCGAGGACACCACTATTCACATTGAAAGGGTGATTGCGTACTGGAGCAGAACGTTAAAACCGGCGGAACACAATTACAGCGCTACAGAACGGGAGGCTCTAGGAGTGAAGGACACGCTGGTGAAATTCCAACTGTTCATCGAAGGGGAAGAGGTTATCTTGGTGACCGATCATGCCGCGCTGCAATGAGTGCGGGTCTACGAGAACGCCAACCGGAGACTAGTGGCGTGGGGGGCAGTGTATGCTTTGCGTATCCCGGCCTACGGATTGTGCACCGGGCTGGTCGGGTCCATTCCAATGTGGACCCTCTCTCAAGATTACCGCAGGTTCTGCCACACAGCTCTCCGCTTCAAGATGACATTCCTTCAATCGTTCCCAATGACGACAAGCAACAAGCAGCGCAAGCTGCCAAGGACCGTGAATCTTTTGCACCAGCCAAGAAGGCGGCCTTTGTAGCCCTCTGGTGGAGCGACGTCGTCAAACAATTTGAAGTGTTTTCCGTGCAGACTCGTCGCCAACGAAAGACCGAGACGCTGCTTGAACTGGAGGATGTAGAACAAGACATCCTCGATGGTGTTCCTCAGGAAGATCCGGTGGAAGAGGAAGTCGAGGAAGAGCCAGCTCTACCCTTCCAATCCTCCGACCCATGGACGTTTCCTTCGCGTGGATGCGCCTTCGAAGGACGCTGAGGAAAGGTGGAGAGAGCACGCTCACTTACTTCTCACCATCAGTCCGGAACTGGTACAACAGTTCGTAAAGGGTTACAAGACGGATTCTTACTTCTGCAAGCTTTATGTCGACGATATACCCAGTGCCGACAAACTGCTGATGCCCTCTTGGTTCCAGAAGGGTCAAACGGTTTTCTGTGCTTCCAAGACGCCGACTGGAATGCTAGGCTTTGCATTCCCTCCTCCATGGTGCCCTACGTCCTCAAGATGGTGCACGACTCAGCTGTTGAAAGCGCTCATTCGGGCCCGCATCGGTTCCTAGCCAGAATGAAGGAGGCGTTCTATTGGCCGTGAATAACGCCCCACGTGGAAGAATTCACGGGCACTTGCGACATCTGCCAGAAGATTAAAGTGGATCATTGCCGGCGAATGGGAGGGCTACGACCTGCACACATACCTGCCTGACCGTTCGCTACGATATCTCTGGACCTAATTACCAGTCTTCTGCCCTCTGGTCCCGAGAAATTTACTGCCGTCCTGGTTATTGTGGACAAGTTGACCAAGTACGCAATAATGGTGGCCACCTATAATCAATTGTCGCAAGAAGGTTTCACCCGAATCTTCGTTGACCGAGTCGTGAACGTCTACGGATTGCCAGAGCATATCATTTGCAATCGGGATAAGTGCTAGTCGACTGCGTTCTGGCGCTCCGTGGGTTCGTATTACGGAAGTTCATTGGCCCTATCCTCCGCTCACCACCCTCAAACTGATGGGCAGACGGAAGTGCTCAACGCCACCATCGAGCAGATGCTGCGAACCTATGTCGCAGAAGATAGGGCTTCATGGGCGCGCTGGCTCAGTGAAGTGCCACACGCCTACAATTCTTCCGTTCACAGCTCTACCGGATACTCGCTTGATTTCTTATTATTTGGATATCAGCCCAGAGTATCGACGGCGTTGCTTGTACCTCAACACGACCCCGCTCAGTGTCCCTTCCTAGCTAGCCAAAAGGCTGATGATTATATCGCCGTTATAGAGAGGCACAGGAAGTCCGCCTGTGGCGCATTGATGCTCGCTCAAGAACGTCAGGTAAAGGCTCATAACAAGCACCGCTGGCCCGTGGAAGAGATCCGGCCAGGGGACCTTGTCACTATCAATCTGCACACTCTCAAGCTCGTGGACACCACCGGCCTCGGTGTCAAGCTCGTGCAGAAGACCATCGGCCCCTTCAAAGTGATGGAATGCATCAACCCCATGGTGTACCGGCTACGATTGCCCGACAGCTATCCTATGCACTCCGTCTTTAATTTGGAACATTTGCGATGGTATCACGCGTCCCCAAACAAATTCGGCGAATGCACTGTCTTACCTACCCCCTACTCGGGATCTCCTGAACGCAACTGAAGAGTATGAGGTGGAAACAATTCTTGGCCACAGACTCTCCGGACGCAAGGACGGCAACCGGCGTATGTATCTAGTGCGCTGGAAAGAATTCGACCCTTCTGAGGACACCTGGGTCTCAGAATGGGACCTGCGCAACACTCCGGAAATGAAGCGCGAGTACTTGGCCAACAATCAATTGCATCCGGCATAATTTCTTTATCCTTCTGTGCTCCATACGGAGCGCCCTCGTTTATTTCATAGGCCCTAAGTAGATCTTGGGTGACGGAATTTGTTCTTATTTACTTTCAAGGAGATCGCCTTCTGCCAATCTCCTAACTTTTCTCCTCTACACCACCACGCCGACAGATTTCCGGGCATGATCTCTCCCCCTTCATCGACGGTTTTTCGGACGAACCATTGTTTCCAACCTACCTCACCCTCTGTGCCAATGGTAACCCGGGCGTGACCTCAATTCTTCTTAAGGAAGCATCAAACAGGCGATTACTATGTATCCTGAAATCGACACGTTTCCCGACGAGACGCAGCTGTACTCGGGGAAGCGACTGCTCAGCTTCCAAGGGGTTGGTCGATGACGCCTTCTCGCGGAAGCTCCCGGACTCAGGGTCTCGCTTTGGGCATGAGGTAAGGACCACCGACGACGGTCTGGAACGCCGCTTCGAGCTATGGAGTCCCAATTCCGTCCAGCTGCCATACTACCCGGGCATACGATCGAACGTGCTTGACCTCCGGCTCTCTACAATTCTAGAGCAGTGACGGTATGACGGGCATCTTGGTAAGTTCGATCCGACCGTCACCCCTCAGTACTACGACCGGAAGCGACCTTGGCTCGCTTTCATTGCCTCGACCAGCAATCTCTCAGCATTTGACTGGTCCGCACGAGCCGAGTACGTCCCCATAATCCAGGCTTGGGAAGTTGACACTGAGCGCCCCTACTGGGGGTGTCTACGTGCCGAATTTGTCAAGGATCTCGACGAGGCTGACTGCGCCACCCAGACAGTGATCCTGGCGATCGGCTTGAAGGTCTATCGCAAACGCGCCAATCTGTGGAATAATCGCCCCGTGATGCCTCTCTGTGCCGACTTCGACGAGCTCGGCAAGGTTACGACATTCGAGCAGGCAGTTGACTCTGGCAGACAGATACAATGCTGGATTCTGGAGAAGCAGGCTTGGTGCATGATGGCAGAGTCAGGGCTGGAGTATCGACCTCGTGACTTGGAACTTCCGGTGTTACAGATCTTGCCTGCCAAGGAAGAATTCATGGGCACCTGGATTCATGGCATCTCAGAGAAGGACCTCAAGTTCTATCTGGGCCACGCGCGCGTCCCGTGTTTTCTCGTTCACGAACTCATAGCACACGAGACCCCGGGCAAGTTGGCCATGGAAGACTTCATCCAAGGCACCCCGACTGCCGCACTCCTCGAGCCCCAGAACTCGGAACACGACTGCATCGCCTTGAGGCTTAATAGCGGAGTACATACGCTCCACAATGCGTCGCTACCTCTGCCTGGAATCGCCCACCGTCCGTCGGCCGAACGACTCTTGTTGGGGAGCCAAAACCAATGGGGACCACCTGCACAGGAAAGACGCACTGCGCGTTCGGAGTCGCCAGACAGAGTTTTGATCCCAGGCTCAGACGAGGACGAAGAACGGCCCGACGAGGCAAGAACGACGGTACCCACCGGTCCTGAATGGTCGGCAGCCCCACGCGCCATGATTCTGGGAACGGAGGTCAGGATTCCCATGATGGAAGTAGTGCCGTCTACCATCTTGAAGTTCACAGTGCCCGACGGCATAAAAGCCTGGCTGCTGTCAGCTACGGGTCAGACGCCGGGGGGCCATTGGCTCCGAATGTCGCGCGTAGAGTGGCGTCCCTGTGCTCACTACTATGTGGAATTCGACTCGATTGACGCTGCGCTCCAGGTGAAAGGATTAGTTAACGTGAGGGACAGTACGGTTCGCCTGGTCGAGTTCGCAAGGGATACGGAGTTCGCCGACGTGATTCAAAGACACGTGGTTATCACTACGCAGACAGTCCCCACGCTGCCGCGACTTGATCAAAAATGAGCACGCCCTCCCGCACCATGGAGCAGTAGTCGCGAGCCGCAACCATCCACTTCACAAACTGCGGTGCCCGCCCGTAGCTATCGGGGCGCGACATCGTCAACTTCGAGAGGGTACCGTCGTCGTTCTCAGTCACCCCGCTCCTATCGACGTTCTAGGACGCTGCCAGCCCGTCGTTATCCGCCGCCGAGTCCGGACCGCTGCGCTCCCAGCCCCTCACGTTGAAGGTTCACCTACCCATGCTCGCCCTCACCCTGTCAAAGATGGCGATCAAGGAGCCGGTCACCCCCCCTGCGAAGGCGTCGCCGCTCCTATGACCGGACTCGCAGATCTAGTCCGAGCAGCCGCTCATCAAGTTCAGGGTATAGCTCGGGGGGCCGCGGCCGGTTGTGCAGTCGGTCCCTTTCTTCCTCCAGCCGGAACACTCGCGCGAGGGCGACGGTGCAAGATGCTGTGCCGGCCCTCATGGACGTTGACTCACTTGAAGTCGTGCCCAGCTTGGTATCCCGCTTGAAAGATCCTCAAGAGGATCACGACGCATCAAACGAGAACATGATAGAGG
Source organism: Mycena galopus ATCC 62051 (assembly GCA_014925785.1). Classification (NCBI taxonomy): domain Eukaryota; kingdom Fungi; phylum Basidiomycota; class Agaricomycetes; order Agaricales; family Mycenaceae; genus Mycena; species Mycena galopus. Next base: position 64,110 of record WIQG01000098.1, read on the forward strand.
GTTCCATGTTATTCGGAAGGATGGGCATGAGTCTTGAAGAACGATTGGGGCAACGAACGGCATTGAACGATGACAAGGAAGACACCGGTCCCAAGAAGAGGAAATGCAGTTGACCCAACAAGGCAACTCGGGAACGCCTGGACGCTGCAAGGCGGAAACATGGGGGGGCTCTGTGAAGGAGCGTTACATATTCTATATGCAACCTCTACTATTACTATATTTCATGTTCCCGCTCTCAGTGATTATGTACTTTTGATTATGAGATCGTAGATTAAGTAATCAATCTATACTTTCCTCAAAACCTCCATGTCTATCTAAGTGCACTTTGCATGGAGGTGGTGCGCGACGTCTAGCCCACCACCTTGGCTGAGCATCCACTTAACTGCTCTCCGCCCCCGGGTGACAGGGGTCCAATCGCAGGGTCACACGAAGTCCGGGCGAGAGGCTACAACTCTCATCGACGGCACGGAGCTCGACTTCGAGCTCCGGTTTAGTGCTCGCAGCGCTACACTTAGGTCTTCACCAACGAGAAGATCCCATGCCAAAGCCCGACCGCTTCACATATAACCACCCTCTCTCACTCCCAATCTCAACCCCTCCTCCCCCATTCCAATGGACACCCCGTCACCTGGTAATGCAGCTGCGCAACTGGGACTCCCGGATGTCCACATCCTGGATCTGGCTTCTGACCTAGAGACCTGGCTGACGCTGAGACAGCGCAACACCCAATGCACGTCCATTTGGCTATTTTTGCGAACTTAGGCCTATCAATTAAACAACCTAAGCTAGCATACAGCATCTAGTTGGGACTAGATAACACTAGTGCGCTAGGCCTCTGTTTGGTGATACAAAGGAGGGTCAGAGCGAGCTCCAGCTACTGGCTGTAAGCTAGGAATCCACCTAAGGCGGACACCTTTATGAACGGGTCTAGTCTAAACCACCTAGGAGATGTACCACACCCATACATTCATAGAACACTAGTTCTAAGTGACCTAGGAAGAACTCCCGAGACAGAAGAACCAATGGCATTGTGCTAGCAAAGACAAACACTCAGGTATTGTAGATGAACAGGCTAGGATCAGCGGCTATATAGCTAGCAGAGGACATCTGATACCCACAATAAGAATATGCCGAAGAATAAGCAGCTAGGCGACTAGTTGCTACAGGAAGAACATATATGGTACATCCTAAGACTAGGAGACAGTACACATGACAGACGCGACGCGCTAGCATCACCCAACCATGAACACATTAACTATTGTGTTAGAGGTATTATCATAGACAAGTGCCGACACATACAACAGCACAAAGGGCTATTCTAGGACGGTCATGAGACCTCCATGAATGAGCTAGGAACTATTATTGGACTAGATTCAACTCCAAGCCGGCAGGATTCGTAGTTCAGGCTTGTGATTGACAGCCTAGGAATTACCAATACCCGCAGAAACTATACCCGGAAGTCATTCGCGATGACTACCAAGGACATTTGATCATGACGACTCAGAATGGCTGCCATCTCATTGGCTAGCCAAGCATTTCTCTTTACTCATTACTTTTACTCAAATGCTATCTCCTCACATGTATCAAAGGACAGTGCTCAAGCCACATACACCAGATTAATTGTGCCCTAGTTCATGGTGGCAGGTTGTCTCCGGCTATTCATGGAGATTTGTGTACAAATTCTGCTTGTAGTAGTCTATAACTGGAATCTTGATTGGTTGAGTCTGGAACTTGGAAAGATAAATTAAGAAGAAAGGTGTTGTTGTCCTAGCTGACTTCATGGATAAAACCATTGGGTGTATTCCCTTGTAAAGTGTGATCACGACTTGTCAGTAATCTTGCCTTCACCCTGGATCTGCCCTAGTGCCATCTGTAGTGTGTTGGACTGACTTACTGGACACTTGTGGTGTGATTTACATAGCCTTAATAGAAGACAGGACTGCGTCAAGTGGATGTACTACCGCCCTTCCTCATACTCCACCACCCGTACACTGCCTCGATCCCTCGCCCCCCACTGATATCAACTATATCTCGTCTTTGTACCGACTTCTCTTCTCTCAACGCGACTCGCTACCACCTCCACCAGATTGACTCCCCTGCATGCGAAGCCTGTGGAGCTCCCGAGACCCGCAACCATTACCTACTCCAGTGCCCAGCATGGGATCATCTCCACCCCGTGCTCCAGCGTGCGTCGTACAAAGCTGACATTCTTGGGGCTGTTGATGTACCTTCCTTACTTAACAACCCCAAGCTCCTCAAAGCCCTCACCGCCTTCATCATTGCAACCTCTCGATTTACTGAACTTCATTTCCCTTTCCTCTCTGCCTCCCCCTTCCTCTCTCCCTGATATCCTTACCATATTATACTACACCTTCGTAAATAATTTCTATCTCTCTCTCTCTACCTACAAAAGCCCCCTGCATTCTCGTCACTCCCCGTTTACAAGCTCCTACCCACTCACACTGACTGCATACATACCCCAAGTTTCCCGCTGATTGTTTCATCCTTTTCATGAATTCCTCTAGATAAAATGACTCCTTACAATTACCGAAATCCGTAGCTTCTCTAGCTTCTATCTACTTACTGTAGAGTACAGTCGCGTAGCCATCTAGGCCAGATACAACTACCATAGGAAATCAAATCAAATCAAATCAGGACAGCGGGATCCTACTCCTAGTTGGATTATACCTTGTCAGTGACTTTGCCTTCGTCCTGGATCTGCCCTAGCGCCATCCGTAGTGTGTTGGATTGACTTGCTGGATGCATATAGTGAGCTAGGACCAATACAAAGTAGGCAAATGTTCCTGCTCTCGGAAGTAACAGGTCCACACTCAGGGCTGCCTAGTGTGTGTAGCTTGGAAGCTATTTGGAGTTAGCCTTATATTCGTTCGGATTGCCAACAAGAGGATTTTTGCAAGCCTTACAATCTCTGCCCTGGGATTCTGTGATGCCTAGTCAAAGTTGCCTTGTATCCACCCTATACCTACGTTCATCTAGGTGGCTAGCTGGAAGATGAGTGATTGAACATTGCATTCTGAGGCGCTGTTTCTGGATAGTTCAGCCCTAGTGTTCTATATTCTGTGTTATTTGGAATCCAAACCCGCTGTTCGCATACTACGAACCGGACCCGAACTCACAAGGAGAGCACTTGATCTTTGGGAGTAGTAGTGTGTGTGTGTTAGTGGTGTTTGGTGTTGTTGAGTGCTAGTATTATTTGCATTCATTTCACATGTATCCTAAGTGCACCGTTTCATCGGTGTACGCTCGAAGATGGAAGAGGCGAATGAGTTCCGGGATCACATTGCCACTTTCGGAGGCCTGGGCCGCACTCGTCAAAGCCAAGGACAAGTTCAAGCACTACTATGACCACCGGTGCACACCGGCACTGGAGATCAAGGTAGGAGAGCAGGTCTGGCTCGACGCATCGGACATCTGGATGACACATCCACTGATCAAGTTCTCGCACTGCCGGCTCAGCCCCTTCAAGGTCATGAAGGTTGTCGGCTGCAGTGTGTACAAACTCAAGCCCCCCCCCCCCTCCCAATACTCTGAGCTCCACCCAGTCTTTCCAGTAGTCAAACTCAAACTCATAAAGCCGGACTCATTTGCCAGCCGGCCTAGGAATGAAGTGCCACCACCCATCCTAGATGCACCGGACGATGTGCAGTGGGAAATTGATGAGATCCTCGAAGCAAAAGACCGGTATGGCAAGTCTGGTACTTTGTCAAGTGGAAAGGCTATGGCAACAAGGACAATAAATGGGCTGAACATACCAACATGTTTGCTGACGAGACCATAGCTGACTTCAACCACCGGTACCCTAACGCTCCGATGAAAGGTATCAGACTCATGCGCAGGTGGAAGCCAATCTAGCTTCTAGCAAGCCAATATATCCTCGACTGACCCGAAGGTCACCCAAAAATATACCAACTAAAACGAAATCAACTCCCTCTTTTGTCAAGAGCGAGATGTGTGCAAGTTCGGGGGTGAGGACTAAGTATTAGGTCCTATAGCATAGATTCCACTGTCCTAGAATTAGGACCTGTCGAGCAGAGAAGTCATGTTCACTTTTTCGGCATCGTCAAACTCAGAGAGGAACTTGAAGTTCACAATCTCGAAGTGTGGACAGTTTTGTGCAGATAACGGCCTGGATGGACCAGCGTTGTTTTGTTCCGAGGAACGAGAGTTTGGTTGTTCAAGATACACAGTCTCGAAGGACTGGCGTAGTTTTGTTCCGAGGAACGAGGTTTTTGCTAACATGTTGGCTCAGCGAGCTCACAACATGGTTCACGAACAGTTTCACACAACACACAAGATACAGGACACACAAGACACACAGGATGCAGTTCACAGACACACAGGACACACAGGACACACAAGACGACACAGTTCACAGACACAATTCATTTCAATCGCAGACACAAATGCTCGAGACACATCACACGGTTCAATCAAACACAACTTGTTCAATCAAATCCATATCCATTGTCCAAGTCCCCTTTTGCAATGGATAAGCTACTGCTTCTCTACTGAGACCCTTTTACCTGCACTGGCAACCTGCAAGTGTGTGAGGGCTGGTAGCTCCCCTGGTCTGCTGTCTAACCATCCCAACTTGTGCCCTTATATACTACTCTCTCTGATCGATTACTGTACATTATCATGCAAAAAAAGTTCGTTTAACCGAGATTCTGACTCGAATGATCTGCTCTATTACAGCTATTTGCGGAACTTAGGGCACGGCTGGATTTTTTTTTTTTCAGGCACTTTTTCATATATCCCCCTTTTCAGGCTCAGTTCTGAACCGTTTCGCTTTAAAATATGCTCGTTCGATTTGCACGGGTAATCCACAGGGGATGGTCTCCTCGGATTCATTTTGTGTACATTTGATATCAAATTTCCAGTTGGGGGGTGATTTCGGTATATATCACCTATAACATTGAATATAATCACCCTGAGAGTGCAGTCTTTTGGTACCACAGATATATATGGAATATCCAGGGGATGGCCAGTTCAGAATATTGATTAGCAACCTCAAGAGACTGCATTGGATGTCCCAATCAAGACCAAGCAATCATCAATTCTCTCCACCAGTATTGCAGTCTCCTGAGGTTTCCAATTGATATTCTGGACTGCCCATCCCTGGATATTCCATGTATATCTGTGGTACCAAAAGACTGCACTCTCAGGGTGATTATATTCAATGTTATAGGTGATATATACCGAAATCACCCCCCAACTGGAAATTTGGTATCAAATGTACACAAAATGAATCCGAGGAGACCATCCCCTGTGAATTATCCGTGCGAATCGAACGAGCATATTTTAGAGCGAAACGGTTCAGAATTGAGCCCGAAAAGGGCGATATATGAAAAAGTGCCCGAAAAAAACATCCGGCTGCACCCTAATTTCCGCAAATAGCTGTAATGCTATTGGTTCCCCCTATCTGTTGGACATCAATGCGACAGGTTACGATCAAAATTTGGGTTGTTATGGGACTATGTCTGCTGAAGACCAAAGTTCCTCTTGCTGCTCCTTGTCTTCTTCAACTGAGCCCATGCAGTACGTCCTGAACTCAATGGGGACTCTTCGAGGAGGCCTTCAGCCTAGCTCGGACCTCTGTTGAGCAGAGCTCAACTATTCTCAGTCACTTTGGCAACTGTCGCGATCGGACAGCTTGTCACTTTTATAATTGCAAATCCTAGATCTCTCTGAGACTCCTTCAGACTCTTGTCCGGGGAGGGATGCCTCTTTCTTGTGAGTCCTAGTGGTGGGTCTCAAAAGACTAGGTTCCTCCTCAATGCTTCATTCTCTGTGTGTTGAACTGGATTCAACTTCTCTTGGCTTGACCATGACAACTGTCATGATCGGACAGGTTGACACTTGATCTCAGAGTATTCCTTGAAGGAATTTAGCTTGTCCAGACTGGAGCCTGGGCCCTTTGGATCATGATCCATCATGTGACCTTGACACGTGATCAAAACACGTCTCCCAGTCTCAGAATGCATGCACAAATAACACTGATCCCTGGAGGTGGGTTTGAAACCATCGTGGACACTTTGACACTGTCGCAAACACTTGGTATGCCACCAAATATAATATCTTCACTTCCTCTTGGTCCAAGTCTAGCTTCAGCTCGTCTAGGTGGGGTCCTAGGTACTGTTCAGTTATTCAAGGAGTCTCTGCCGAGGAAGAACAACTCTAGCAATATGACTGGTAGTTATCTGTTTGAGGCTCACAGTAACTGCTCTGGGATGTTTGCATGTGCTTTCACTAGTCAAGATCGCAAAATTGCAATCTTTCATGTGTAGCTATTTGCACGGCTTATCACTGAGACACATTGCGGCCGCCCCCTTTGACTCTTTCCCATTCTGAGACCTGTCTGTCGATAGCTGCTTCTCCCGTCGAGGAGCCGCAATCCAAGGGTGAGGGTGATGTCAGGGGAACCCTCGCTTTCTGCTGTTCCACTGCTCAGCTGACCACCGGCTTTACCAGCTTTACTTGGCTGACCGGCTTAACTCCGCCAGACTCCGGCTTAGGCATTGCCTACACTGAACCCCAGTTGCACTGGCATGTGTTATGTGAGCAGGCCCTGGGGTATTGCCAATCACTCCGGACACGTGCTACTGGTGTCAGCAATGGCCTCTGGGTCGGCTAAACGACGAGCAACCCTGCGAAAACTCCAACCAGGAGAAACCTGACAGCCGCTAATAACTGGTGCGGTCCCCGAGCAGCAAAACCAACCAAACGGACTCCTCGTTACTCCTCGTTAGGAGGCCGTATATTGAGGGTCAGGATGCGAGGCGGAACCCAGAACAAGTTGAACAGGGTATGATATCCACTCAGGTATAATACCCGGGGTGTGGACGCAACCAGCAATAGAATGGAGGGGAAGTGGGACAGGGTGGAGACAATCCCTAAGTCAAGCCAAAGCAGAAGCCTGAGATTAGACGAGGTAGAATCTACTGTACAAGGAGATTCTACCGTGCTTATATACATTATGAATAAATTAATATGATCGTGATCAGTTCCTGTATCACAACGCTAAGGAGCATTAATGTGTGATGTTCCTAGGCTCCTGTGTGTTATCACCATAGCGTCTGAGGGTTAGGAAGACTGATGGTGCAGGATTCCTAACCCTTAACGTCTTCCAGTATCTTGGTCCCTGAAGCCCGCGATCGAGCTCCTGTATGTAGTGTCGGAGGGTTACACTGCAGGCAAGTGCCATGACTGTGGGTTCATGGCATTTGATTGGCAGAGCACCAACACTTACCATGACGTTGGCCAGGCATTGCACAAATCCCGTTGTTCCTTTGTCAGCGTGGGAAAGTTCGGCGTTCAAGTTCGAACACAATGAGAAGTTCTCCCCTTGGCTCACTCATTACTCGCTGGCCATCGTCTCACTCCGAACTGAATCAGGGAAACTTGGAGAGCCCAAGGCAGAACTTACCGGTACATCTTGTGGCCCTTATCTGCACCAACCCCTGCAGTGCAATGAATTTGTTGTGCGTGCAGCTTGAAACCCGGTGTCCATGCAAAATTGGCTACATGTTGAGAAGTCTTCGGGAAATCGACAAATAAGAAAAAGCTTTTGTAGAACTAACTTATGGGAGAATAATATATTTTCTGGGCTCAGGAGTGGTCGAGAAAATCAGAAAGCCTCAAGGTTACAAGGTGGAAGTGATTGCCAAATGATCGCCGATCGCAAGCCGCGGAAGGCAGACCGACTTCCCACGCTGACAAAGGAACAAAGGGATTTGCGCAATGCCTGGCCAACGCCATGGCAAGTGTCAGTGCTCTGCCAATCAAATGCCACGAACCCACAGTCATGGCACTTGCCGGCAGTGTTAGGGAAACCGATGGTGCGGGTTGCCTAACCCTTCACGTCTCCTCATGTCCCAGTCCTTTGAAACCCACGATCGGGTTTCAACCGTGAGAAGGTCCTGTGGTTGCGTCATGAGAGTCCCGTGACGCAGATGCGTCTGTATGCAGTGAAACGGTGCACTTGGGTGCAGCCGTGTAATCAATATGCCAACTCAAACTACCAAACCAGAGAGCACAGCAAACAGAGTCACTAGACACAATCCAATCCAACAATCCAAATCAACAAAATATATCACAAACTCCAACTCCAAATGTCGTGAATGTGTTCGGGGAAGTAGGGTACGTATCACCCTTCAAGAGGGTGTGCAAGGGAAGTAAAAGTAATCTCTTTGTAGCGGGAAAGCAACAACAACGGGCCGTTCAAGCACTTGTTATGCAGAGCAGGGACTTCTGGCCGCTGGAGAATCGAGGGGTTCAATAGGAAGACTAATGACTGCCAGACGACTCTTGAGGGAAACAGAATTCAACAATGGCTGACACCGAGCCAACGGGTAGCGATTGCAGAGCAGACCGTCAACAGACAGGCCTTACTTGGTACAACGGGAACACAGCTGGCAGCGGCTCGACAACGCGGGGACAGTTACGCAGATGGCGGCGGCTTTGGCTAGGAGCGGGGGCACTTCCACTGCAGGTGGCGGCACTACACCAAGGTGGGTCTCAACCGGATGGCGGTGGCTACTACTCCCGGGGACAGTTACACGGAGGGCGGCGGCCTCTGACTATGGGGGCAATTACACGAACGGCGGGGACTCCTGGTTAGGGAATGCAGGCACTTATATCGAGAGCGGCGGCAGTACAGCGACGGGGCAGTTACACCAAAGGTGGCAGCAAGCAGCAACAGGGGCTCTTACACAGGCCAATAGCACTCTCGGCTATATCGTCGAAGGCAGCACACAGACCACAGGTGGCGGAACTACAGCAACGGGGGCACTTCTATGAATGGTGGGGACCACTCCTGAACCACAAGAGATGATGTGGGCACTTATATCAATGGTGGCGGAAGCTGCAGAACAGGGGCAGTTACATGGCGGCTACTTCGTTCGAGCGGGGGCACTTATGTCTCGTGCTTCCGAGGACTGTTCAAGACTTTGCTTTGTCCGGTCCTCTTCTGAAGATCAAAAATATGTCTTTTATCTCAAGAGTCCACTATATTCACCCCGATTTCCGGGCAGATAGTATACTGGCTAATACATGCTCAAGCGTGGTCTTTTATAACAAACGGGAGGTCACTAAAGGAGATGAAAGGAACTGAAGAGGATCAAACCGTGTCGCTCCGCCAACGGGTGGATGGCCAATCGTACTGCAGGGATATCTAAACCCTGAGTATTCTGTCCTCCCGCTGGAGATACTCCACATGAATCCAGAGCCCAGCCTCTATGGCGTGCTCATCTTCTGATGGTTGTGATGGGTGCGGTCCGCTTCTTCTAACTCCTGCTGACTCACGAGTTTGACTCGATCTGCCGCCAGTCGTCTTTCAGTCTTCTAGTCGTGGTGGGACCTACGGGTGTAGGGCTCTATCTTCCGGGAGGTGTGGTCCGGGATGAGCGAGTGATTCCCAACCTCTTCATGTTGCTTTCCAGCCGCTGAGCTGCAGCTGCTAGTCCACCATCAAATACTGTGATGTTCAGATGCTAGCTTCATGTTTATCATATGCCGTTTGCACTTCGGTCACCGCTGGCTGGTGCGTCCGCTGGTCGTCCTGGTGCTTTGCAGTGTGTAAGGGTATGGCCACCAGTGAAGGGACACCTTCAGCTGACTTCTAAGGAGTGGGTTGTAGTGGCAGGAAGGACTGTATGATCCTCCGGCTAGACTCCGTATCTTTCTGTTATCGTGATATCATTATCATTCCCAACTGTTCGGTTCTCCCGCCGGTAAAGGCAGTCAACTATCAATGATTGGTAGTTCCCCGTTGGTCACCTCCGATGCATAGGGGCACAGCAGAACTGCATCCCATAGCCCAGTGTAGTGAGTTCCCGCCAGAACACAGTACCCGTAAGAGCCTTTGTTAAGTTGTCGACCCTTGTAGTTGTTTAGCCGCTGGCTTTCGGTCATCAACAGCGTAGCCTACCACCTCCGGGGAGAGGTGTACGCTCTCAAATATAATGCCTCTCCTTTCCCATACTGATTGACGTGAAAATGAATAAAAACTGGTGTTTTCATGCTTATCTCGTTACACGCCCTATCAGCGGTACAGACGCATCATGCGAAAAGTGGAACCCGGGCAATTCATGACATCACCCCCCTCTTCAAGGCCGTTGTCCCCAATGACCCGTAGCTCTTTGTCCTATCTTCCCAATTTCCCTAATCCCTCCTTTCCAAGGTGAGTTTTATCCTTTGAAAATTTCCTGCATCGTGGGGCTTATTGTCATTGCCCATCGATTACAACCCGCGAAGGCACTCTCCTGTCTTCTCCAGTCAGGAACCCGCTTTCCAAATTCTCCAGTTTTCTCCCTTTGTTGCACCTATAGATCCCAAATTCACACTCCAGTTAGAATGAAGTTAGGGGGCACCTGTTCACACTAGTTAGAGGGAGTTCCTGTAAAATGCCGCATGCTACAAAACAAGCTGCAAATATGCTGCAGATGTTGCTGCTGATTTAGTGCACTGACATTCTGCCAATATGCTGTCAGGGACTTGAGCATTTCCTGCACATGTATGACATAAGTCGGAGGAGTCGGGGGACGGGCGTCGGGCGTTGGTATTACCAAAAAAGGAAATTCATATTTCTTGAAGCATAAAGACATAGAAACACCGGAAAATTATGAAAATAATAATAGGTGGGCTACATCCGACGAGAAGAACCAGTACGCGCGTGCCGTCATTGTGCACTACCACACTTTGACCCCAGGCAGCCCCTTCTTCTTATCCCCTCGCACCATATTCAGCCGCCTGCTTCCCGTCGGTGTCTTGCTCGTGCTCGCGATCGGTGAATCGTGCGTGCCTTCGTCCGCGGGTCCATCGGGGGAGGCGCTCCGCGGAGCTGTGCTGGAGGCAGTCAAGGTGGGCGCGGGAGTGTTTGTCTTCTTGGCGCGATAGAGCGGCTTCAGCTGTGGCCGCTTGGGTGGCGCGTCGCGGCGCTCAGTGGGGTCCCTGTCCTTTCCTGCCGTCTTTCTCTTCTTCCTCTTTTTTTCCCACCATCTGCGCCATCATCCTTGTCCTCCACCCTCTTGCACTTCTTCACCCCCTCCTTCGACTTGCGCTTCACGTTGTCGTTGGCATCTCGCCCCTTACGCACGAGCTCTTGTAGCCTCTGCCGAGATATGTATCAATCAGGATCAAAGGAGAAGGATCTGTAAGTGCAACCTCAGCTCGGCGCGTGAGCGCAGGAACTAGCGGGAGAATCCGAAGTAAACTCAATTCATGGTACTAAATACAGAGTTCTAGAATACGCACCTAGCGGGAGAATCCGAAGAGAAGAAAGGATGAGGATTCCCACGCTAGGCGAGGTTTTTATAGGTGCTAGCCAGTAGCACGTGTCCGAAGTGATCGGCAGTGATCCCGAGCTTGATCGCATAGTACGTTCCAGTGCAAGCGGCCGGACGAAGGGGGACGAAGGGGAATGGAGTCCGGAGGGACGGAGGACGACGTTCCGGGCGAGGGCGGACGTTCGGGTGAGGCGGAACGGACGGGCGAGGCCGGACGCTGAGTAGGCGTTGGACGAAGGATCGGACGAGGCAGCGGGGCAGTGCGATGGGCCGGAGCCGGACAGACGGACAGACGGACAGACGGACGGACGGACGGACGGGCGGACGGACGGGCGGTTCCCCTGACAGGATCATAAGGACCAAGAATAGGATCAGATAGGATCATAAGTAAGGATCATGTAGGAACAGATAAGTATGATGAGAGCGAGAATGATAGAGGCAGAAACAGGTTCCAACACTCCCCCGGGACGAGACCAGTCTTGCCATTCATCTCCCCCGCAAACCCATCATTGTGTGCAACTTGTCCACGGTAGGATGAGGGAGAGACTTTGTCAGGATATCTGCTGGCTGCTCTTGAGTAGGCACATATTGAGGCACAATAGAACCCTTGGCCATTTCATCGCGAAGCCAATAATGAGCAAGGTCAAGATGCTTCATACAACCATGATGCTCCGGGTTTTTAGCGACTCGAATAGCTGACTGGTTGTCCATTAAAAGAGGCGAAGGCCCAGACACTCCATAGCCCAACTCAAACAGTAGATTGCGGATCCACTTGATCTCCTTTCCAGCTTCCAAAGCAGCAATGTATTCTGCTTCGGTAGCGGAAAGAGAGACAGTGGTTTGTAATTTGCTCCACCAGCTCATTGGACCACCAGCCATCATCACCAAGTAACCACCAGTGCTTTTTCCAGTGTCTTTGCAGCCACCATGATCAGTGTCAGAGAAGGTGTCGAAGGGGTGCTGTGAGGGTGATGGTTTGGCGTTTTTGGAGTAGGTGCAGCGGTAGTCAAGAGTTCCCTTGACATAGCGGAAGAGGCGTTTGGCTGCTTTCCAGTGTTCTTTGCCAGGGTTGCAATTGAACCGAGCCAGCACTCTGACAGTGTGCGCAATGTCAGAACGAGTTTGGATAGCCAGATGCATCAGAGAGCCAACAGCAGATATGTAAAGGCTGCCATACTTCTTGGCCTCTTCTGGAGTCTTGGCACCCATCTCTTTGGTCAAGATCAGACCAGGCAACATCAGAGTGCTAACAGGATGGCAATCAGACATGTTGTACTGCTCAAGCATGTCCACAGCATACTGGCACTGCGAAAGATGGATGTCTCCCTTGTAGCGCTGTCTGGCCTTGTAGCACTCAATAGAGCCATCAGACCTGTGCTTGATAACGAAGACCCACTGAGAACGAATGGGCTTCACATCAGGTGCTGCATCAACAACATTCCAAGTGCAGTTCAAGGAGAGAGTTAATCTCGGACACTGCTGCTTCTTCCCAAAGGTGAGCATCTGCTCACCGAAGTGCCTCATAGTATCTGCGGGGATTGCCAGACTGTACAGCTGAGAATGCAAGCTGCACATGTGCGTAGTTGGCTGCATGAAGCAAGTAGCTGCTTGGATTGCCCTTGTGTGCAACAATGAGAACATTGCCTGGTTCAAGCATCAATTCATCATCACTGTTCATTTCATCAGGTGGAGGCAAAGCAGGCACAGGTGCAGGTGCAGCCTTAGGCACCTTCGACCACTCCCCTGGAGCCCAATGTGCAGTTGTCTGATTGTGAAAGCGACGGCGTGCTGCAACACCGATTGGAGAAGGAGGAGGTGACTGCTGAGCTGGATGTGCATCAGGCACAGGATCTGGTGAATTTGGGCGAGTAGATGGCGGTGAATGAGCGGGGGAAGGAGCTGGAGAAGGTGGATTGGGAGCTGGTGCAGAAGGTGCTTGATGAACACCAGAATGGCCGTCATCATCTCCCCCGTCATCGCGCACAACTGGCAGCTTGAATGGAGGAAGATCAACAAAAGGTGATGCAGGACCCTTGGGACAAAGTGCCATGAGTCGAGGCTTATCCCCAGGAAAGTAGTGCTCATCAAAGACGGTGTGTCCAGATGTGACCATGCGTCTGGTAACAGGGTTGAAGAACAACCATCCTTTGTATTCAGTGGGATATCCCACAAAAACACACTTCTGGTAATGAATCCCAGAAGCATCTCTCTTGTCCTTCTGCACATGCACATAGGCAAGGCAGCCCCACGCACGAAGATGTGACACATCAGGCTTTTCATTGTGCCAAAGCTCATATGGAGTGGTATTCTCTGGAATGTGAGCATTTGAATGCATATTGGCAACATGAATATAAGTGGCTACAGCAAGTGCCTTGAATGATGGTGGCAGGTTTGCTTCATGTAGCATGGCCGTAGCGTGCTCATCAACAGTGCGATTTCCACGCTCTGCAGTCCCGTTCTGTTGCGGTCTGTTCCTTGTCGAATGACGACGCACAATGCCCTCAGAGGCGAGATAATTCTCAAACTCCTTAGACATGTACTCTCCACCTTCATCCTCTTGCAGTGCCTTGATTTTATGCCCAAAGTGATTCTCAGCATAAGCTTTGAGCACCTTGAAGGCGGTGAATGTACCACTCTTGCGCTTCATATGCATTGCAGCTTTGAAGCCAGTGTGATCATCAATGAAGAGGACACAATATCTCCACCCCTCACAAGTGTAGATCTTGTATTCCTTCAGATCAGAGTGTATTAGATCAAAAGGCGCACTTGCACGATGTCCAGTAGAAGGAAAAGGAGCCGCATTCAGCTTGCCAGCAAGACATGGCTCGCAGATTGGATCTGGCTTCCGATTTGAAGTGATCTCCGCACCAGTCACCAATTTCTTGCTCAAGATCTTCTGAGTATCAGAATAATGACCAAGTCGACGATGCAACAGATCCAGATCAAGAGGCAAGGTGCTAACCACGGGCAAGGCTGAATCAGAACTAGCCTCTTCTCTCACATATGCCTGGTTCTTCTCATTGATGTCTGCTTCAAAAAGGCATTCTCCACCTCGACTGAAGAAGATGGTAGATCCCTCCATGAGGATAGAGTATCCTTGGATGTGAGACAGATAGGTGGTGGAGATGAGATGGTGCGATAAACCAGGAACATACAGGACATGTGAGAGACAAATGTTTCGTCTGTCACAGCCAGGCCACAACAAAGTTTCTCCAATCAGTTCAGAGTATAGAATGACTCCGTTTGCGACTTGGATGGGCACTCTGTATGGACGGGGATTCAACAAACGATCTTTGTCAGGAGTCATATGTGAAGTGCACCCAGAATCTGAGTTCCATCTTTTGTCAACAACTGATATAATGGAGGAGAAATCACAAGCATTTGAGGCAAAATGGGACTCTGCTGCAACATCCAGGGTGGGCTGCTTCACATACTCAAGAAACTCAGAGCAGTGGAGAAGAACATGAGTGCCCTTGCCACAAAATAGGCAAATAGACAAATGGGATGGATGTGCAGCAGGAGACATAGTGGATAAATGGGATGGATGGATTTGAGAGAAAAGATGGGACCAGCAAAGCAGGTCTCAGAGTCAATGAGATGCACAAAGTGCGCAGAAGGATGATGTGGATAAGCTAAAACCAAATGCCAAAGTAGCAAATGGCGTCCTCAGGAGTGTGTGTGAAAAAGAAGGATGTAGTTAATGATGTAGCAATAGTAACTGATTCTAATGAACATCCAGTTGTAAGGCACTTAGGCCCTAATCCCAGAATCAACGGATTGACTACCATTTGTTTTCTGGTGAATCAAAGACTGCCTCGCAAAGAGGATTGGTCCCAACAGTTGATGCTCCTAACTACAAAGGTCACACACACTATAAGAACGTAGAGAGTGATGCAGAATGTGCAGTAGATGGATGAGTATCTCAAAGTAGACTCAGAAGGGTGGGGCCCATAACCTGTTAAACAGGCAAGCACAGAGGTCTGGATGCAACAGTAAGAACTCTGTTAGATTGCATGAGGGAACTACTTGCCTGGATGCAACAGTGAGAACTGAAGATCCAAGGCAATACTACTCTGTATATACACATGTAAGAACAAAGGGAATGACGAAAATGGAAACAAAGGGAACACTATAACAAGATACAAAGGAATATCCAAAATGGGAACAAAGACATGAGATAATAAGATCTGTATCAGATATATGTCAGATGAGTGTCAGATATGTATCAATCAGGATCAAAGGAGAAGGATCATAAGGACCAAGAATAGGATCAGATAGGATCATAAGTAAGGATCATGTAGGAACAGATAAGTATGATGAGAGCGAGAATGATAGAGGCAGAAACAGGTTCCAACACGTATTGCTTTATCAGCTTCTCCTTCTCTGCTGCTGTCAACACCTTTCATCGTGTGGTGCCGCACTTCAGGGAGTCGAGGAGCGTCTGTAGTGGCCCAACGGCTGACTGCAGTGACATGCACTTAAAGTCGACACCGTCGGGCCAATTCACCAGGCCCACACCCTTCCCTCGAACCAGCTTGGCTATATAGTTTTCATAATTCATCGCGCACCTTGTGACACCGAGTACCTTTCCTGCCATGTTTTTCAGCGTGTCTCGTTGCCCAAAGAAAGCCGTAACTTACGGAGGCCGGTTGTGATGAGTGCCGTGCCCTCCTGCTGCATCGCCAGCAACTTGTTCTTCTTGGTCTTCCCTGTGCGTAATCGCCGTGAGCACAAATGAATGCATTGTATATCAATGATCTCGACATACCTCGCTCGCGGCTTACGGCCCAGAGCTCGAACAGGTGCGAAACATCGGCGGGATCCCTCTTCAGCACCTCTGGGAAGAAATCCAGCGCACCCCAGGACTGGATGGTCACTGGAACCGATTTGTCGTGGATGTGGGCCCTCGAGAACATGCCGAAGCCGACCATCCCCACGCGTTCAGCGAGGTTTGTTATCTGAATTAAATCCGCTGTCAGTAATTACACGAATGCAAACCTTTACATTGCACACACCTCGACCATTAGCCGATCCATCGTGCGTTTGGCGTCCGCCGCTGCAGACAGGTTGTTGGAGCAGGTCCCTCGTGCCTTGGCCTTGCGATTTGCCACTATCTCCGCGATCATGTTGTCCTTGTCCTTTTTCGTGAAGCCTTCCAGCATCAAAGGATCGGCGGCCACCATGAGTTTGACCTCCGGGATACGATAGCGCTCGCCCACATCATGGCCTAAGGGGAACACACCTGTTAGCACAATTCCAAACAGGCGCGCAATCCACACATGCTGGCATTCAGCTGAGCCATTATACACGACATCTTCGCATTGTACAGGCTGGGCTTCCCCCGCGCACCGTACGTGGACAGACCGAGAATCTGCTGGCGCACCTCTGAGACCTTCATCCCATGCTTTTCGGCTAGCTCGTGGACGCGCTCCTCGTGCTCCACCTCCCAAGCATTCAGATCTACTGCGAGTGCCTCTAAGCGCTTGATGCCCCCTTGCCAGCGCTTCAACGCTGTAGCGCGCACGTTGGGACCAGCAACTACGCGACAGCGCTGCTTACAGATGGGATGGCGAGGCAGGTGAGGGTTACGCCTACGGCGTGTGGTGGTCCCCAGCCCAGGAAGAGTGCCGTCAGCGAGGTCTTCCCATTCCGAGTCCTCCAGCTCGAAATCCACGACACGACACTTTTTGTCTCGGTCGTGCCCGTGAGAGTCAGAGCCGTCACCATTGCTGTGTGAGCCCCTGACGCGGCGCTTTTTGTCTGGGTTGTGCCCGCCAGAGTCGCTGTCGTCGTCATTGCTGCGTGAGCTCCTGTGCTTTATGTCTTGCTCGTGCCTGTCCTCGTCATTGCTGGGACAATCTGGCACCATGCCAGAATGCCCAGAAGTGTCTTGGCGCGGTGGTAAACAAAAAACTGTTGGTTGGGGTCTATTTGTGCTCCAGAGCACATGCTGCCGATCCGGAGAGAGTGTTCGAACAGGTAAACGCGCCGAGTACATCGAGACCAGCCAGAACAGACAAGGAAACCATCCAAGCCAAGAAGAAAGCAAAAGAAGGCACGCTAGCACATTGTGACAAAGTGTGGAAGTAATGGACACACAACTTACGGTACCGTCAGCTTCTTCATATTTATTTGCGGAGATTGGGGGAGATTAAATTTCTGACGGAACCCAATGTGGTCATAGCCATCAATATGAGACCAGAACCCAGTACCACATAGTAAAGTGGTTCTGGTCTCAGATTGGGAGCTTAGGCACTCGATTTGCCTCTGGGACCCTTTTCCCAAGTGGTACTATTTTTGCCCGTTCGATTCTCCACGTGCGCACTTATTTTTGTTTCTGCTTTTTAATTTTTTTGATTTTCTGTGACCACTCATAATTCACTCGGATCCTCTGGTTTGGACAAGCACGATAAATCCAGGCCATCAATGAAACCATTTACAAACGACCCCCGAACTATTCGACAATACAAAGATCTTCATCAAAATAAAAAAAAGCGTCAAGTCCCTGGCGGGCCGATCGTGCTCATCCAGCCTGCGAGCTCCCCATGTTCAACCACCTGCATGCTGTCCCCCTGCTGCATCTCCTCCATGGTCGCCTCACTATTAGCCATAGTCAGTCTTGCCACCCGTCAAAAAAAAAGGTATAAGACATGTACGGATTATTGTATAGGACGCGCGTCCTTCTATTGAAAAGCAGGGATGGGGACGGTGTCCCAGAGATGGTGGATGCTGCGAGCGGCAGCAGCACGGCGGGAGGTCGAAGGCATGGCACCCGAGAATCTGGCACGAGGGCGCGCGCTCGAGACGCGCTGGAAGCCGGGGCACGAGAAACGCTGGAAGCGACGGCGGGCCGAGACTCATTGTCAAGGAATAGCGCTGTAACCCCGCGGGAGCTAACAGAGGAGAGGCGCGAGGTCGCCAGGGACGTTGTCGATAGCGAAGACACTGAAGTTAGCGTTGGGGAAATAGGCAGCGGGGCCTGAGTCATTTGGACGTCCTCGTCCTCAGACAGCGCAGACAGAGCACGTGTCATGGCTCAGGAAGCCGCGAGGGAAGTGGCGAGAGGCACTTGATCGTCATCGGTGTCGTCTGCGTACAGGGGAAGCTTGGGGGAGGGCACTCGGGCCAGCGCTGATTCGGTCGGGGCACGGACAGACTGCGCACGTTTGGGCTGGCCAGACGCACTGCGCCGCGCTGAGAGCTTGACGCTGGCCGAGCACGTCTTCATTTCACACATGGGTTCACACTTAACACTGCCGGTCTCCGCCTTGATGACGGCCACCTTGTGCATCACACCAGGGTCCACTTTCACAACGTGTTTGGGAACAGGCGCGTGGCCGGCTGCTGGCAGCTGCATGCAGCATGAATGCGGGCGCTTCAGTGTCATCGTCCGTGTCGCTGTCCGCATCACTTTCGTGCTGGCTGAGGTCCGCCGACTCGTGGCAGCCATCGCTGTGTCATCGGCGACAATGTCATCCCCAGCATCGAAGAGCCTGGGCCTTCATGTTGAAGATGTGAACGGCATCATCGTTCGGGGCCTCAGTGTCCGTATCCGTCCTGGAAACCGCTGAGTTTTTTTTTCCTCGAGAATATACACGCACTTTTTGGTGAATAGGCCCCGCCCAAACACCACAAACCACATCTTCCAAGTGTTCGTGTCATGATCATCGTCATTCTCGTAGTTCTGGACATTGCGGTGGAACGGAATCTGGCAAACCATGGATGTGATGCGACGTGATGCGACCCTGCATTGCCACAGAATCTGTTAGACATTGGTGTCGACAGCGTTCACACACGCCTAAATTGTATAGGGCTTCATTGTTCACAAGGTGTAAACATGTGTGTGTATAGAGGAAATTTAATTCGATTGACAGGTGCTACATGTCTGAAAAGTCCTCATTTGCGCTTGTGCCGGCGAATGTGGTCCCTCCTATTCCTCGTGGCCGCCTCGTCAACCCCAACAAATATCTGCCCAGGTATGTGTTTCTTCCCAAGCTTCACATACAATGGGAAGTAAAGGTCGATCAATTTTTCATGGCCGAACTTGTCAACAAATTGACTAGAAAGAAACGCATTAGCACGGCGCACAAGCTGGCCCAATTAAAAGAGAGGCGGTGACAGCTGGTGGAAGCACTAGATTAGCACGCCAAGGCTAATGACAAGCGGTGGGATCACTGCTCTCTATAGTCTGCATCTCCTTCGTGCCGTTTCTCCGCCGCCTCTTCGGCCTGTTCGGGGGTCCTCCGGGCACGCAATCTGTGTCGATGGGCAGCAGGCGTGGGGCTAGCCCAGTGGAAAACTGACTTTTGCATTCGTTCACATGCTTGTGCCCGCGTTGCCTCGAGATTTCTGTGTGTCGTGAGTCGAGGGATTACTTGTCAAAAACCGAGCGCCACTTCTCGCGGTATCGGCCCTGAGCCTCGGCGTGGCAGCGGCGCTTGTTGGTACCATCACACGTCATGTTCGAGCCTACGCAGATTTGAAGAGTGTAAATTTGAGTTTGAGGTGTCAAAATGTAGAAAGTGGAATGGTAGTGGCAAGAGTTAAGAGTGACCCAAATGCGGATGCTCATGATCCCCTCAACTTGGATCTTGACTGTGGATATCTCACACGATGCACTGTTTCCCAAAAAAAAAATATGCTATCCGGGCCATGCCCCCGCATCCCCCCAAAAAAAGCCTGAGATATTGGACTTCTCCAGCATTTTATTTGCCCTGAGAGTTGCGGCGAGAGAGGGCGTGTTCGTGATATCGGTGTGTTTCGGAATGTTCCGACCTCTCGATAATTATGTCCACCAACGCATCTACAATACCGAAAAAGAGGTAGGAGGTGGGACAAGTTTCCCCGCCTCCCACAAAATTCCCGGGCAGACTGGGGTCGGCCCCAGTTTTATATACTGCCTTCTGTGCACCTATTTCGGACGAGTTCATGATATCGGCAATGTCGGCCGAAGAGGGTCGTGCCTTGCAAGACCCAAGTCCTAAGACTTAAAAAAATCTCTTTCTATTTGTAACAGCAATTCCTTCTCCAAGGGCTCATTATCGGGGATGACACATTTTTTAAATGTCTACGGGTATTACATATTAAATATTAAATCATGGTCCCATGCGTGTGCTACGAGCTACGATAAGTCATCAATTACACTTAGCATCTTCATTCCCTCCTCCCAATGCAACTTGTCCTTGGTGGCACGCATGGCCTTCTCTGCGGACGACGTGGAGAGCACCCATGCCTCGTCCGTTTTGAACCCATTGTGGACCCAACGGAAGAGCCCGCCTGCTGTGTACTGCACGAAAGAGCTGCGCCTCTCATGCGGTCGGATCGGTACGTTTGAGTGACGAACAACAGCTGAGGGGAGTAGGATGGTGGAGCCGGGGGGGAACCGTATGAAGAGGTGCAGATCCCAAAGAATTAGGTGTCCCCCGAGTCAGGGTCGAAGTTCCCGAGGGCGGTGATGGTGCACCAGCCCCAAGCGAGGTTCGCGAAGTCCAGGTGTGGCGCACAGATTGCGTGCAGGCCGAAGTTGAACGTGCAGGCGGCGAAGACACTGTCGGCGAAATTCTTTCACATGGATTTCCAGCCGCTGAGGAGTGTTGTCTGCGCCGTATAGAAAGCGAAGAGGAGTGGGGCCCATGCTGCGAAGAGAACTGTGCTGGATCAGTGTGGGGTGTGGGGGAGGCTAGACAATCCACTCACTGTTCGCAAAACTGGTGATGTGGCTGAAGAACTCATGTGCGAGGAGTTCATCGGTGAGTCGCATATTCACTACATTATTGCACAACTCGCCCGGCTCCATTTGGCCGCCACCGTGAGACCAGACGCGCGCCAGCACTGGGAACGCCTCCTGCGCACACCGGTGGTGGAGCCGGTCCTCAGGGAGGCGGATGCGCACACGACGTTCCTCAAACAGATTATAAAGGCGCCGTCAGTCATGGTCTTCCAAGTGCACGCGCCGCAAGGGGAGCCTCCAAGGACCAGGCAGACGCAGCGCGCCCTGTCAATGATCAATATAGTGGATCTGCGGAGGTGGTGATGAGTACCGGGCGTAGCTGGAAGAGGAGAGCGCACTGTCCAAGCCACCCAATGTACATGAAGTCCGTCGTCCCGCTGAGGTCGTCGACTTCTTCCTGCGTGTACGACACACCACCCGGGCCACTCCTGAGCTGCTGCGGAGGCGCGCGTTCAGTGGAAGCTAACTCTGCATCCTTGGCTGCGCGGGTGCCGACCCACACGATCTTGGCGTGAGGGAGTTCACTGGCATTGGTGTCGACCTGAATAGCTGCGTGCTTAGCCTCGGCATGGCACTTGAGATTAACACATTTGAGCAGGGGGTTGTCCGAGAACGCGTGAGCCTCCTGGCGCTTGCGCTCACGCTGTGCCTTAGACTTGGCCTTGTTGTGCTCGGTGGCAGAGACAGGGGATGGAACCGAGGAACAGAGCGGTGTGGGTGAGGACCGTGACGGTTCCGGACTGGGGAAGTGTTCGCGCAGGGGCTCTTTGTCTACTTCATATGCTGGGTCGTCGTGAGCAGGTGGCTCTTCGTCGAGAACACCGGTGATGGCTTGCTCAGCGATCGTTCTTGTAGAGCCTGGCCAAAGTCGAAGGGGACAGGTGGCGTGATGGCGCGGCCTAACGCCAAGTCGAACACGGAAAACTCCTTGCCAGAGCGTAGGGTGCGGTGCAGAAGCGCGATCCCTGAGGTACTGATGAGTGAGCAAAAGAAGAAATATGAGGATGAGAGGAAGGTGCTGTTCGAGTTCCAGGGGCGGATCTCTGCAGGTAGGGGTGCGAAAGAAAATCTGGGGCACTTACCAGGCATTTACAGGACTGGCGTTTTGACAATGAAGGTGGGAGGAGGCTTGTTGACGCACACGTGAGCGGCGTGCAAATGCGTTCGGTCACGACGCACCACGTTGTTGTGACGTGTGCACAGCCGCTCACGCCTATCTTTTTCGAATGTACCGCAACGGCAACAGTACCATGCGGAAGGGGAGCGGTAGCTCTGGAAAGTTGTGCATGCTTGGGACCGAATGCCAGTCGGCGCACGTTCCAGGCCAAGCACCGGTTCAAAAAGTCACCCTCACGAGGCGGGAAGTGGACGAATATCGCCGAAGAGGCGAAGAGGCTTTGCGTGCTCAGTTGGGCAGTCGGTGATCTGTGAAAGGTAGCTTTGGGATGAAGACTGACGGCAGATAAAATAGACATGGAGGCTGAAACTTGTGAAGGTCTGGAACCTCTGCAACCGTTGGCTGAAGACAATGACTTCCGTGCTGGTGACGTCCCGGATGATATTAACATGGTCAATATGGAGGATGTCCTGGCCAGCGCCAAGCGCATTGAAATGAGCCACGGCAGTGGGGAATTTTCGTCTTTTGAGCAAGATATTGAAGAGGACTCTGGTGACGATGACACTGAAAAGAAGGTGCAGTATGTTTTTCAGCTGTAGTATCTGTCTTTGAGTTGATGCCGACATAGGAAAGTGGAGGACTGGTGAACACGCCGTGACCGTACCAACATCTGTAACTGCGCATTTCTCGGTCAGATGTCCGCGATGGTGTCAGCTTACATTCGCATGTGTGGTGAGGCAGAAATGCCAACGAGAGCGCGGGATGATGGGCGGGAGGCGGGGATTGTGGAGGAGATTTACGAGGTGCAGGTGGTGGATATGTGTGGTAAGTGGTTCTGCCTGTGGTGTACAGGACCTGCGTCTGACGCTCATTCGAGAGACTCACAACATTTGTGTAAAGCTGGATCCGCAAGATAAAGGTGTGGCGCCCGCACTGGTCCTGGAGGGGATGATGCCCTGCACGTCTTGGTCGCCCACCGTCGCCATCAAGATTTGTGTGCTCGAGGCGTACCGCGTCACTCATGTTCGATGTCCTCATCTTGCGATTCAATCTTTTGTCAAATCGCTTTGCGATATACACGGTGTAAGCTTCTATTATCCAATCCAAAAACTACGCTGAATATCTGCGCAGGTGGCCTATCGCCCGTACCTCTGTCAGCAATTTTCTATTGCGTACGACCGCTACCTCGATATTCGTTGTCGAACAGACGAGCGCGTTATGAAGGCTCTCGGTCACGATTCCAGCTGGCGACTGAAGCACCCGTGCCCGGCCTGTACGTACAAGTTAGAGGGGGAGAACACCATGATCTTTGAGATGCTGACTACCATGGACGGCAACGATTTGCTCAAGCGCGTTTTGAGGCGAGAGAAGGCAACAATGGCGCAACAGGAAGCTGGCGAGGTCGAGCGAGTGCGTGGACAATCGGGACACAGGAGACGGATACTACATTTCATGGGAAAAGGTGGACAGATGGGCGAAGACCAGGCTGGGTGACAGGCTGCCCATGCAGGCGGCCAAGAAGGTGTTTCCTTTGCCCCCTGAATCGTGTCACCGCTGATGATACTACAGTAGAGGACAATCAAAGCCCGCCTATTGTATAGCGTGTGAACGGCCCATTTTTATGTAAATCTGAGGCCAGATTCGGATCCGGCTCGTCGAAAGGAGCTCAAAAACATACCTCCGAAGTTTTTCCCACGAGCCGTTAGTTTTCTCAATATTTTGGGCCGAAAAAACGAAATTGTGTGTACCTCTCTGGGCCCTCTGGACTGAAGAAAAAAAAATATATATCCTGGTGTGCAACTACTTTTGAGGTGCAAGTGCTTCTAGCGCTTGCATACCCTTTTCAGTAATTGTTCTGTGAGCCCGCTGTCTTCGGACTGCCCAATCGGCTGCCTTCCCTGTCAAACCTCGTCGATACGCGTTCATGAAGCGCCAGGAACGATTGATAAACCGGCGGATCACCTCAGTTGGGCAGGCATCCAGATATCTGATTGCGGCCTCCTTCGCAACCTTAAATCCACCACTCTTGTCAACCTCTCGGTACCGGTACTTGCACCAACCCCAATACTGCCAAATTATGAGTAACTCAGAAGAAGGATGAATAATGCTTACCATTTCAATTGGATTTGAGCTCACGGTGAAACTTTGGCAAGAAAATGATTTCATGACCAAGGCTTTTG
Organism: Mycena galopus ATCC 62051; assembly: GCA_014925785.1. Taxonomy (NCBI): domain Eukaryota; kingdom Fungi; phylum Basidiomycota; class Agaricomycetes; order Agaricales; family Mycenaceae; genus Mycena; species Mycena galopus. The sequence continues at coordinate 88,443 of WIQG01000098.1, forward strand.
ATCAATGTCTCGAGTTGGGATGCCTGGTTCTTGAAGTCATCCTGATTGGACAGAAGGCGGGCCAGACAGCAATTCTGACTTTCGATAGGACAGACTGGCTTGCATTTGGCTTTGAGTTTGTTAAGCTCAGCTGCTGGGAAACCTCGCTCAAGGAGGACATTATAAAGTCCCTTTGGCTGGCCATCTGAATTTGTCATAGATTGTGGTTTACCCCGGTGTGTTTCGCAGGGGTTTGACATGGTAATAATGGTATCATGTTGCTTGCGCTGTTTGCCCCCATCCGATTTATTCATTTCGAAGGCCTTTAGTGCATCTTCGGGAAGTGACGCATGAGCTGAGGACTGATCAAAAATAAAAAGAGCTTGTTTTCCCAGATGAGCAAGCTCAAAAATTCGGATGGCTTCCTTGACTTGTGCAAGAAGTTGTTTTGTTTCCCACCATGGGTCGCCACCTGGGCCACCACCTGGATAGATAATGAGACGGGCATCATGGATAATGTTGCCTTGCTCATCCCGAATGATAAGTCGACCACACTCCGGATTAAGAAAGTCTGAGACATGGATGAGACGACCACGGCCCTTCTTGCGAAGAACTGTTTGTCCCTCCTGGAGATTCAGCCTGTTGAAACAGGTGTAAGAATTTTGTCTACAGAAGTGCTATGCAAAATTTACCATGCTCGCCCTGCTTCATCATTTGCATGAAAACAGCACTCATCATGAAAGAGTGGGATGAGTTCCTTTTCACCCGGTTTGAGCTTGGGCTCCACCCGAACAAGTTCTGGCCCCTTATCCTCATAATATTCATAGTGGACCATTCCTTCTTCAAATTTAAGCATTGCAGGCAGAAATTCATGGTTGCGATAATGGACCACATCTTCGCGCTCGTGGCCATCCATGTACACTCCCTTTTTAATCAGAGTGTGTGTCCAGCCTAGCTTTATCAACCACCGGCGAGCTGTGCGAATGCTGAGGGGATTTTTGGGTTTTATATCAAGCTCAGGGAAGAGTGAAGAGTTGATGTGCTTCTGCAGTGCGAATGGTGTTACTTTGCCTGTTGGGATGCTTCGCAAATATTCCAGAACTCGCACTTTCACTCGTTCATCATGCAGCCATGATCTGGCAGGTCGTGATCCACCCCTCGCCTCTCGAGGAAGTTTTCCAAAAAGCTGATAGTGTCGAGCCAATGAACGAACTCGTCGAGCAAACCATTCTCCCTTTCCCTTGCCATCATGCCATTGTCGGGAAATCTCAGCACCAGCTTGAGTACGAGATACACCCTTCAGGCGAAGTGTGGCAAAGTTGGAGACAATCATGAGCTGATTAATGCGAGATAATGGCAAGATCTTGCTATTTTTCTTGAGCTCCAACTCGATCTCTGCCCGAATCTCTGCCCAATCACGAATGGGCCCAGTTGTGGTGCCGGCAAGACTGTCCTCCAACTCATCCTCCCATGCTTCTGCTTGCTGTTCCTGCTCTTGCTGTTCAGCTGACATTTCATCCTCTAGCATGTCCGCCTCAACCTCGCTGGGTGCACCCGAAGAAGCTGGTACAGACATTGGTGTAATGTCTTCATTGTCTGACACTGCTGCTGAAGACACAGGCTCGGAAATTGGATCAAATTCTGTATCTGTTGCTTCTGGTGATGCTGATGCAGGACGAGTAACAGGGATGGTAGGTGACAATGGAGCTGAAGGATCATCCAGAATAATTGGGCTGAAAGGATGTGGGGCAGAAGGTGGCCCTGCAAGCATGGCTGCCTTCAAGGCAGGAGACAGCTTCTTTGAAGTAATGGGCAGACTCGATGTAGCAGCATGAGAACTAGAAAACCCAAAGTTGTCCAAAAGATCTTGGTCTTTGAATTTGGCAGCATATCAATATGCTGTACTCTGTCCTTTATTCATGCCATCAGAGGTGGTATTGTAATGCTTTGGACGCTCTAGATATTCAAATGAGTCTTAAGGAAAATACCCATGAGTGATGTTTCACACCTTTCCTTTCCTTTATTTTAATCCGCAGATTTGGGGGCAACCAATCTGAATCCTTTGTGTCCTCCTTCTCAGCCATCTCAGCAAGCCGTAAAGTAAACTCTTCATCGTCAAAATCATCAAGGTCAATCTCGGATTCGACATCAGAGTCGTCCTCATGTTCCCAGTCAACTCAAAATGGACTCCCATGACAGAATCGTCATCGGAAGTATCTGTGATGTTTTCTGAAGCAGTAGGAGGTGCCAATGATGCTTTTTTTTGGTTGCGGAGGCCACTCATATTTGGTTTTTGCTTCTTTCTGGGTGGCATTGGTGGTGGTCGAGGTCAAGGAAAGATCATTTTTTATCGATCGATCGGCTGGATAAATTTTTCTAATTTTATCAGAATCATACTCAGCTGATCGAAAGACGTCGATTGGCATTTTCTCCGGTATTTTTCCGATTTATTTGACTTTTCTCAATATTTTGGGGGTCCAAAAGTTTATTATGGAGAATTTCGAAAATCGGCTCATGCAGATCTCTTTAATACTATCTAAATTGACTGTTTTTGTAGTTTCCAAACCCTCGGAACAATTTCCGCCGCTCTGGTATTCAACTTTCCCATGCATCCAAAATAGGCGGGCTTTGATTGTCCCCTACTGTAGGACGGGGACAACCCCTGTGCAGATCGGTGGAAAAACATGATTAACGACGTCACCTCGAAGATGTGGGGAATTTTCGACGAAACGGGGATCTTCTTAGCACTGTGTCGACACGGATTTGTCTTGGTGATCGCAGACATGATCCAGAGCGGTGAACTGTGAGTTCTCCCGAGTCGTGACCGATCCTAGGTGCTGACGGCGGGATGATAGGGCCAAGTATCCGTTAGCCATTGTGCAGGAGCTGTTGGACGTGTTGGAGATGAAGCTTGGCGCAGGCTACGACATCGGCTGTCATTCGAGTCGATGATTGCAAACAGCAACTTGGGCCCCGAGGCAGAGGAGAAGAAACTCAAGTGTTTAGTGGGCTCATTCCACGGCCACGCGCACAACTGCCTGTGCCAGCTGCGCTTTCTGGCCACGTACATGGAGGGAATGGGGCTGGAAGACTTGGAGGGTTGCAAACGATTTTCTTGCGCTCGAACGGCCTTGCAAAGTCTTGTCGCTACGCAAGCAGGTTCCACCACCAGCAAGAGATTACGACGTATGCAAAGCACTTCAACAGCTTCGAAACGTACGCGAATTTGAGTACATGCTTTGGCTGCTGGGTTAGGGAAGCGTAGCTGATCGTCGGCGACAGGTAAATTCCTGTGCTCGAATTATAGCCAGGCCTTAACGATCCTCAAGATGGAGGCATCACTGCGCACGTGGATGCGCCAAGAAGGTGTGGAGAGCATAGACCAGTTCCACGAGTGGCTGGCCGAGGAGATTACCTATCTGGTGGGTCTCAAGAACGAATGTGCCGAAGACGAACGAGACACTCAAGATGGAGTATGTCCAGAGGTTGGTGAACCTTAGCGCTAGCCAGTACGTCGAGGCGCCGCGAGCTGTGTGTGCGTGTGCTAACCAAGCCTTAGGGCAAAATATAAGGTCGTCACGGCAGAGGCCAGGCACACAAGGGGGGATGATGGAACATACAGCCTGGCGGTGTCGAAGGTGGAGTTGGCAAGGCGCCATGCGCAAGAGAAGATGGAGAAAGATCTGGAGCGCGTGCAGGAGCTGGAGATGACACTGGAGATTGAGGAGCGCTGGACAACAGCATCGCCGGAGTGGACCGCGACAGTGGAGGAGATCAAGAAGCGCAAGTATCGGCTCGCACTGGATGCGCTCGAGCTCCTCATCGTCGAGTGGCTCTTTGAGCTGACCAAGATGAACCAATTGCAGACCGGTGAGTGGGGGTAATGTGGGAATGGGGACGATCTGACGAGTACGACAGGGTACAAGATGCGGAAGCACATTGGAAAGGCTCTGCAAGCACTCGAAGGCTGTGAAGAACACGATCGAGCGCTACAACAACGCGGCGGCGGGCCTGGAGCCACCAATGCCATCCGTGAGCTGGGAGCAAGTGGTGGAGTACGCGTTCCTCGCGGACTTCGACATCTTGCGAGACACGCGTGCAGAGGTGCAGTCAAAACCCTGGTCATGACCTGTGTACCAATTAGCAATGGACCAGCGCTTCAAGATTTTGCACGCATGCGAGGAGATCAAGCGTCTCAATATCGAAATCCGCTGTGTCATCACCTGGATCTGGGACGAGAACATGTTCTTGCGGAGGATGGAGAAGAATCTGAGGGCGGTGCAGGGGAAGTCGGGAGAGCAGATCGAGGAGGATAGACAGATGGCAGTACAGGTCCGTCTATATTGCGAGCGGCGGGGCGCTTCAATGCGGGGCATCTGGAGAGATTCCAGAAACTCGCCCAGACACCCAGCTTCACAGGAAATCTGCAGTGCAGCATGGAGAGGTGCAGCGGCGCCTGCGTGAGCTGCACGCAGAGCTGGTGGGAGAGGGCAGTGATGACAGATGGGTCGACGAGGATGTGTTGGAGGGTCGAGAGATGGAGCAGCGCCTGCGTGAGCTGCGCGCGGAACTGGAGATCGAGAGCAAGGTGAACGTGATGGAGGTAGATTGCGAGGTGGTGGAGGTACCAGGTGAGGACGACGATGAGGGAGACGAGGCTAGGGAGGAGGCCGTTTCGGGCCTCCTCTACCAAATCTCCATGCTCGCAATGAGCAATGGCTTACGAGATGACAATTAGCAGGGGGCAGCATGGTACCGCAGGATTTTTTTTTTTTTTTTTGGGGGGGGGGGTATTTCTACGTATTTATGCTTCAAGAAATATGAATTTCCTTTTTGGGTCATACCAACGCCCGACGCCCACCCCCCGACCTCGGACTTATGTCATACATGTGCAGGAAATGCCCAAGTCCCTGGCAGCATATTGGCAGCATGTCAGTGTGCTACATCGGCAGCAACATCTGCAGCATATTTGCAGCTTATTTTGCAGCATGGGGCATTTTACAGGATCTCCCTCTAACTAGTGTGAACATGTGCCCCCATAACTTCATTCTAACTGGAGTGTGAATTTGGGATCTATAGGTGCTTCGTTGTGGTCCCGTTGAACTGTCTGGAATTGAACTATACCTAAACACCACACTTTTTGCGCGTTTTGGAATGGTCTGATTACAGTATAGGCTTATTTCTGAGAGCTAGTATAGGGTCTTGGTATAGCTGGCTGGGTCAAGATCACAGAGTATCGAGTACAAAGGGTAGGTGAGTATCCTGCGGACCGGCAGTGCTCGCCTCAAAAACGTAGAGAAGAGTGTAGCCCACAAACCTCTAAATACACTATTTCTGGAGCTTATTTCCACAACGAGAAATAAGCCAGAGACCCTTACAACGGGACATGTGGGAATAAGCTTATTTTTGCTCGGCTAAAGGCAAGGCCTTTCATGTGACAGGTGTGCGAGGTCCGGAGAAGCTCATACTGGGGGCGTTACGGGATAAGCGAAGGTCAGTTAAGACAATCTGATGGGATTGATCTTATTCCGAGGAAGCGAAGTTGGGAGTAAGAAACCTTTCTGGGAAAAGGGTACACTACGGGTATCTACAGAAAGCTGGAGACCCGATGGTCAGGAGCGACGGGAAAGGGGCAGGAGACAAAAGGAATAGGCGGACGATGCGATATCAGTCAGCCAGGGGACTGGTGTTTTCAAATATCCTGGATGACAAAAGCTGCATGGTCGGGAAATCAGGGACTACCTGGGCACTGGCCAATGGCAATACGCTCGCAGACATTCTTCCGGCGGATGAACGGCAAAGGAGGGGCAGTCTTGGGCCATTTTACTAATTTCCACTTGGTTTGAGGACTTTCATATGATTTTGGGATTTGTATAAGTAGTTGGGACATTATTACAAGTAGGACACAGAATCCCCTTGTACTAGTAGGCATAATGCTTGCGATTTGGGCTATTTCTGGGGTTGGTGCAGTGTGTATCGTTGTTGGACTTTAACATTGGGAAACCTTTCTGTTGGAATAAGGAGTTGGTTACTGGAAACATCTTAGGGTGTGATTGAGGCGACATAGTTCTGGAATCGAAATTGTTTTATCGGGATCGTCATTGTCACATGTCACATCGTCAATTGTATTGCTCATCATTCATCGTCAATCGTAAATTGTCATCGGTTCTCTGGGAAATAAGCTTTCGGGCATATATCCTCGTGGAAATAGTCTATCGTTCACCTCTAGGAGGTTTTTTGCGCGTCTCCGGACACAACCACCACCACACACACAATACTTGCTTGTCTCATAGCTGCGAAGCTCTTAAACTATCTTATTTCCATTGCTCAATTATCGCTCAGGCCAATTCCTGGTGATATCTTGTAGTGAAGGCTCATCTTTCTGTGGGAATCTTATACCTTCCCTTCAACCTATTGTTAGGCCCTGTACAAGGGACTACCACTTGTCCGTATCTCAGCTCTTGCTTCCTCTGATCGGCCTATTTCTGATCCTCGTCTTATTTCTGTGGGCATCACTGCTTATAACGGAAAGACTTGGGTCATATTTGGGTGATAATTGGATTGTTTGGGTTTAGTTCGGAGCACATCATTCACCATTGTCTGGATTGTAAACTCCAGCCATGGTCGCAGGGCTTATTGTCACTGCCTGTGGATTACTCGTATATTATCGAGGTCCTATGAATCAGAGTGTACATGTTTGTCCGTCTGCTTCTTTCCCCTTCTGTGTACCAGTCCATTAGTTCGGGTGCCTCGAGGCCGGGTTATTTTTCCAACACCAATAAAAACCAGCGAGCTATGCGCTATGACGTAAGGTTCATTTTTAGAATGACCCCATGCTCGTACCTCGTATATTAAGCAGATGCCTCGTATCAGTATGCACCTGTTTGCTTTTCGCACGCCACCGCTTCTTTCCGTTCTACCGTTCTCTCGGTCCCGTCAAGGCTGTTCCTTACAGTTATTTTTTTCCATTTTTCCCATGCTCTGGCCGGCAGCTCCCCTTTGTGCGGCTCGGTTCCATTTAATTTTCGGAGTTTGCCTTCATCAGAAATTAGCTTCGATCCAGAGAGCTGGACGCTCCACTACGCTATTTTCGGCTTCCCTGATCAGCCGCTTAACATCCGTTCGAAAAGGACGCTCCTTCACCTTCCTCCTCTCTCCCACTCCCACCGTCTCCTCCATCACAGCGCATTTCGTTTCCCTCCGTCTGATCTTTTTATTCTTCTCCAGCTACCTACGCAAGCACACAGATGTTCCGCCTGCTCTTCAATATGCATGAATCTCCACAGCTGAGCACCAATAGATAAAAGGTGCGCACGGCTCCATCTTGCGCCTCTTTAAGCGTGCTTCTCTACGATATGGTGTCAGCGCCGACCGCACATGCTACAAAGGAGATCAGCGAGTTTATTCCCTTCGTCGTTCGTTCAATATTTCATACAATTGAATCGCTCAATTCTCCTTCGGTTATGTATGTCTTGGATAGTCTAATGACTTTTGATTTCAGTCCTCTAGGTATTCGGAGTCGTTCCTGCGACCATAGGTAAGTTGCCTCCATATACTGTTCAACCCCGTTCGTTCAACATTTCTTTCAATTGACTTCGCCCATCTTAAATTCGGTGATGTGCTCGCAACCTTTCACTTCAGTGCCCCCGTTTTCGCTTTGCACGATCTTCCGAGACTTCCCCGGAACCGTGTTGCGGCGTTGAGGTAAGCTCCGTCCATATGTTCAAATACCCAATTCAACCGTCTCTGCGTGCCTGAGCCTCAGACTTTACTTAAAATTTGACCTTCCTGTGAGTATGCCGTATAGAATGGCGCTTCTAAATATCTTTCCATCTGGATTTTAATGAAATGGTAACTTAGGTCGAAACTCACGCATCAGCTCCGCTCATCCTTGCGCATCATTCCTCAAGTTGTCATTCGCTATATCCTACTGGTGAATGTAGAGTTTATGCTCTTGCGATCCTATCTTACTTTCCCACCGACTTCTCAGCAACTTTCGGGGGTCGCTTCTCGAGTTCTAGTAAGTATTCCCCCTGAGTTGGCTCGAAGAGTCATACTCTTACTTTCAGACTGTCCAGCTGTCTGAACCTGGCATATTTTCCTCTGCAGGTACAATTGGTCCTGCAACCCCCACATGCCTGTATCTGACGTGAGCAAGTCCTAACTGCGCAGTTCTTTCTTTTTTTCCTATCACTGCACACCCACATTCTCGCTAACATCCCTTCGCTAGATTTTATGACGCCATCATCTATGCTGCCTTCGCTACGCCTGGCACCACAGGGAAATTTGGTATTCTGTTTTATTGCGTTCTCGTGAGCTGCCCAACGCGTTTCAGGTATGCTTTAGCTCACCCTTACCTTTTATTAAGCAGCGCTAAATTCTTCTTTGACCTTGCTCATCACGAACCTTCATATTCAATTTTTGGCCCCCTGTGATTCACGGTGCCGCGTTCCCGCTACTGGGATACTAGGTGATGACGGTTTGCTATCCAGGGGTGAATCTTAATGCAGCGCCAGACTTAATACGTGGGCATTGACCTTGAGGATCGATCGAGCTCCCTGCTCTCCAGCGTGCACTACAAGGACGAACTGGATTCGTTGTCGGTGGGTTGCCTGATATGCTTTATTCTGCAGGACGGATGCTAACCTATTCTCGGAGTCCCCACGCGTTGACGCACCATGGCATCCCCGCTACACCAACGCTGTATTTTCATTCTCGATTTTTGAACGCCCGGCAATGCCAGTTTGATGGTAGTGGCATGTGGGCTCGCGCTTGACGCCAACATAAGAACTAATGCATAGCGCTGTAACACGGTACCCCCAATTCAAACTGTCTGGTAAGTTATATGCCTTCTCGTGTTTCGAGTTCTCTCACTTTCCATTCAGTTTTAATTCTGTTGTTCCCTGACCGCTATTTGTTTACAGATGGGTGTCAGTCTCTGCAATAATTATTCTGCATTCCTCTCTAATTTAATTTGCAGTGTGTTGTGTAGCTTGGAATGAGTTCTTGCATTGAACTGTGACCTGATATATGATATAGATACATGTGTAGCCATACCTTGCGTTACTGGATCGACTTTGCGAATACACTCTCTCTTTACTTTATTTCTTCCAAGATGTAGAATTCAGAGTTCTATTTTCTACCTCGAACAGAGTGAGCCATCGTTTGTTATGGAGTTGATAAGCATGACACAGGTCAAGGACTCGTGCGTTCGGTCTTTACCTGTCAGACTACAGTATAAGTATATGTCTTGAAAACATTAGCTGGTTGCCTTCTGACATGCCGCAGAGTCTACACCTATGCCGGAGCGAAGCGAAGGCATGTCTTGTTGTTTTTATCATGCCAGCATCCTCTTTGTCTTCGGCATATGACTCTCCATGTTGTTGAATTTCCGCCCCTCTGTGGTGCAACCCGTTTCCTTTGTTCCTCCTTTTCCCCGGGTTACAGACCTCGGTCACGCCCCCTATTTGCCTTCCTTGCCGAGTTAATTGATTGCTGGCAGCATCTTGGTGTCAAGCCATCACCTTGGGGTTCTTGATCTACTTCCCAATCCAGAACCCGCTTAGTGCTTCTATTCCGTCGCTTGATAGACTTTTGTCCCTGAAACACGGGTGCCGGCTTTCGAATTCATTCAGTGACCCTGTACCCCTGTCCTGGTTTCCGCCCTCTTTCCGCAGCATCCGTTTCTTTTCCGCTCCCACTATGCCTCTTTCTCTTCGCAATTTCGCACTCCTGTAGAACTACGGGTTCCAGTTCCTAGAGCCACGCACTTCCCCTCGTTTTGTTCTGGACTGGAACTACCACAACGCTGATGGCACACTCTTGGCTCTGGGCTATGGGGTCGACAACCCATGAGTAACGACCCGCTTTTCCCATGACCACTCTGAAGGGACGTCCGTCATATTGTTTTTTCTTGAAGTGGAGACGTCTAGGGGGGTTCCCGGGCCAGAACCCGCTGCTCGTCGGGACTGTCTCCTGTGCCGTTGGCTCCTCACCTGGCGATTCCCCCTCCTGGAAGCAGTGAGACCCTCATTCCTCGACTTCGCGCGGTATGTGTTGTCCCCTTGCCCCCTCTACCTGGCACCTCGCAGACCCTTTTTCGAATTTCATGGCGCCGTCACCGACTATCCACCCAATTGGTCTCTAGACGAGATCGCGCACCAGCACTTCCTTGCATTTTGCTTGGCTCGGGTTTCGGTCAATTGAGGAGCGGGGTCTAGCTCATTGGCCAATACGGACATGCTGGCTCCGTCATGTTGCGGCCCTGACGCTCCCCCCCATTTTTGACGACCTTTTGGATCGGATGGTGTTGACCTTTGAAAATTACTTGGCGGAATATTGTCGTTCTCGGGAGGACTATGTGGACGAGGCCAAGCTGTGAGACAAACTCTTCAAGTTTGTAGTAAGTGCCCCTTCACTGGTATCGGGTTCCTCCTTTTCCTGACAACATTCTGTAGCTCAACATGGAGCAAGTCCTGTTTTGGCTCAGCCGTTTGGGAATCTGAGTTGCATGGTCCACAAACTACGTGCAGCTGCTGGAGCGTCTGTTTCCAGACGTTCTTCTGGATTTCCCACCTGCACAGCACTGTTCAGAGTTCACCCACCTCCCCACCTCGTTGTTCCTATCTCGTCATCCAGGTGCGGTTGGCCAATCGGGTATCACCCCCTTGGATGCCCCCGCCGGTATCATGTGAATCCATCGAATCCCAGCGGTGGCCCTCGACTTGCGAGGGTTTCTCCCCGATCCGTCATCCAACGTGTTGACTGCTCGCGGGGCGACCGTGCGGTTTTCTACTGAGGGCATCTTGGAGTCCTTGGACGGTGAGCAACCCATCCTCCTCCAAGTTAAAACCCGAGGCAAACTGATCCCCCTTTTCTTTCTTAGAACTAGTATCGGGAGACGGGCACCGGGTTCTTCTGGAAGAGGTGACACCCACGGGGCACATCCTAGTTGGGGCTGAGGTGGACCTGTGGATAATTGCATCGGGGTATTTACCCCGCCTCTTCTATGGGGCCACTCTCCCGACTCCGCCTCCCCCGCCTGCCGCGCTGCCGGTTCCTCCTCCTGCTGCTCCCGCTGCTCCCGCTGCTCCCCCAGTGCCCCCGGTGCCCGGTTCTTCTCGGGTCTCCCCACCTCCCCGTCCTAAGCGTGCACAGAACAAGAAAGAGGGACGGTCTCGCAAGTACACACCCATCGAACCACGCGCCGACCGTGAATCGGGGTGCGCCGCTCCTTCCCAGACACCCTCTGAGTGTCCGACCATTCGGATTCCCCCCGCACATGCACCTTTTGTAGCAACGTGAGATCCCCTTCGGACCCCACAACAGTTCCCTGCGAGGGGTTTTGTCCCGAGGGGGCGGTGGTTCGCGCCCTTTACCCGCCGTGCAAGCGTTGTGGAATCCTCAACCGTCTTTGCACCCTTGAGATCAGTACAGTTGCAGCAAAAATATTTGCATTACTATATATGGAAATTCCTATCAAATCCAATCTACTGCAGGTTGTTTGCCTACTTGAGGAGCAGATTAAATCAGAGAAAGATACAGTAACATCATGGGAGGGTCAGTAACTCGGTTGAACAAAAAAAAAAATACCTCCAATCTACCCAGATGGTGTTGTAAATTAGTGTGGACTTGGGATGATTTAGTGCCATATTCTCCAAACAAGTGAGTATAATAGCTTCACAATATATAGTCTGTGATATCACAACATGCAGATAATATTCATATTCAATCTGTTTCTTGGGCATGCAAATACCATGCAGAGAACTAAAATTGATGAGAGTTTCCATATATAGTAATGCAAATAATTTTGCCGCAACTGTAAAGTGCTACCCGCCAAGACGCCTCGATGTTGCTCCCCCTGTAACACGGCGCACATGCCTTGTGGTTGGTGGAGAAAGTTTTCCAACGCATATGAGGATGGTGACGAGGGAGCATTGCGAGACTTTGAAGTGGACTTTTGGGAGCATCCGGGATCGGGTTCTTTTCACCCCTTGTGCCCTGACCCGTGCACGGTGGATTTGATGGAGACCCGTGTGTAGCAATTGTTTCTAGCGCGGATTTTTCTCTGCTGACGACCTTCTGCATCCTATAGATTGTTTGTATTCCTACCGTGAGTTCCTCAGCGATCTGCGCCCTGCACAGCTCACTGCTCAAGCAGAAACCCGCTGCAAGACCGCCGAGAGGACCAACTGCCAGCGCGGCCCTACCGTAATTGTTTCCTCGGGTTCCAAAGAGGAGGGTCCTGCGCCTAAGAAACGCAAAACCTCCCGAACTAATTGTGAGGCTTCGATGGCTTCCAGCCCCGAAGTCATTGTGGTGGAGGACAAGGAAATGCCCGCAGCAGTAGAAGACCTGCGGAATTACGATTTGGGCGACAAAGTCCCCATGCCTCCCGCCGAACCTTCCATTGCGGCAGACCCCAATAATTACGATGTCGAGTTGGAACCCGTGCCACCCGCTGTTCCCCCGGAACAGCAAGCGTCTTCCTCTCGAACCACTTTTGACGACCCCCGCCTGCTACCCCAGCTGCGGCCCCACACTTCCTTGGATTCTGCCTTTGTCCAATCGAGGAATCCTTGGCCGCTGACCGCCCCTCTTTTGTGGACGAGATAGTCCAGTGGGCCATTGAAGGCGAGGAGGACGAAACGCGGGTGGAGAGCGCGCTGCTGTTTATGTCCGCCATTTTCAGCCAAGCGGGGCACACGTTGGGCCAGCGGCATTGAAGCGGGAAGGGCAAGGCTCGCAAGGAGTAGTAGTTCACATATGTTCTTTTTCTTTTTATTTCCAAATGCAGCTGAAAGACGTAGTGTTGTCCATTTTGGGTGTGATAAGATTAGATTTCGTTTTTTAGAGATTTTTTGCCAAGAGATCCGGTAACGACATAGAAGGAGATGATGGGTATGGGTATAACCCGCCCCATGGGTTCCTATCGTGCGACACCCCCTGAGATTACTGTTGGCCTCCTCGCACCATTTCCGCACGTACCCTGTCCAACTGGGTTCTGGCACTGGTGCTAAGCCTTTCTTCGTAAGGCGGGGTTGCTTCAAAGTCTTCATCCATTACCAATTCCGGGATCTCAGAAGTTTCACTGGGAGGAGTGGGAGGATCCCCATGGATCCGGGTTGCCAAAGCTGTAACCAGCACGTCGTCCGTGAACATGGAGAGCACTGCTCCACTGTCTAGGACTGGGTGTGGTTGTCCTCAACGGGTGTAACCTCAGGGAACTCGGGTCAGGTTCGGATGTCCTGGTCTCGACACGAGATCCTCCCGATCCCCGGGTTCGCTCTGCATAGTTGTGGCAAACACTGCTCGGGTTCCTCTCCTCCCCTGCCTGTGGCCGGGCTCTCCTTGTGGTCTTGAGATCTTCATCAACCAGGTACCAACACGCTCTGTCATCCGGCGAATTTTCTTCAACCAAGGGTTACGAGACCCGCTTCTTATGATCCGTCTATGGCCCCCAGAGCGTAGAGCAACTTGTTTCTCTTGGGTTGCCCACACAACGGCGACGCACAGGGTGAACATTCCTGCGGCCACGCATCCCAACCAGAGTAGGTTTCCAACCCACTCTCCAACACCTTGTCCGTTCATGCTTCCAGCAACCAGAATATTTGTGGGTGCCATTTCTTTTTTGTTCCAAGCATATGTCAGTTTGTCGGGGCTGGCAGAAGAGATTCTACCTTCTGTCAGCAACGGCCTCTGGGTCGGCTAAACGACGAGAAACCCTGTGAGAACCCCAACCAGGAGAAACCCGACAGCCGCTAATAACTGGTGCGGTCCCCGAGCAGCAAGACCAACCAAACGGACTCCTCATTAGGAGGCCGTATATTGAGGGTCGGGATGTGAGGCGGAACCCGGAACGAGTTGAACAGGGTATGATATCCACTCAGGTATAATACCCGGGGTGTGGATGCAACCAGCAATAGAATGGAGGGGAAGTGGGACAGGGTGGAGACAATCCCTAAGTCAAGCCAAAGCAGAAGCCTGAGATTAGACGAGGTAGAATCTACTGTACAAGGAGATTCTACCATGCTTATATACATTATGAATGAATTAATATGATCGTGATAAGTTCCCATATCACAACGTTAAGGAGCATTAATGTGTGATGCTCCTAGGCTCCTGTGTGTTATCACCATAGCGTCTGAGGGCTAGGAGGACTGATGGCGCGGGATTCCTAACCCTTAACATCTTCCAATATCTTGGTCCCTGAAGCCCGCAATCGAGCTCCTGTATGTAGCATCGGAGGGTTAGGGGAACCAATGGTGTGGGTTCCCTAACCCTTAACGTCTCCTCGTGTCTCAGTCCTTTGAAACCCGCAATCGGGTTTCAATCGTGAGAAGGTCCTATGGTCATGCCATGAGAGTCCCGTGATGCAGACCCGTCTGTACGCGGTACAGACGTGTCATGCGAAAAGGGGAACCCGGGTGATTCATGACAACTGGCTAGCTGTGCCTTACCTTATAAAGCTTCACCTAGCATAGAAATCCTTATCCTTTCTTCTCTTCAGATTCTCCCTCACTAGGTGTGTATTATTCCCACTCCTGTGTCAGCACTGTCAATTAAACCTTCGGATTCTCCCTCGCTAGTCTCGGGGCTTCTGCCCAGCCTCTAGGTTGCCCTTACAGTATCCACAGAACCTGTAATTCCCGCTGAATATGGGCAGCAGTACCACTCACTAGTGAATGTGGCTTCCCTTAAGCTGGATTAATCTTGAAACCGAGTTGGTCAAGGTGCTCATGCACGCAATGAGCTGCAAGCACTTTGTAACATATTTTGTAGTGGTATAGTCATACGTAGAAGAATCCTTTATCTGAGACCAAGGGGAAGCTGGAACTCAAAAAAAGAGGAGCACAGGTCAGTAAACATCACATCCTCCTTGGATGTTCTTGGCTCCAGAAGCATAATCCAGAGATTAATTGGGAGACCAAGGAAGTCCGGATGGCCTGATGCCCAACACCCTGTAGCACCAGTCACGACGAGTCATGCGCCGTCTGCCGGAATTCTCCAGCAACTCCGAGAAGGTCCGAACCCGTCTATCAGTGCCATCAACACGGAGGAATGGCACGGAGATGATGGACATGACCTGGAAGTCAACGATGAAGACTTCCTGGACCTCACTCCAGACCCGGACGATGATGACGAACTTGAAGATGGTGTCTGCATTCTCTACACTGTCTTTGCTCCAGCTGAAGAAATACGTGCACACAGTACTGTCTCCCAACAGCTTGCAGAGGCCTTTGCCTGGAACTCAGCTTCCACAACACGTACTATTCCACCATGGGCCGAGGACTTTGACGACGTCTTCGACAAGGAGTCTTCTGACTCTCTCCTGCAACACCAGACATGGGACCACACCATTGAACTAGTCCCAGACTCGAAGCCAGCCAACTGTAAGGTCTACCCAATCTCTCCCATCAAACGGAAGGAGCTCGATACCTTCATCGAGGATGGGTTGGCCTCCAGCTGGATTCGGCCATCAAAATCGCTGATGGCATCGCCGGTCTTCTTTGTCAAGAAGAAGGACAGCAGACTCCAGTTCGTTCAGGACTACCAGGCACTGAACACAATGACTGTAAAGAATCGGTATCCCCTCCCTGTAAGGGCAACCTCAGCTCGGCGCGGGAGCACGGGAACTAGCGGGAGAATTCGAAGAGAACTCAATTCACAGTACTAAATACAGAGTCTAGGAATATGCACCTAGCGGGAGAATCCGAAGAGAAGAAAGGATAAGGATTCCCACACTAGGTGAGGTTTATATAACAAATAGGTACTAGCCAGTACAGTTTTGGATGGGTCAATGGGACAACCAAACAAACTCACTCGGTAAACCATCTCACGCAGCTTATCCGTAATTCCGAGTAGACAGAAACAATTAATTTGACATGAAGAATGTTTCTCCCAAGGACCATAATATTTGGAGATCGGGTGGGTGAGCTATTCTGCAAGTGTCTGCGGACACTCAATGGGATGTCACGTAGGTGTGATGATCCCGTCAATTCTTGACATATCATTCCGCATTTGGACAACATCACATCCTTGCTGCCTTAACTTCGGTCGCGTCCAAGTCGCGTCTATGTCGGATGACGAATCTTACTGCAGCTCCTCGCGTCCAGCAGACCCTAATGATCCTATGGAACACAAAACCGTGGCCCCCCAGGAAGAATTTGACCCTGGCCGTGATGAGCGCCGCCGAAAACGCAAGCGAATGAATCTGCCGGTCTCTTCACCTATTAAAGGAGAGGACTTGTCTCCTGATCTCGCTGATATCTCACGATCTACTGCATTGATAGCAAGCCGGGCTGTTTCGCACGTCAATTCTGTCTGCTGTCAATGACTTCCTGATTGTAATCCAGCGACTTTTTTTTTAACGATGGTGCCTTGGACTCTCAGGCGGGTGACGCAACATATGTAGACAACCTCCTTGATGCTCATTACCAGGAAGAGCATTGGGAGCAATGTGAGTATATGGTTTCCATGCACAATATACACCTAATCTTTTATTAAGCCCAACAAATTGAATTTGAAGATGGGACACAGCCCGAATACACAGAGGAAACACAAGAACATGCCAACGAGACTCAGTACAACACTGATCATGAGCTCTCCGTGCAGATTCAGCAATTGAGGACGCGTTTCAATCTCGCGCTGCAGGAGCGAGATGATGCATTGGAGGAACGCGATCAATATAACACTGCCCTCAAGAAAGCACGGACCGACACAGCCAGCGCTCTGGAGGTGCTACAAAAATGGGAGGATGCTGCGATGGGAGCTTCCGCATTAATTAACCTTGCCTCGGCATTCCGTAAGTAGAAATATCAAAGAATTATTTGACGTGCATGAACTGTCCGTGAAACCATTAATCATCTTCAAGCTCATCCTCCTCCTCACTGCTGGAGTCGTCCGAACTGCTCGATGAACCGTCAGAATCACAGTCCTTCTCCGCCACATCACCGCCGATGTCCCCTTCGACAGCCTGGGTATCTCCTGCAGGCAAATCCGCAACAAACTGTGGCTTGGGAACAGCCGAAAACAGCTGCCCTTTCAAGACAGGCTTCTTCCATCCCGGGCGCTGATGTAAGGCCTTTGCCCTATTACGCTCTACTTCCCAAGCCGTCACGTCTGCACGGAAAAGCTCACGGATCTCGTCGTTTCGCGCCTTGCGTGCTTTCTCCATCTTTCTCCACTCCTTCAAGGCTGCAGAGTGCTCCACTGCTGTCGCTTTTCGGGTTTGCAGCTCGGCTGCCTTCTTCTCCGCGGCGTCATGGAATGCCACAACACGTTCCATGAAAGCTGTCACCGTAAGTAACCGTGGCATCCCATCCCCAACCAGCCGTCCCTGCTTGTTCTGCTTCTTACTTGCCTCCTGTGCAGAGAGTTGCCCACGCACAATGTCGCAATAGGCACCATTGAGCACAAGACTCAACTGCATCGAAATCATCCGGGATTTCTGCTCAGCATTCTTGGCCAACAGTTCCCGCATCGCCACCTGAAGCTCCTCCTGCAATACAGTTGATGGGACAGCAGCCAGCAGGCCTGCATACCGGCGCTTTTGCTGTTTCTTTGGGGATCTTATCTCCGTCTCGAATAATGGGGGAAGGGAAGTCGATTGAATGGGGGAAGAGGTGAGTATGAATCCGGATGAGCTGGTGCGTAGGGTTCGCAGAGCACTATCAAACGCGGCTGGGAATAAGGGACGTGGTGTCGAGGTCCCCTCGTCCTCGGCGGATTCCTGGTGCTTTGATTTTTGGCTGAATTCGTGGATGAGGTTGGCGACGGCGCGTATGGGAGTGCTCGGAGCAACCGGGAGATGGCCTCGAACCAACGTCTCAAGGCTCGGTGCCATCATCTCTGGCGTCACAACGTCGCGATTGAATGGGATGACACCTGTCTTTCGAAAGGCAGCCTTGATATTTACGACTGTTAACACTCTAATGTGCGCGGCGCCATAAATCTGTAAGAAATTGCTTTTGGATACCTTCACCTGATTGACCCTCTCAAAAGTTGTCTTTTCCTCCGTCCAGTATCGCTTCAGTGGAGAGAAGATGACGACATCGAGCCCCTGGTAAATGTGGGTGGCATGCGAGGGGTAACATAAGACGTGGATGCGGCGTGCGCGGGCTTCCAAGAGGAACTTGCGAGTATAATGTGAGTTGTGTCCGTCGACCAAAAGCACACGGACGGCGCCATTTGCCTTTTCGTGTGGCTGTTCATCGAAGTCGATGATGTATTCCTCGCTGATCTCGCCGTCAGTCCAGCCTTTCGCCTGATGCGCAAAGCTAATCAAACTTTCAGGTGCGACATCAAAAATACAAGGTAAAAATTGGATGTACGAAGCTCCGGTAGGATTTTTTTGGTCCCATTTGACTTGGAATGCCTTCCCCTTGAATATTACAACAGGTTGAAGGCTGGTACCGTCACCTCCGATGGTCACAATGACCGTGGTGTTTTCGCGACCGCCATCCCCCTGCTGATATTGGGTTTGTTTTCGTTTCCCCCCAATTACGCGCTCGCGGACATTTCCGGCCGCAAAAAAACCGCTCTCGTCTGTCCCGTACGTGTTCTCCGGAAGGATGGGTACACACTCGATCTCTTCGTCTGGGTCCACGTCCATCGGTTCGAAATCCGGAGAGTCCACACCCTTGACAGGGGCATCAAATTCTCTGTCCACTTTGCCAGCCAGTGTTGCCTCCAGCAAATCAAACCAGGCTTCTTTGGTGATTGGATTAACTGTGCACCCACGCTTGTTGTCCAATGACGCGGACCAGTACATTTTGAGTTGATCTGAGTGCTTCTCGCAGAAGCGCTGGGTCCACTTGACGCCGACACCTGCTTCGGGGAACGCACTGCCCAAACGTGCTTTGCAAATATCATCCACGCATTCCTTCAAGCGCCGGTGCGTCAGGGGGAACCCGCGCGATGCAACTTCGATCGCGTATTTGATCACGACCTCCTCTTCCTCCGGTAAAAGCCAGCCTTTGGCGGCATTCAAGACGCTTTTGGGTGTGCCCCTTTCACCAGGCGATCTAGTGTGGAGGGGGAGAGTTTGATATTCTTCTTGTACTTCCTGTAATACTCCTGCTCAAGTTCTGTGCAGATTTTGGCACCACCTTTGCGCCGTTCTTTTGGCCCAAGTACCTGAGCCTGCTCCGCCCGATAAAGCGCGACGGCACGTGCCATAAGCGCGTCATGTTGTGCCCTGGCAAGCTGGACCTTCTTGGTGTGGGATTTGGGGCGACCTGGCATGATGCTAGAGCGCAGAAGAGCCAAGAAACAGAGCGGAAATTTGCATGCGCGAGATTTCCTCATTTGGAGTGTGACACACCATCATTTCCCAAAGGAGTATGCATTTGGCAGACGCTACTCAAACTACGTTCATGCTCTTGACTGGGCTCACGTAGAACATCAACGACTTTGCTGCGGGATTGCCAGCCATCATTTACCTTATTCTGCTCATCCATAGTTTTGCTCTGTTCCCTGTAGAGAGTCCAATAAATTGATTGAGATCACAAGTCAGGCCAAATGTGGGAGATTTCACGAAGATGATTTTATTGCGCAGGAAATCTGTGTCCGTTCACTTCGAAACTTTGCAGCCATCAGGATACAACATATATGGATGTCGTGGATTTTTTTCTAAGGTTCAGGAGTACGTAGGAAGACGTGATGTTCGAACATCCCATTGACTGTCACATCCCATTGACCCATCCAAAACTGTAGCACGTGTCCGAAGTGATCGGCAGTGGTCCCGGGCCTGATCGCATAGCGTGTTCCAGTGCGAGCGGCCGGACGAAGGGGGGCGAAGGGGAATGGAGTCCGGAGGGACGGGGGGCGACGTTCTGGGTGGAGGTGCAGCCTGGAGTGTGGGCGGGGGTTCCAGATGGAAAGCCGGACAGATGGGCGAGACCAGACGAGGAGGGGGCCCTGGACGAAGGATCGGACAAGGGAGCGGGGCAGTACAATGGGCCGGAGCCGGATGGACAGACAGACGGATGGCCGGACGGGGGGTTCCCCTGACACTCCCTTTGATCAACGACCTCATTAACTGGTTGAAGGGAGCCCAGTTCTTCACAAAACTGAACATCTGGTGGGGCTTCAATAATGTCCGGGTCCAGGAAGACAACAAGTGGAAGGCCACTTTCCATACCAACTGAGGGCTCTTTGAGCTACTGGTGATGTATTTCAGCCTTAGCAAGTCACCGACAATGTTCCAGACCATGATGAACAACATCTTCCAGGACCTTATTCTGTCTGGAGATGTCATGGTCTACCTCAATGACATCCTCATCGCCCACTCTGACCTTGCCTGTCACCGTGAGATCGTCTGAGAGGTGCTCCAGCACTTATGGCATCACTGGCTTTACCTACGGACCGAGAAGTGCGAGTTCGAGAAGACGCCAATTGAGTACCTCGGTGTTATCAACTCGCACAACACGTTGAGATGGACCCAGTCAAAGTCGCTGGAGTTGCTGCTTGGCCTGAGCCGGCGAACAAGAAGGACATACAGCAGTTCCTCGGCTTTATGAATTTTTATCGCTGGTTCATCCAGGCATTCTCAGACATTGCCTGACCTATCTTTGATCTTACAAAGAAAGGTGTTGTCTGGACCTACACTGCTCCGCTGCATTCCAAGCCCTCAAGGAGGCAGTGACCATGGAGCCCATCCTGGTCCTCCCAGACAAATCACAGTAGTACCAGTTGGACGCTGATAGCTCGGACTACGCCACCGGTGCATTCCTGTCCCAGCTCGGTGACGACAGCAAGTGGCACCGAGTCGCATTCTACTCCAAGAGCTTGAACAAGGTCCAAAAAAACTATGAGATCCACAACAAGGAAATGCTTGTGATCACCCAAGCCTTAGAGTGGTGACACTTCCTTGAAGGTGTGCAGCATCCAGTCAAGGTCTGGACCGACCACAAGAACTTGGAGTGTGTTACATTCGTGTCAGGAACGAAGAGGAACGGCCGGAAGGACGGGTGGGCTAGCAATGTCAGGCTGTGATTGCCCTAAGTCAACTCAAGATTTGTTGGTTTTTTTTATGAACTGTGGCAGTATATAACATTCTGAAATGCACCTAAGCCATTCTCTTCACATTTAAACCAGGTCAATGGTGTCTTCAGAGTTCAGTGGCGAGCCAGTTGTGTCAGCAGCATTTTCTTGTATATCAAAAGCTATGAACACCAATTGAGCAGTGGATGCAAGGAGTAACAGCATGCAAAAGCGGGTAAAAGCCTTGGGTGACTGGAGCGAAGAGAGTTGAGTTGTGTTGCGGGTCATGGTGGTCAAGAGCAAAGGCTGTATTCGGTACCATGCCGTCACGCACGCCACAGGGGATGAAATCCTTCTACCTCGCTCATGACATGCTTATATGCATGCTAGGCATAGTGTAGTAGACCCATTTATGAGGTCTCAGATTGGTCTTAGGTCTGCAGAAAGGCTGGTACGGCAGAGCCATAGGTGAAAAATCAAAATGCGGATTTTACGCCCTAAGTTCCGCAATTAGCTGCAATCTCGACACAGTCTGTTTATCAATGTACTTAGGTAGCGCATGAATGCAAAGGTCAATGACGTTACAAGTACAAAATAACACGGAATTAATGAGTTCAAGTCTTCATAATTGTGCATTGCAGGCAAGTGCTGGCGGAATCCGGTGGCCATGGCCAAACTATCTCATGTCTGGTGGAGGCCACCAGATGTTGGTCTGTTTCCGGTGGACGACAGCGGATGTTGGTCTGCGTCCGATGGACGACGGCGGATATGGGTTTGCGTCCGGTGGACGACTCGGACGGCGGATGTGGTTTTGCGTCCGATGAACGACGGCGAATGTTGGTGTGCGTCCGGTGGATTGTGGGGTTGGATCCACCGTCATCCAGTGGATCGGACCGCCGACATATTACTGCCACGAAGAGAATCATAACTCCAACGGAAATTTCGAGTTTGTGTTTGTACTGTTTGGATTGGATTCGACAATCACCAGTTTAATTTTAATTATTAATCTAAATCTGACACACAATGTCTTTCATTTCTCCTTCTTGGTGAAGATCTTCCACTTGCACATGCCCAAAAATCCCGTGCTCAGACTCAGACGCCAAGTCTACAACAGTGGTGAGACAAGCGTCCGTCGATTGGACGCCGCTTGGATGATTCGAATGCGAGGAGATGGGATTCCAGCGCTCGCGCAGAGCACGGATGAACGACTTGGCTGGGATCAATACCAGGCCAAAAATAGAAAGTTGGACCAATGCCCACCGGGTCCGTAGCAGCGAGTAATCCATAAATAAACGGACGCGCAGCGTAAACGGCGAGGTCTGTAGAAGACTGGGTCAGCGTGGGTTGCCCAGGTCTTCGGGAACTGTCCTACCGACCAAGTTTAGTGCCATGTTCTAGGACATTTACCAGTGAGTTGTGCCCGTCGGCAATTCTAGAATTGAATAACCACATACGAGGTCCGTTGGCTCCGGGTGCTTCCATTGATACAAGTCTAAGCTCGCACCCGAGATATTGAGTAAACAAGATACCAGAGGATAGAGACCTGGGCACGTTGATCTACATCTCCGGCACGCAGAGAGCAGTTTGCCTACCTATTCGTAGGACGATATTTTTATACTTCAGAATGGTCGAGCCCGGATGTGGCGACGATGCAGAAGAATTGGAGCTTGATTGAGTGTTGGGACGATAGCGGCGTGATTCGAACTGTCCATAAAGGCTAGTCAGTCACTCAAACTAGCACTGAAAACGAGCCGCACCTCATATGCCATAAGATATCCCACTATTGTGAAGAACGCGACCACCTCGCCAATACAGGCAAGAAGTACCCAGGATGTCTGCGTTCCCAGGAGCCAGCGGAACATGGTGTCTGGATCTGAGTTGCGATACCAACATGACTGGTTGGCCGCGTCCCAACTACGAGCGCTATGAGACCACGTCTGCTATAAGTGGAATTATTGATATGCGTACCCAAGGATGCCAGATGCCCAAGGAATGATGGTGGACACCAACGAAACAAATGATGTTCCGAACACGTAGTACTTCTCCATCCGCTGACCAGTGACCTTTTGCCCAAGCACTAGCCTGAAAGACTTTCAGGATGCCGAAAAGCGTAAAAGGGGTAGGGCCTACGGTAAATTGATAGCCATGCAGAGGAACATGCCTGCAGAGAACATGAGGCTCATCTGCGATCCACACGTGGACAGTTAAACTATCATGATCGCAAAGGAGCAAGGGAAAGACTTGCATTCATGAGCGCCGAAATCAGACCGCATGTCCATGTCGGTGATGCGCTCAGTGTTGCCATGCAGTAAACAATACCGAAGATGAGACTAGGTAGAGACGGTGAGATCGTTCTTGGATGGATAAGAGACCCACTTTGCTAACAAAGCATAGACGAGAAGGCGAAAGCTCACTCGGTCCAAATGTTTTCGTGAAATAGGATTCCATGCCGCGTATGCATAGATGGTAAGGAGAGTGGCGGTGAAAGCAACACCGAGTATTGTCAGCCCCACAAGGACGGGGACGCTGGACCAATTTAAGATGCGCCAAACAGGGAAGGCAAAATATGCCTACTAAAGTCCTGCGAACTGATTTGACATGGTGGGGTACGCAGTAGCAGAAAGTGTGTGGAATTGGTAGGGCGGCAGTGAGTGTAAGTGGGCGAACGTACATGCTGTCCACTTGAATGAAACTCCTAAAGACGACATTTTGGGGTGGGAATGGACTCTATGACGTTTCCAAACCGAATAAATGGTGAGCAAATCGGCCCTGAGTACTGCAGTGGAGGAACCAATCAGAGACTAGGCTTCAGTGCAGGGTGGCAGCATTAGTAGATTTTCTCGGTTTGATGCTTACGGGAAGCTCTGTGGACAGTCATGTCGCCGCCATCTGATGCCGATCCTGCCACTCCCTGATCCGTGTATTCTGGATTAATTCTGAAAGGATACCACCACTGTCTGGACCTCTGAAAATCCAGCCAAATGCCTGGTCTGGGCGCCTAAAAAGCGGGCACGAACGAGGATTTTTTGAGGGTTCCATGGGGCGAAAACGGGTAACCAAGAGCGGTAGCAAGGGGGGGGGTGTTAACGGCCTGAAAAAAAGGGTACAAAGCAGGCTTGGTCGTCAGGTTTCAACCCAAGATCCCTCTGGGTTGTCGGAGGTTGTGCGAAAGAGACCGGAAATTAAGAGGGTCATCGGCGAGGTAGAGAAAATAACATCGTGACGGTCTGGACTGAAGTTGATTTCGGATCTAGGCACTCTGAAAATGAAATGGGGAATAAGTAGGATGCACAAATTGAAGACGCCGGAATGACAGTGGGAGAAATGGGAGAATACAGACAGGTGCAATGTGATATGCGGCATGGGAGCGGAGCCGAATGTCAGCATCCGGGAGGAAGCCCGCTCAGAGTGTTTTGCGGGTTTTACGTGAAAAGCATTCTGCGGGGAAGGTAAGGGTAAGAGGAACTTACCCTCCACATCATTCCGCAACATGAAATAGTAGGGAGCTCTTATTTGGTCAATGAAACCGAAGGTGAATCGCGGTGCCATCGAGTTTGACGTGACTGGTTCAGCAACTTGACCGCACCGTGTAAAGCACCGCAATGACTCATGAGTGGGAGTAAAGGAGAAAAAAACCACCGAACAGAACGCACTGGCTATGCCGAAATGCAGCCGCAGCGTTTAAATGAGCGGGGCGCACGAAAGCGAGTGCAATATTGGCCCAAGTGGTATAGAAGTGGGAAAGGATCACAGCGCAGTGCGGGTGTCGATCTAGGACCTTTGCAGTCACCAGTGGTTCCGAGATGCCCGAGCATGACAGACACAGCCACATCTGTTTTGGGAGCCGTTCCGTAAGGTTCCGTACCCGTAAAACGAGTACGGGTCTACGGGTCTCAGCCCTACGAGAGAGGGAGACGGTCTCTTATCCATACCGGGCCGCCGCTCCAATGTGTGAGATATCGGGAATTAAGCACCCCATGAAGAGAAAAGCTTACCAGGACTGCATTGAGTGATTCTTGCATCACAGCATTTTCGGAATGGTTCACCAGTCAGGAGACGATTAACGATAAAGTTGACGGTGGTCCCGGGTGTAAAGGGAATCGAGAAACATGATCGTTCCCGATTTGACAAGCTACCTTGAACGAAGTGCCATGGATCCCTTCAACCTCCCCGGCGAGATGAAGGCGCTTGTTGGGCGCTTGCGGTGTGACATCACGTCGTCACATCTCTGTACTTGATACTTTATTTTTTGCGCGACTCACCCACTCCGCACAGTAGCTTTTGACGCTGACTCGGATACGAGAACGACAACAGTAGCGCCGAGTCCTGCACGGAGGATGGATCTCCGATCCGCGATGAGGCTACAATCATGCAGCGTGGACAAGTGGACGGCGCGACTCGTAGTCAACGGACGAGAGCGCATCCGGAACGTCAGCTGCGGAGACCGCAGGCGTGTCGCTTGGGTGGGGAGAGGCCGCCCCTGTGTCCGGTCACCCGCCCGCCCTTCTTGATTTCCCCACGTACCAATGCAAGATGACTGAGACGCGTGCGTCGAGAGGCGTTGCGGGCCCGGGCGTGGAGAGAGGCGTGGTGTGGACGCCGTGCCTGTGCTAGCTCCTCCTTTCCTTCGGTCGCTCAGCTAAATTATCGATCTACAGAACTACATTCCTCGCCGCCCGGATTTGTGCTGCCGCCACGTTCAGAGTCAAGACGAGATTCACTGGCGTCGGTGCGTGTGCTCCCTGCCACGTCTTTTCTCCCTTTGCGGTTCCTGTGCGTCGAGGTCGGCGAGGAGGGAGGTGGGAGGTGGGAAGGCTCTGTCGGCTTGTGGCGAGAAAGGCAAGGGCTTACGGGGAGAGGAGGCCTGGCGTGGGCGCGCAAATAGGTGGAGTGCGCGCAGAGGGAGAGGCAGAGTACTCTGCTCGCGTGGAGGACGGAGCCGCGCCATAGTTGCGGTTATAACGACGGGGACGCGAGTCACGGTCAACGGACGAGAACGCGGGATGCGAATGCAGACGCGGTCTGAGACAGGGGCGTCGGTGCGAGCGGGAGCCACGCGCGGGGGACGTCCTGCGCAGACAAGACGCTTGACGCGCGAAGAACGCAGGCGTGGGCGCTCGTTTATGCCCGCCTCCGCTGCGCCTTGCCCCCCTCCCGTTCTTCTCGCCTTCCCACCTAACTCGGTAACTGACCGATTAATAGACCGAACGGCGTGACACATACATTCCTCGGAGCCTGTATACAATTTGCCTTTGCCCCTCCAAGGCGTAATAGATGAATTCAAAGATCAAAACAGTCAAGACTCATTCAGTGTCGGTGCGTCATTCCCCCCTCATCTGCATCTGCATCTGTTTTCTTCCTTCTTTTTCGTTTCCTCAGTCCTGTGCGTCGCCGAGTGAGGACGAGACGAGTGGTACAGGTTACTCACTCTGCACGCACCGCGGACGGTGGTTCGTGTCCTGCATCTCCTTGTTCCGTCGGTTCGTGCGCGCGCGAATGTGGATGGGAACGAGACCGGCGCGCGTATACATTGGCTACTCGCTACTCAGCGTGCATAGCACCGCGGAGGGGTGTGGGTGTGATATCGCGGGCCGGCTTTACCGACGGGAGCGCGTGCGTGCGAGTCGTGGTCATGCGAGCTAGGACGGGGAAGAGGTGGTGGTGGTGCGGAGGGTGCGTCGTGGATCCGTTTGGACGCGGCGCCTCCCCCATCCGTCATTTCGCCTCGTGGGTGATACGGGCGTGCCGGGCGGGAGGCGCTCAGGCGGGAGGCGCTCAGGGAGGCATGTGCGCGCGTATAGGCTACTCCCCTCACTACTCAGCCGGCACGCTCCGCGGACGGGGTGTGGGTATGGGTGTGGTGCCACGGCGTGGGGCCGGTTGACCGGTGCGTGCACGTCGGCGCTTGCTGTTTCTCCGCTTTTCCTGTCCCCGTCCTCCGCCTCCCTTGCTGCCGCCTCTCTTCATCTCTTTTCTTTCCGTTTCTTGCTTTTTGCCTGTCCGATGCTGACTTACGCCGTTAGGGCCATTTGAAAATCGAATTCGAATAATAATAATTCAATCAAATATATGCGACTGCCTGGATCGCTGCCTGACTCGTGAGTATTCCTACGAGCACTACCCTTGAAGACGTGACTCGGCGCCGCCCCTTGTTTTCCTCCTTCCCTCCTCCCCCCTCCCTTCCTCCCCGCCTCCCCATCCCTTTCCTATCGACTTCTTTTCACCAAAGTTACTAATAACTTATTGATCGACAGAACTACACCCCTCGTCGCCCGGATCTGCGCTGCTGCCGCACTGAGCACTCAGAGCCAAGATGGGATTCACTGGTGTCGGACCCGGTGCGTGTGCCCCCCTCCCGCCTCTTTCCCCCCTTTCCGGTTCGTTTCTGGTGCGTCGACGTTGACGTCGGCGAGGTGGATAGGTGGCAAGGCTCCGTGGGTTTGTGGCGATTCGAAGGAGAGGAGGCCTTGGGCGGAGGGGGGAGGGCATGCGCGCGGATGGGTGGAGTGCGTGCAGCGCGCGGATGGAGGACGGAGCCACTCCTTACTCGCGGTGGAAGGGTGGGAGCGAGTCGCGGTGAACAGACGACCGCGCCATCCCCGCGCGCGCGATCCGAGGTGGGGAAGGAAGAAGTGGCCGTGGTGGTAAGGGGGCGTCGGTGCGAGCGGGAGGGGCCTACACGGGTGTACATGCCGTGGTGGTGCGTGCTGCGGAGGACTCTGGACGTCCTAGACGAAGATGACTGGTGCGCGGAGCCGCCCCCTCCTTACAACGATGGGAGCGAGTCACGATAAAAAGACGCGACGGCGGGGATGCGCACATCGTGTCGGTGCGAGCGGGAGGCCCGCGCGCTGGAGACGTTCTGCGCAGACGAAGATGAAGACGGCTGACATGCAGAGAACGCAGGTGTGGCGTGCTCGTTTACGCTGCGCCTTGTTCCCCCCCCCCCTCCCTCCAATTCTTCTCGCCTACCCACCTAACCCTATTCGTTCATACAGAACACATCCCTTGGAGCCCGCATTTGGCGCTGTGTTATCAATTCAAAGAGTCAACGAGCCAAGACGGAGACTTATTCTCACAATCATAATATACTCATCATTCAGCGTGGGTGCGTGTCCTTCCTCGCACATATGCATCTGCGTCTGCTTTCTTCCTGCTTTTCGGTTCCTCCGGCTGGGCGTCGCTGAGGGAGGACGAGTGGTACAGATTCTGCTTCTCCTTGCCCGTGGGCGCATGGGCGAGAGGCGCGCGTGCGGATGTGGACACGAACGACCGAGAACGGCGCATATACCTAGCAGATAGGCTACTCCCTACTCGGCCAGCGCGTACCGTGGACGGACCCCCGATGACTGGGTGTGGGTACGGCTGGCTACTCGTATACCGGCGGGAGCGCGTGCGTGCGGGTCGTGGTGAGCGCGCGGGGATGCGGTCGCGAGCTAGGACGGGGACGAGGGGGCGTGAGGGTGCAATCCGGAGTCGGATGTATATGTGTTGTGGCATGCGCGCCAGCCCTGCTGCATTTCGCCACAGCGGCACGATGTGGAGGAGGGGGCAAAACAGGGAAGAGGCGGGGGTGCTGCGGTGCCTGCTGCGGTGCACGAGAGGGTGCATGTAGGCGACAGGAACAGGACTCGGCGGTGTGTGGTGTGCGCACGTCGCTTTTCCCCTCACCGTCCTTCGTCTCCCTTGCTACTTGCTCCCTCTCCTCTCCTCCTTATCGTATCTTATCTTTCTTTCGCCCATCCGATGCTGACTCGCGCGATCGAATTCAATCAAATACGTGCGAGTAGTGCCTAGATCGCTGTGAGTTCCTATTCCTATTCTATTCAATCTTCGGTGGGGCGGACGTGTCGCGGCCGCTACACCGAAATACATGCACCGGTCCGCCCTGCTGCGACGTGGCGACGTGGCGATATACGACGTCGGAGTCGGGTAATGACTCGGGGGCGGTGACTTGTCGGGGTGTCTGTGAGGGTGAAGATGCGAGCGGGAGAGACGTCGTGTGCAGCCCAAGGGCCAAGAACGCAGAGCAGAGATGCCGAGAGCGGACTCGTTCTCGTTTGCCCGCCGACCCTTGTCCATTTTGCTGCGCACACGAGTCGGCACGATGTGGAGAAGAGGAAGTAAGGGAGAGGCGGAATGGGGATGGGGAGGCGGAAGCCGAGTGGCGTACGTAGATCGAGAGCCGCTGCTGCGTGCGAGAGGGGGATATCGAGATGGTGCGGGTGCGGGTGTGGGTCCGTGTTGGCGACTGAAATGAGACTTGGATGCGGGGAGACGCGTAGTGTGGGGTCGGGACGGGGAAATGGCAATTGTTGTGGGCTCAATGCCACTCGACAGTGTGCATCCCTTTCGTGGGAAATGGAGGCTGGAGCGACCTTGGTGGGCTTTCCTGCCTAAGAAGGCAATTGACATTGGCGGCATGCTCTCCATGTCCCGGTCCTGGACCCTGGCCTCGTGCTTCGCCGGATGCGCGTCGCTCTGCAAATGGCTCGAGTTGTCCGTTGTTTTCGGTGGGATAACACGTTACAGGACTTGCTATCAGTCTGCTCAATCTCTCCTTCTGAATACATTCTAATGGATTTGCCTCCTGCAGATCAAGCCCAACGGGACGTGTTATTCCGGCCAGAGAAGGTGGGAAAGGGGGGTTTCTGCGTGGCTAGATTTGGACAACATGTGTATCTAGTGCAATTAATTTCCGTGTCACTGCGCACGATTTCGGGCTTATATGTGCTCACGTATCACCAAAGCCTTCAGCTTTAAGCCGCCAATACTCGGCTATGTTTCCGCGGCAAATTCGTCAACGCCCTGGATCCTCCGCGTCCGAGTCCTTGCTTGCCGTTTCCAATTGGGACATACGCATTGCCTCTTGGCTATGAGTTACGGAATTCCGCAGCCTGGGGGAAGGCGGAGTTAGTGCGTGCGTGCGTCTCGTAAGGAAGGTCACAAGGCCCAGCAATCCCACGTCAATCCAATAACCACGCCAGCCGCACTGTGGGTCCACACAGGTCCACATGGGCGACGGCTTATCTGCTGTCTTCATTCCTCCGTCTCCACCATGTCGAGTCTATACTCACTCTCTGGTACGCTGTGCTGTGTTTCCACTGAAGCTAGATTGACTTGATATTTCCACTCCAGTCAGACGCGCCCAGGAAATCCAATGGAACCCCGGGCCGCTCCATGGAGGGAAACCAAGCCTCTACGTGAAGATCTACCTCGATGGCGAGCAGATTGGACGAACTCGTACCGTCAAGAAGACACTGGCGCCCGAATGGGATGAGGATGTACCAATGTGAGTCTGATAGTCCGCTTGCTTGTCGTCTGCCGGTATTTAACCTGCAGGCTTGATAGATCTTTAGTGAAACCCGCGGCGGTGGTATCAATATTGCTGGAGCTGCTCCATGATGCATCTGTTGTAAAGGACCCCTGCCTGGGCTCTGTAACCATTCGGGTGGACGAATTGTTGAAGCTGTGCGCTGCGGATGCCAGCTCCCAAGGTAAGGTTACCGTGATTAAATGATTCATGGGACATTGTGATCTGAACCGTCATGAGCAGCAAGTCTTCAGCTCATCGGTGTCAAAGGTTCTTCCAAAGGGAAGCATGTGGGGAGCCTCGTAGTGCACATCAAAGAAGTTACCCCAACGCAAGTCAAAAGCGTGATTGATAAAACCCAGACCAATGTTACAGCTGGTGGGCTGGGATCAACATCAACAGCAGAAGGCTTTATGTCTGGGGTAGCAATTGTTCTGGAGAAACTAGACTGCATTGTGGATATTGGAGACCAACTCAGCACGGTATGAATGATTCCAGTGCATTTGAGAGTTTTGTTGATATTCTATATAGATTAGTCCGTATGCCCAGGCAGCGTGGAAAGTACTCACGGTTGTTTACAAGGTGATCCGGATATTCAGTGTGTTCAGGATGTAGAGGCTCATTGTTTTTGAACAGCAAGACATGGATAATGAGCTTGTAAAACTTGTGCAAACCATGGTTGATGTCTACTCATTTGTGGAGGACATTGAATCACTGCCCGAGAAAATCAAGCGTCTTGAGAATGTTGTCACGGAAACTACAAAGCAGACACTTGAATGTGCTATTTTCATCCGTGAATACACTGGCCATGGCTTTGGTGGTATGTATAATTCTTATAATTGGTTCAGAGGTTGACAAGTACATAGGGCGACTCATTCGAAGCCCTTGGTCAGATCGGGGTCAGAAGATCAATGAACTTTCCAATGCACTGGTAATACTCAAGGACTCATTTGACCATGGACTTGCAATGCATTCGGTATTTGTGTCTGCCAAAATCAAGGATGATGTCCAGACTTTAGGTGGGTGCAGAGTTTTCTTGAATCAGCCCCACTGACACACATGCAGTACAAGCTGATCAGTTGAAGGCTCTCAATCCCCTAACTCTTGATGCATCACTGCGCTCTGAGTGCCTGCCAGACACCCGTAAAGACATCTTGCAACAGATCACTGACTGGCTCACAACCCCATTAAATGAAAATAATATTCTCTGGCTCCATGCTGTTGCAGGAGCTGGGAAGAGCACAATCTCAACAACAGTGTCTCAACATTTTCGAAAAATCCGTAGCTTGGGGGCATTCTTGTTCTTTGACCACAATAATCCTGCAAGCAGTAGTCCAGCAAAGGTCATCTGTACTATTGCTCATGCTTTGGCTATGTCCAATCCGCATATCAAGGAAGCGGTCTGTCAAGCAATTGCAGAAGATCCGTCAATTGCTGTGGCACCAATGTCTACCCAGTTTGAACAGTTGTTATTGAAGCCTCTTGCTGCTGCTCAAGAGCATATTTTTGGATCAATAGTTGTGATCCTCAATGCTCTAGATGAATGTGGTGATCCTAGGTCTCGGAAAAGTCTAGTATCTATGATTGTCCAGGAATTCCCAAAGCTTCCAGCTGTTTTCCGCTTCCTCATCACTAGCCGAGCAGAGTCTGATCTAGACAGCCAATTCCGTGAACATCCACAGATAACTGGACTACAGCTTGACATTCGTACAGACACTACAAAACATGACATCCTTGTCTATTTGTGCCATACTATGCAGAAAATTTGTAGAGATCAGAAGTTGCAACCAGACTGGCCTGGCCGAGAGCAGAACATCAAGGCCTTGGCTGACCATTCTGGGGGCCTATTCATTTGGGCTGCTACAGCATGCAAATTTGTCGATGGCTTCCAACCTCCAAGAAGATTGAAAATAGTTCTATCCCTGGAGTGGCCAATAATCTGGATGAGCTATATACAGCAGCAATTCAAAATTCTGCCGACTGGACTGATCAAGTCTTTGTTGAGACTGCTCATGCGGTTTTGGGTGCTGTTGTTCTCAGTCAGGTACCACTGAATGACCAAGCAATTGACAATATCCTCCATCTTGAGCCTGGTACAGCTGCTGATGTTCTGAAACATCTTCTGTGTGTTATTCAATGGAGCCATGGACAATCGGCTTTCGTTCTACATGCCTCTTTCACACACTACCTGACAAATGAACACCGTTCTGGGGGCTATGTCTGGTTTGTAAATCCCCAGATTTTATCTAGGTGTCTCAGCCTGGGGTGCATGCATGTCCTCAACTCACAGCTCCAGTTCAACATCTGCAAGCTAGAAGACTCACATATTCTCAATGCAGATATCCCAGACCTATCACTCCGCATTGAAGCTCATATCTCAACTGAACTCAAATATGCTACTCTCTTTTGGGCACATCATCTATCTGGCACAACCATTGACAATGGAATCCTTGCTGAATTGAATTTGTTCATGAATGATAAATTTCTCCATTGGCTTGAAGTACTCAGTTTATTCAATGAAGTCTCAGTTGCCTTCACAAGTCTTCAGGCTGTTCAGAGCTGCAACAAGGTAGGTCAAATCTCTATGCCTTATTCAGAACTGACAATTTCATAGGAAATTGACCTGCCACTTTGGGATCTTGTGGGAGATGCACTCAGGTTCCTTACCGGCTTTTCAGCTTTGGTTGTGCAGAGTGCACCCCATATCTATATTTCAGCCCTTCCATTTGCACCCACTGAATCACTGGTTCACAAGCAGTTTGCTTCAGCATTTCCTAAGACACTTCAATTTACAGGGCCACTGGGGAAGAATTTGTCAAGATCTGAAAGTGCGCGGAAGGTGCAGTACCTCAGTCTCCCGCAATGTGGGATCAAAGACTGTATATTAAATACCTGAAAGTGCGCGGAAGGCGCAGTACTACAGGATATAAGTAAATAAGATAATACAGTAAGTAAGGAAACTCACCCTCAGTCTCCCGCAATGTGGGATCAAAGACTGAGGGCAATGTACGAACGCACATGGTTTATATCTGTCTACTGCTGTACCAGCTGACATTGGATCAATGATTGACACGGACCGGAGGCCGGGGCGCTCCGCGGATAAACTCATTTCCTGACAGAATTGGTTCGGCCTTGTGAAGGTTATCTATGGCCACACTGATAAAGTTTACTCTGTTGCATTCTCACCGGATGGCAAACAAATTGTTTCTGGATCAGCTGATGGGACAGTGCGGGTGTGGAATTTCAAAACCAGCACTCAGTTCATCTGTATCAAAACCAGTGGAGGAGTGTACAGTGTTGCATTCTCACCAGATGGGAAGAAGCTAATGTCCGCTGGCAGTGGTGTAGAGCTCTGGGATTCCCAAACTGGTGCTTTACTCAGAGTAGTGTTGCCGCGACTCGCCAAGTCGAGTCGCGACTTGGTAAGTCAACTTAATTTCACTTTTGACTCAACTCGACTTGACTTGGTCACGGTTGAGTCACTCGAAGTCACTTGAAGTCGACTCAAGTCGGTCCAGTCGATTCCAAAATATCTTAAACCAGAGAAGGACATAATATACATATATTCAAGTCATCAAACACCATTTCAGATTATTTATAACACCTGTCAAGTCATATCATCCATCATTTTCCTCTGGCATCTTCATATCTGCAACTGCTAACTTGCAGCTATCTAAAATTTCCCACCGGATTCCATCCCTCTGTGTTCCATCAGTTGATGATGCGAGAACGCAAAGCCAGTCCTCCTCATCATCTGGAACAGCCGCCGACTGCCATTCAGCCATAAAGTTCAGCCTTTCCTTCTTATAATTGAACTTCAGCATTTGGAGTGCCTCGAAGAGTAGGGCGTTGGTACTGTTCCGTCGTTTAGTATCAGTCTCAGCAGATGAGGAGAAAACCCTCTCAGAAGGCACAGAAGTGGCCTGGATAGGTGCGTAATCGGCGAAGAGGCGGAATATCTTGGGCCATGTAGTTTTCCCATGATTCTAAATATTGGTTTGAATAAGTGGTACTTTGTTGTTTGAAATTCAGGAAACAAACCATCCAATACCCAATCATGTCAGTTGACGCCCTGGGTGGGAGAGCACTGGTGATATAGTGTTCATCTCATCTTCAAGAGACTGACTGCCATCTTCAATACCACCACGAGTGGGAGCAGAAAAATCAAGTGTCTGCGCAACATTACGATAATGCTTCGCCGCCTGCCTCATTCCAGTCATAGACGGTGTAACTGAACGGGATCGAGAGTGAGACCGGGATTGGGGGCGAGAATGATCCTGATCCACTGGGAGTAGAACCCCTGAGGTCGTTGATTTCCTCAGACTCATATGCTCGGAGCTCAAGGGAGATTCAGCAAATAAATTCAAAAGTCGAAATTCAGCTCCACTCACTCTCTCCATAATGATTCTCTTTGCCTTATCTTGCTCATTGCGTGTCCAATTTTTCCGGATCCATTCGAACCGAATTGAAGGGTTGATGACTGTAAGAATTCAGCCTCTCCAGAGATCATGGAAAAAAATAACTGAGTCTACGCACACATTGCAATAATGTATGCATCCGTTTCTCCCATTTTATCATAGTACTTGTTTGCAATCGCGAGGCCAGGGTTAATAAACTTTCCGATATCCTCATGTTGCAAGTCGGGATCACGGAGCATGGCCTTCCAGGAAGCCATAAAAAGTTCGAACGAGGGGATCGCACGAGCCAAGATGGGTGTATTCTCTGCAGACATGGTAGTTTGGACAATGTGGGGTTGCTGAAAACACAGTCAGACCAGGAGGTGCACAGTATTCAAAGACACACCTGAAGGATCAATTCCATCAACTCCAAGCGACTCCAGTGCTGCTTGCCAAGTGGGTGGAGAAATAAAAAGGCATCCCGGTTCAATGCGAAAAAGCGAACCACAGGCTAAAATCACCTAATTAACAGTGTCATTACTAAAGTCAACTCCACTTACTTGCTGTAAGTATCGCAACTGGTGCAGCATATAAAACACAGAGTCCCACCGTGTTTTTACATCTGCCAAGACTGTTACGGACGCTAGATGGAGCTGTAATAAATGAGGTACAAATTAGAACAATTTCCGTGTCTGTATGAGGAACTCTTGAAATTCACCGGTGTTTCAATGTCTTCACCATGAGCCCCAATAGTCACTTCTCTCCATGAAGAGTCGGTGTTGCCTTGGCTGATGATATTCTGGAGTTCGTCGCGTCGTTGACCAGACTTCCGAATGAAAGCAACAGTTTTGCGTGCTCGGCAGATGGGGCCAGCCTTTCGGGTGAACCGTGTTGCGCGCATTATGACTGGTTCATCATCAGAGTTGGCTGTCTCTGTCCCAGGTTCCGTGTCCGTGTCGGGATATGTCTCAGCCACATCATCCTTCTCCATCACCTTTATAACAGCCTGGGAGCACAAGTTAATGATGTGGGAAAAGCATCTTATGTAATTCTTCTTCTCATCAAAATCAATGTTGACTTCCTTCAGGAGAACACCGAGATGAACCATGAGTGTCCCATTGTTGGAGGCGTTGTCGAGGGTGAAGTGGCCGACCTA
Organism: Mycena galopus ATCC 62051; assembly: GCA_014925785.1. Taxonomy (NCBI): domain Eukaryota; kingdom Fungi; phylum Basidiomycota; class Agaricomycetes; order Agaricales; family Mycenaceae; genus Mycena; species Mycena galopus. The sequence continues at coordinate 124,273 of WIQG01000098.1, forward strand.
AAACTTTTTCAGTAGTGTTGGATCGAAATGAACCGTAATCCGAACTCACTTTTGGCAGAATTTCAGCATTCTCCAGAATGTTGAACACAATACGCACAATTCGCTGCCCGCTGTGCGCACCCTGAATACGGCGAAATGCCAGAAGTGTTTGACGTAACACAACTTGATGATCCTCGCCTCTTGGGCCAAGCCAGTGTGCTGTGAGCGCGAGGTATGGATGCATCCCCTTACTACTCCAAATATCAGCCGTAAAGCTGATTTTCCCAATTGAAGCCTGGGAATTCGAGTTCAATGAATTCAACTGTTGAACGCCTTCAACCTGAACTGTACTCACCTTCAACGTTACTTTGAGCTCGGCATAGTATGCCACCCATGCATCTATGACCAGGTTGGTGAGCTTGGTACGGTGGGGAATATCCTTGTCACTGAGAGTATCTCGTAGAAGGAGCAACAGGTCACGGAACTCCCGGCTCTCGACAAAGTTGATTGACTATATGGTCTGAGTCCGATCTTGAACAACACACGGGGAAGTCGCCATACCAGATCATTTGAAACGAAAACCTTCATAAGTTGATCTGTGAACACTGGGATGGAAAATGGAAGCCGTTGTCGATCCTGCGCACGCTGTAGCTCCAGTTGTCTCTGATGTTCGGCAGGTAGCTTGTTTGGTAAGCTGTGTTTTGTCACAATTTCTATATACTGTTCGGTATGAAGTTGGAGATGATTTCGCTGAGTGGTGAGACTGGAACCCCTGGCATATGTTTGCCTTTGATGGTCCAATTAGTGTGCTGTCAACAGAAGGATTTGAACTGCTTACGGTGTGGTTGGGCTGACAGCCTGTGAGAGAGTTCGGCGGTATTTATCTCGCTTGTCGTAGCTTAGTCATCACATTGGGTTTTCCGCTGCTTTCACCCTCCTCGCTGCGAGCCCCGCTGGCTCATCTCCGACCCCCGAGAGGCTACGACCTCTCCATTTGGTGATCAGAGTGCGATTCGCTCTTCCCACGCATCCGCAGTCCCAGATAGGCTTCTCTTCTCGAGCTTCGACTTGGCTCGCACCTACCTCCAGCAGATTCATCCACTATTTTTTTTTTTCTGCTTCGACCCCCACCCTCCTACTCCTTGGCATATACGGCACCGGCTTACCTCGCTTCTGGCCGCGTTTTCGGACGCACTTTCGCATCGACACCCACGGCTTTTTTCGCCTTCCCATTGACCTCGTGGGAACTACCCAGTACCGCGTGACTCATGACGAAAGAGTCGGCGGCTCATAAAAACAAAAGGAGGAGAGAGAAACGAGCAGGGCCTGCGTTTGTGAGCGTCCCCAATCACCTTGCTGCCCCACCTTTCCCCCATCCGTCTCAATGGCCCGATGACGTCCGAGCTTTTGTCTACGGTCCAGCGTCTGCCGATGACAGTGGGAATCTGGAGCCACCGACAGTCCCCATCGCCTCGGTCTGGACTGTTCCCCAACCGGCATCTGTCTCATGGGCCGACGATACAGCAGAGACATTTCCCTTACCTCTGTCACTTCCTCCGCATGACTGGGCTGCCCTCCGTAGCGATACCGCCCACCCGTGGCGCACCATTCGCTGTCGCAATCACCGCCTGCGTCCTCAGCGGCCCGAACGGCGTCCATTTGCCCGATCCCTTCCAAAAATACTTTCGCTCCATCATCTATCTCCACCACCGTCGCCAGCCGTGGTCGACATCCCTCCGGATCCTGTCACAGCTGCTCCCACGTTCCCCGCCAGGACCGCTTATGGGCTGGTGCACTCGAATCTGGCTCGTGCATGCGCGCATGAGCTGCCGGATGTGTCCGCGTCCTTTCAGGAAATTCTCGAGATTGCTGGCAGCCCACCTGAGGATCGAGAGGATCTTCTAGGAGCGCTCCCACCTGACCAGCTCGTCTTCCTCAGCACACTCGCTGCGATCGCCGCACTTGATCGTGTGTTCCAACGATTTCTGTATCCAGTCATTGCAGATTTCGCAGACCGCTGGGTTGCTCATCTGCGGGGGGATTCCTTTGGTTAGATTGACGGTGCGGGGTCGCACCGGCGTATCTCGCTTCGCTCATACGCTTTTTTGGGGGGGTGCCTGTGGTTGGGCTGACAGCCTGTGAGAGAGTTCGGCGGTATTTACCTCGCTTGTCGTAGCTTAGTCATCACATTGGGTTTTCCGCTGCTTTCACCCTCCTCGCTGCGAGCCCCGCTGGCTCATCTCCGACCCCCGAGAGGCTACGACCTCTCCAACGGGCATAAACGGCATTTGAATGAGCCATCCATCATTGAACAATAACCAAAAAAATATTTAGCATCAGCCGACTTATCCTCTGGAACCAGATCCTCTGCTTCAGCCCATATGTATCCGTCCGCATCAGGAGTACCGGTCGGTTTTGCAGCAGGCCGTCGGCGACGGCCCGCTGGCACCGTTGGGTCTGAGCCTAAATTTGTTGGTGGTCCTTGAGGCTGTGAATCCTCACTCTGCTAGTGCCCGAACTGGAAGACGGGCAGTACCACGGCGGCGAGGCACAATAGGAAAGTCAGAATCGGAAGAGTCCTCGAGATCAGATCCCCTGTTTACACGGTTGTGCATCCGAGGGCCTGGACTAGCCATTGCGGCTTGCTGTCCTAGCTCATCGGCCAGTCGGTCGGCAACACGGCGGGCTGGAGTTTGCGGTGGCAAGGCCTAGCGCAATATACCGTGAGTTAAAAATAAGTTAACATCATTTGGGAAATATAATATACCATTTGAGGAGTTTGTTCTATGTTCACTCCAGAGCGTGGCTGAGTCGCTGGCTTTTATTGAGCAGACTGTCAAAAAATGTTCGCAGACATACCGGACAGTCCTGCGAATCCGCGTTGTTGGTCTCCAGAGCTCACAGTCTGGGCGGGTGTTGGGGCTGGATTGGTCTGTGCAAGTTGGTTTGCTCCATGCCTGGTAGTACGAGCGGGTAGTGCATTCTGTGAACCAGAGGGGTGTTCCTGCTCAGAGGTTCTAGGATTGCATTGAGCAGGCATTCCAGATTGAAGTGAATGACTTCACCATCCACAATTTATATAAAATGGGAGATGTAAAAATTTGTGGGTGCCTTCAATGGGTTTCATGATGGATCAGTGTGCTCGCCCACTTGCTGCTATGCCTATGCATCACATCTGCCATCCGAGAATACAACAGAGTGCTTCTGCCGTAGGAAAATGAAAGCACACTTGGAACTGAATCAACAATACATGTGCTGGTGCTTCAATCTTGGAGACTATGATATGAGAGATGTCTGAAAGATATGAACTGGTACAGATAGGACGTTGATTCATACTAGTTCATCAGTGAGTCCGACCAATTGCTAAGGAAAATCACATCTGCCATTTGGTGGCATGATGGATTATTGGAACAGCGAAGCCATAATGGGAATGGAAAGTGTAGAAAATACTTGGCCACATCAGGAAAAACCAATTTGCTATGTCAATCACGCTTATGGTATTGTGGCATGATATACCCGGTAGCCCATCACTGCGGATCCATAGCTGTTGATAGCTCTTGGTAGCACGACTCCATTGGCTGATCGCTCTTGATAGTGTACTGCCGAGTATTTGTAGCCTGCAGAGCAATCCCAGTGTACACTGTAGCCCTCTGTAGCCCCTATTATTTCAATCAGGTGAAAAGGCTATAGGTTATCAGGGAATGGTCTTAGTTCCTATTTCTTTGATATTTCTGTTGAAGTCTTGCAAGTTGCATAAAGTACTTGTCAGAGTCCGGCGTCACTCGTACTTAGCAAGGAACACTCGTACTCAGCGCGAAACAGGCTATTTATGGTGGTTACAGAAGCTGCTTGATAGTCTGTAGGAGCCACAACTTCGAATTATACAATTTATTCGCATGGAACTTCTGAAATTGAGAAATTTTTTTAAATTTTGGGCTTGTTTTGGACACTCAGACCAAGTCCATCCATCAAACACGTGCGTGGTCTGTGCGCGGGCCATCAATGGCGCCATCTTGATCTTCGTCATCATTGATGGTCGCGATGTTGTAGCACGACTTTCTTCTCTTCTCTCACGTCCACCTTCCTCCCTTTTCCCCTTGCTCAGTGCCCTGCCTCAAGCCCGTCAACGCGCAAGCTACTTAACACGCAAATACTGCGGGCGAGGCTCAACCCATGCTCCAACGATTCGCACCTCAAACCCGCAAGACTTTGAAATACTCAATGCTCTATGGTGCTCTATGGGGTGACGCGCGACGAGCCACTCCTCGTTTCCACCACGTTCCCTCCGCTTGCCTCTCTCCGAAGTCTACGTCGTCCTCTGCTCTCCTTGTCTCGGCCCCCTCCCTCTCAAGCCTACCTCATTCACCTCAAATGCGACTCTTCCGCCCTCAAGCAACCTCAAACTTCCTCAAACACTCAATCTTTGTTCGCGCAAGCTTCATGGAAGGTTCCTCGAGCGCAAGCCGCAACACCGACACATTTACCCTCCTGATTTTCGCCTTTCGGGACATACCGATGTAGTCGCACCCTCGGATTGTAAGTCTTTTCTCTTTCTTTCCCTTTGTCTTCCTTGGTTGTTGAATTTCTTCACTATAGTTCTCTCCAGTCCCGCAAATCACCGAGCCCCCACCTCACATGACGGTCGCTGGCCTGCTTGTCATCGGATTGTTGCCTCATTCGCACTCGCTCGCATATGTACATAGTTGTTGTGTATATAGTTGTTGAATATATCATTCACTACCTCCTGCGCATAATTGAGGGATTTCTACATCTAAGATTCAAATGGCATTCAAGGTATACACAAATGTGTCTGCAACAGATGGACCCAGAGCTCTAGTAGCGCTGGTAGCTCTGATAGCATGTTGCTACGGGGAGCTACCAAACGCTACTGATCACCGCGTGATGGCTATCAGGCGCTATCACATTTTAGCGGGCGGCTATCAACGGCTACATGAGGGGGACTTGTCTACCGGGCTACCACAGGTATCGAGGCTATGGAGCGCAACATACTCAAGACTGTTTTTCCTGATGCACTCCCATGCCGAGACCTTGATATTAAATGTTCCTGGAAGATATGAAATGTTACGGGTTCGGAACAATGTCACTGTCCATGAGGTTTGTATGTTAAGATGCTATCAATGGCTTCGAACAGGATAATTCTGTACTCGCTGAGATTCGACACTCACGCATGATGGACCACGAGGAAAACGAAGACATAACGGGAACAGGAAGATGGTGGACATGTAGAAAATACCTGGCTGCTCCCATGCTGCGACTTTGATATTAAATGTTCCTGGAAGATATGAAATGTTGTGGGTTCGGACCTTGAGCACAATGCCATTGTCCATGCGGCTCGTATTTTAAAATGCTATCAATGGCTTCAAACAAGATATTTTTTTACTGGCTGAGATTCGACACTCACGCATGAGGGAGCACGGGGAAAACGAAGACATAACGGGAATGGAAAAATGGTGGACGTGTCGAAAATACCTGGCCGCTCCTATGCTGTGACCTTGATATTAAATGTTCCTGGAAGATATGAAATGTTGTGGGTTCGGAACTTGAGCACAATGCCATTGTCCATGCGGCTCGTATGTTAAAATGCTATCAATGGCTTCAAACAAGATAATTTTGTACTGGCTGAGATTCGACACTCATGCATGAGGGAGCACGGGGAAAACGAAGACATAACGGGAATGGAAAAATGGTGGACATGTCGAAAATACCTGGCTGCTCCCATGCTGCAACCTTGATATTAAATGTTCCTGGAAGATATGAAATGTTGTGGGTTTGGAACTTGAGCACAATGTCCCTGTCCATGAGGTTTGTATGTTAAAATGTTATCAATGGCTTCGAACAAGATAATTCTGTACTGGCCGAGATTCGGCACTCAAATCCAGTAGTACAAACCATGTGAATACGTCTTCTTGAGCTTGCAATGAAGTGGGACGTCTCAAGAATCAAAGCAGTTACAAGGTTGCAGTCAAAATATGAGTTAAAAATGCAATATGGAGACCAACGATTTCAGAGCACTCAGATAGTATAAATACTTACCGTTGGTTTGGCATCTGAAAATGCACAGATGATCCCACTTCCTCCAAGATCATCATTTTTCTATAATGCAGTATGTTGCCTGCCATGTCCAACTGCGCCCCACTGATACTCAGCACTGTCAGCTTAAGTATAGGAGACTCTTGGATAGTAGAGTGATACCATTGAACAGATGGATCCAGATGATGGGCCCCGCATTGAACTCCTATGGGCGTGTCTTCAAATTGCTGGACATCATTGGGGCGGTCGATTCCGGCTCTTTCGATGGTATTTCTGTCATTCAAGGTTCAAATGTCCAATTCATGAGCGAAGGCTCTATCATGGACCTCGATGTAAGTAACATTCCAATTTAATTCTGCACGGCACCTGAATCATCGGAACGTCAGACGATGCTTGACCTGATGATCCATCGTGTCTTCTGACGAGCAGCAGGTGAGGCCGCATTCTATGCCACAACACCGAGTCTGAGGTGCGGTTGTAGTAAATTGCTGGGAACTGTAGTGATTACAGGTGATGGATGGTATTTGGAGACTGATGATGTTGACTCTGATGAGCTGCCTGATCTCATTGATGCTGATATGTAGGCGCTCAAGGAGTACAACATATATTATGTTGTATGATACTTGTATCTTTTGGCTGTATGATAGAAGGATGTTGCTATCTTGAAAATCATAATGTCAGTATTTGGGCACCACTGAAGGCACTGAACAGCTCGATTAGGGTACGCGGGATGCGCACCATTCAATTCGGGATCAAAAGGTTGCCGGTACACGTGCCCTTACTTTTTGATTGACAGGCATAGCCACCCATAATGTGCCCTGGTCAGCTCTACGATCATTTTTGATCGTAGAGCTAAACAGGGCACATTATGTAGCGCTCCTGAGACAGTTTTTGCGCAAGATTTTTGCAAAATATGGATAAGTATCTTACTTTAAGACCTTTGATGAAGTGAAAAGTGGCAAAAGAAGTGTTTAAAAATAAAAATTGTCAGAGAAAATAAAATACCATGACCGGGAATTGAACGCAGGGCAGTGAGCATACTGCCATAATAAAAGAGCAAGTGACTATCCAGCTGAGCCAAGAGAACCTGGACTACCAAGGCCAGAGTTGATCAATGGCTACCAGCATGCCGAAGAACAACCAAGCTTTTCCAATGTTGTCTCATCGGTTTTATGCTGTGCTGACTCTGCTATCACACATTGCACACATATCCATGTTTCCAGTGGGAAACCTTTGGCATAGATACCCATCTCCCACCAGTGACCTAGCAATACATCACAACACTTGTTACGCTTCATAAGAGTTGAAAACCAGGATATAAATCATCTTGATCAAAAGCTCAGGGTATTCTAGAATTTTCGATCTGGAGACCTGACTCAAGTCTACTTGAGTCACTTGAAGTCGACTTGGGTTGACTTTGAAGTCGAGTCAAGTCTTGGGTGACTCGACTCGACTCGACTCAAGTCGACTCCATTAAGTCAACTTGGAGACTTCAAGTCCAAGTCGCGGCAACACTAGTCCACACCCCGAGTATTATACCTGAGTGAATATTTATACCCTATTCAACTTGTTCCAGGTTCTGCCTCGCATCCTGACCCACTATATATGGTCTCCTAACGAGGAGTCTGTCTGGTTGGTCTTGCTGCTTGAGGAACACATCAGTTACTAGTGTTGGCCAGGTTTCTCCTGGTTGGGGTCCTTGTTGGGTTACTTATTTTTTAGCCAACCTAGAGGCCATTGCTGACAACTCCCAAGCTAAATTCTGTACTTTTCTATGGCTATATATATTCCTTTCTGCACCTAAATTTCCGCCAATCAGTCTGTACTAGCAGCAGTGAATCAGAAACTTTGTTGTCAGGAACAGGTCAAGAATGGCAGATCCAATAAACATCCTGACCAATCATTGTATGAAGCGAAAATCTCAATCTGGGATGTTTTTTGTAAAAAAATCAAATTGAAGAATAGTGCTAATGCCCCCTAATTCTATGTCAGGTTGAATTACCTATCATCTACATGCTCCATGCATTTGTGCCAATTTGTGCCATGAACAAAATTGGTGAGATCAAGCTTTGTTGTTCCCTGAGAACGAATTACAACAGAGTTCCATGGCAGATATAGGCCATCACGAAGCCAGGGTGGAACCCAAAGGATGTGCTCCAATGAAGAGTTCATCAACCACCCATCTGTGAAGTGAGGATGACTCCCCCAGCTGTCCTGCAGGTGCTCAAGCTTTCAAAAGTCAGCTAATCATTGAGGATGCAGAGATATATTACATACCTTCCAGACCCGAATAGAGCTGTCAACTGATCCAGAAAGAATGCTCTGGCCACTGGGCGAGAAGGCAACAGAATCCACCGTGCTACTGTGTCCAACAAAAGGTCCTGCAATGACTTGACCAGTTTTGGAATCCCAAACTCGCACTGTCCGGTCACTTGAACCTGACACAATCTGCATACCATCAGGAGAGAAGGCAATGGAGTAAACTGAGCTGGTGTGGCCCTCAAATAGCTTTGAAATTGGTGCCCCAGTTCGAGGATCCCATATTTGCACTCCATAGGATGAGCATGAGGCCAAAATCTGTCCATCAGGAGAAAATGCAAGGCTGCGGGTCCTTCCCAAAATTGGCGCAATAAGCTGAGAACCAGTTTTGAAATCCCATATTTGCACTGTTTTGCCAGAGCTAGATGCAATCTGCTGGCCATCCGGAGAGAACACAGCACAGACTGCACAGTTAACCTCAGCGGTATGCACCTCAAACAGCTGTGGAACCACAACTCCAGTGTAAGAGTTCACCACTTTGAATGTGTTAACTGAGAATCCCACCAATAATATATGATTGCCATCTGGGGAGAATGCAGCAGAGAGGAGAGCACTGTTTTCTTTAAACAAACTTAAAGTGATGGTCTGCTCATTGAAATCCCATATGTGCAGTGGCCCCCTAAGACCGCCAAACACAATCCGCTTGCCATCTGGGGAGAATGCAGCAGAATGAGCTGGTCCTTGCTTGGTGGGTATTTGGGATGCAGCCAAGCCACCAGTTCTCAAGTCCCAAAGACAAACTCCCATTTCATCAGCTGATGCAGAGGCAATACATTGACCATCAGGTGAAAAGCAAACTCGATGAAGTTCCGCTGGCCCGGGAAATTGTTCAATGTCCTCCAAGAGAGCTATTGCAGCATCCCAGACCCATATTTTTCCTTTAGATGACCCAGACAAGACATGCTTGCCATCTGGTGAAAATGCCACAGCTGTCACACCCTCTGCATGCTCAAGCGGTCCGCCAACTAGCTGGCCAGTTTGAGAATCCCGTATTGTCACTTGGAAATTCACGGATCCAACAGCAATTTGGTTCCCATCAGGAGAAAAGGCAACTGAGGTGATCCACTTGTCTTTGAAAGGACCAGCAATTAGAAGGCCACTTGAAGAATCCCAGACCCGTAGAGTTGTATCTTGGGAACCAGATACAATCTGCTTCCCATCTGGGGAGAAGGCAACAGAGTAGACAACATCCCTATGCCCCTGAAATGGGCCTGCAAACAGAGCCTGTGTTTCAACATCCCAAACACACACAGTATTATCTGCTGAGCCAGATGCCATATGTTTGCTGTCAGGTGAGAACACAACAGAGTGAATGGAATCAGTGTGTCCATCAAATATACCAACTAGGTCACCGGTTGACATGTCCCATAATTGCACTGTTTTATAGGCTGCAGAGGCAAGCCACTTGCCATCTGGGGAGAATGCAGCAGACCGAACAAGAAGAGTATGGCCAAATGGGCCTCTAAGGAGAGCGCCAGTTTGAGAATCCCAGAGCTCCACACCACTACCAGCAGACATGAGCTTTTTGCCATCAGGTGAGAATGCGACACTGTACACTGCTTCACTAGCATTAAAGCAGATGACCTGAGCACTGGTTTCAAAATCCCACACCCGTACTGTGCGATCAGCTGATCCTGAAACAATTTGTTTGCCATCTGGTGAGAATGCAACAGAGTAAACTTTATCAACGCGTCCATGGATAACTTTCACAAGGCTGGACCAATTGTCCCCCAGTTGCCCTGTAAAGTGTATTGTCTTGGGAAATAATGAAGCATAATGCTTGCGAACCAACGAATTTTTAGGTGCAAATGGGAGGGCCGAAATATAGATGTGGGGTGCACTTTGCACAATCACAGGTGAAAAACCAGCAAGGAATCTGAGTGCATCCTGCACAAGATTCCAAAGAGGCTGATCAATTTTCTATAATGAAAAGTTTAAGTTCTGAATACAACATGGAGATTTGACCTACATTGTTGCAGTTCTGGACAGCCTCGAGACTTGTGAAGGCAACTGGGACTTCGTTGAGCAAACTGAGTACTTCAAGCCAATAGAGAAATTGATTGTTCATGAATGACTTCAATTCCGCAAGGATTCCATTGTCAATTCTTGTGCCAGATAGATGATGAGCCCAGAAGAGAGTAGCATATTTGAGTTCAGTTGAAATATAAGTCTCAATGTGCATCGATAGGTCTGAGATATCAGCATTGAGAACATGTGAGTCTTTCAGCTTGCAAATGTTGAACTGGAGCTGTGAGTTGAGGATGTGCATGCAACCAAGGCCAAGACATCTCGACAAAATCTGTGAATTGACAAACCAGACATGACCCCCAGAACGGTGTTCATCTGTCAGGTAGTCTGTGAAGGAAGCATGCAGGACTAGGGCAGACTGCCCATGTCTCCATTGAATAACACAGAGAAGATGCTTCAGAACATCAGCAGCTGTTCCAGGCTCAAAATGCAAGAGTTTGTCAATTGCATGGTCATTGAGAGGCACACAACTGAGGACGACAGCACCCAAGACTGCATGAGCAGTATCAACAAAGACTTGATCAGTCCAGTCAGCAGAGTTTTGAATTGCTGCTGTATACAACTCATCCAGATTATTGGCTACTCCAGCAGACAGGACTATTTGCAATCTTCTTGGAGGTTGGAAGCCCTCCACAAATTTGCATGCAGTAGCAGCCCAAATGAACAAGCCGCCAGAATGGTCAGCCAAAGCCTTGATGTTCTGCTCTCCGGGCCAGTCTGGTTGCAACTTCTGATCTTTGCAAATTTTCTGCATAGCATGGCACAGATAGACAAGGATGTCATGTTTTGTAGTGTCTGTGCCAATCTCAAGTTGCAGTTCGGTTATTTGTGAATGTCCATGGAATTGGCTGTCTAGATCAGACTCTGCTCGGCCAGTAATGAGGAACCGAAAAACTACTGGCAACTTTGGGAATTCTTCAGTAATCATAGAAACCAGACTCTGGCGAGACCGAGGATCCCCACATTCATCCAGAGCATCAAGGATCACAACTATTGGCCCAAGAATGTGCTCCTGAGAAACAACAAGAGGCTCAAGTAACAGCCGTTTAACTTGGGTTGGTATTGGTGCTGCAGCAATTGATGGATCATCTGCGATCACTTGGCAGATGGCTTTCTTGATATGAGGATTGGACATGGCCAATGAATAGGCAATGGTACATATGACCTTTGCCGGACTACTGCCTGCAGGATTATTGCGATCAAAGAACAAGAATGCCCCAAGTCGGTGCAGGTCCCGAAAATGCTGGGAGATTGTTGTTGAGATTGTGCTCTTTCCAGCTCCTGCAACAGCATGGAGCCAGAGAATATTGCCCTTGTCCAATGGTGTTGTGGCCCAGTTAATAATCTGTTGCAAGACATCTTTGCGTGTGCCCGGAAGGCATTCAGAGCGCAGTGATGCATCCATATTGAGGGGGCTGAGAAGTTTTAGCAGGTCAGATTGTACTGCATGTGTGTAAGTAGGGGCCATCGAAGGAAACTCTGCACACACCCAAAGTGTCAACAGCATCATTCATTTTGGCTGAAACAAATACTGTGTTCATTGCGAGTCCACGGTCAAATGAGTCCTTGAGCATTACAAGTGCGTTGGAAAGTTCATTGAGCTTCTGACCCTGATTTGACCAAGTGCTTCGAATGAGCCGACCTGTGTAGCTGTCAGTCTCCTAACCAATTATATGAGTTACACACACCACCAAAGCCATGGCCAGTGTATTCACGGACGAAAATAGCACATTCAAGAGTCTGCTTTGTGATTTCCATCACAACATTCTCGAGACGCTTGATTTTCTGAGGCAGTGATTCAACATCTTCCACAAATGAGTAGACTTCAACCATGGTTTGTATGAGTTTTCCGAGCTCATTGTCTGTGTCCTGCTGTTCCCGCACGGCCTGTAGAAACAATGAGCCTCTGTGTCCTGGACAAATGAAATATCCTAATTACCTTGTAAACAGCCGTGAGTACATTCCATGCTGGCTGGGCATATGGACTGATCTAGACTGGATATCAACAAAACCATTAATTGTGCTGGAATCATTCGTACTGCGCTGAGCTGGTCTCCGACATTCACAATGCAGTCTAGTTTCTCAAGAACAATTGCTAACCCAGACATAAAACCATCTGCTGTTGATGTTGGTCCCAGCCCGGCAGCTGTAACATTAGTCTGGGTCTTGTCAATCACGCTTTTGACTTGTGTTGGGGTAACCTCGTTAATGTGCACAACAAGGCTCCCCACATGCTTCCCTTTAGAAGAACCCTTGACACCGATGAGCTGAAGACTCGCTGCTTACGATGGTTCAGATCACAATGCCCCACAGATCATTCAATCACAGTGACATTACCTTGGGAGCTGGCATCCGCAGCGCACAGCTTCAACAATTCGTCCACCCGGATGGTGACCGAGCCCAGGCAAGGGTCTTTTACAACAGATGCATCGTGGAGCAGCTCCAGCAATATCGATATCACTGCTGTCGGCTTCGCTAAAGATCTATCAAGCCCACAGGTCAAATACCAGCCGATGACAGGCAAACGGACTATCAGACTCACATTGGTACATCCTCATCCCATTCGGGCGCCAGTGTCTTCTTAACCGTTCGAGTTCGGCCGATCTGCTCGCCATCGAGGTAGATCTTCACGTAGAGGCTGGGTTTCCCTCCATGGAGCGGCCCGGGATTCCATTGGATTTCCTGGGCGCGTCGGACTAGAGTGGAAATATCAGGTCAATCTAGTTCCAGTGGACACATAGCACTGCGTACCAGAAAGTGAGTATAGACTTGACATGGTGGAGGAGGAAGAAAGCAGATAAGCCGTCGCCCATGTGGACCCGTGTGGACCCACAGTGCGACTGGCGTGTGATCGGCTATTGGATTGACGTGGGATTGCTCAGGCTTGTGACCTTCCTTACGAGACGCACCCACGCCACTCCGCCTTACTCAGCCTTGGCAATTTCCGGAACTCAGAGCCAATTCGAGCTGGAAGCGGCGGGCTAAACCAGAACGGACACGGAGTGCCCAGGGCGTAGAATCGCCGTCGATGAATTCGGTGCGTGGATTCGTAAGCCGTGAATTCGCCTCGAGGAGTCGTTAGCCGATATTCGGTAGGGTTAGGGTTCGGTGATACGCTCCGAAATCGTGCGCAGTGCCACGCAAATTAATTATACTAGCACTAGATATACGTTATAGGCAAATCCGGTCACGCAGCAACCCCATTTTTCCACCTACTTCCAGCCGTGCCTGGTGAATAATACGTCCCGCTGGGCTTGATCTGCGGGAGGAAGATCCATTATTATGCAGAAGCAGAGATTGAGCAGAGATGAAAAGTGTGTTTACCCTCCAACAAGTTATCGTTGTCCAACCTGCATCCGGCGAGCTGTAAGAGAAAAACGAGATTGTCTCTCGCATTCGTGTACGACGTGCGCGCAAGTTTCATGTCCCGCACGTACCCCCGCCCCGTCTCGAAATATGATTTGTGCGTCTGCTGTGAAAACTGAGAAGCTTGATTTGACTCGCACTGCGCCTCAGGCCGCACATAGCTTGGATCGGGGGAGAAAACAAGCGCACGATGCATGCCCCTCGATATCGAACAGTCCGCAGGTGCCTCGAGCCCAATGCTGCGATGGAGACGCCCCACGCACAGGGTCGCCATCAGACAGTACACCGAGAGCACGCACTCGGCCCCTCCTTTAGTCCATACTCTGTCTGTTACACCGGCGACGCGCGAAAGAGCCAAAAACACGTCACGAAGACCTGTGGTTCGGCACTCGTTCTCATAGCACTGGGGTATTTCAAAGGTGAAGCGAAGAAGAAAGTATTAATTAAATCGCGGGTCGCGCTCGTCTAGAGCACGGGCCCGCACCGCTTCCTCGAAAGGCGCCGCGATCAAATACCGAACAGCTCCTTCTTGCTCGCATGCCAACACTCCCACCCCGCTGCCCAAGCACCACCGAAAACAATGGACGAGCCATTTACAAAGGGGCGCGCATCCGGCAAACTCGCCCTCGAGGTACGAGACCAGGGTTCACAAGAGATGCGGCGAAGGATAGGGGAATTCGGATGGCGAAATGGAATGGAACTTGGAGAGCAGACGACGAGAGACGGAAGGAGTGAGACGCCGCCAAATGCCAATTGCCTTTTTAGGAAAGCCCGCCAAGGTACATTCCCCGCTCTGACCCCATACCACGCATCTCCGCGCATCCGAGTCCCATTTCAGTCGCCAACACGCACGCACACGCACACCCGCACCATCCCGATCCCTTGTCTCGCAGGGAGCAGCAACTCATCCAGCGGCAGCTCTCGACGCACGTACGGCGCCCGCCTTTCGCCTCCCATCCCCATCCCCGTTCTTCTTTCTTGCCAACTCGTATGCGCAGCAAAATGGAGAAGAGTAAGCTCTCGTGTCTTGCGCGCGTCAGGCATCTTCGTCCGCACACGACGTATCTCGTCCCCCCGCTCGCACCCTCACCCTTACCCTCACACTCCACGACGGCAACCTGTCCTCGGACCGCGTCCGCATCCCCGCGCCGCAATAACCACCACCACCGCGCGCGTCTACATACGGCTCGTACACCCGCCGCCATCCGCGCTGCCGCTGCTGCTGTGCCTACCACAACTACGGGAAGCCCTCACCAGCTGCACCGTCTGCCTCCGTACCTGCGCAGCCGGCTCCACCTACACTCACACTCGAGCGCCGCTTGCTTGCCGACAAAATCTCGGCATTGGTTCCGCGGCTGCTGTGCATTCGGTTCTGGACCGAGGTCGCCAAAGCCAAGCCCGGAATCGTGGGGGAAGCGAGGGAAGCTGACCGCCACGGCCGCGAGTTCAGGGCTCTCGAGTTACGCACTCCCGCCCTGATTGGTAACCACGAGCCGCACACCCGCACCCGCACCACACCCGCCGCATCGTATCCCACCGCCGTCCTCGCGCACGTAGCCTCGGTACACCGTTCCCGGTCTCGCATCCGCGTCCACGCCCACGCCCTCTCCCCCTGGCCGAAGCTGCCGCACCATCCGCACACATGAACGGACAAAATAAAACGCAGGAAAGGAAGGGCGCACCACGCCGAATCCCCCTCCTGACTCCTTTTAATTAATACAGCGGCAGGCATGAGGAATGTCGGCTATTAACAAGTCAGTTCGTCGGCATCGGTTCCGCGGCTTCGGTGCATTCGGTTCTGGACAGAGGTCGCCAAAACCAAGCCCGGAATCGTGGGGGAAGCGAGGGAAGCTGACCGTCATGGCCGCGAGTTCAGGCCTCTCCAGTTACGCACTCCCGCCCTGATTGGTAACCACGAGCCGCACACCCGCACCCGCACCCGCACCCGCACCCGCACCCACACCCGCGACATCGTATCACCCCCGCCCTCGCGCAGAGAGCCTCGGTACACCGCTCCCGGTCTCGCATCCCGGTCTCGCATCCACGCCCACGCCCACGCCCTCCGCCGAAGCTGCTGCCGCACCACCCGCGCACATGAACCGACAAAGAAAACGAATGCAGGAAAGCAAGGGCGCACCACGCCGAATCCCCTCCTGACTCCTTTGCATTAATACAGCGGCACGAACAAGTCAGTTCGTTGGTCAGGTGGGGAAAAGGCAACAAGGAAGTAAAAGTGAAGGAGAAACGGAGGAAGCAGGAGGGACGAGGCGCCACGCCGAGGGACAGTCCCTCCGAGGTTATCTAAATATCTTATCGCCACATCGCCGCAGCAGGGCGGATCCGTGCATTTATCACGGTACACCCGTTGCGAGCCGGCCGCGAGTCGACGACACGTCCCGCCCCACCGAACGAACGGACAAATAGGAAGGAATACCGGAATAGGAACTCACAATGCAATCCAGGCACTCACTCGATTGGATGCGAATCCGGTTTCGGGCTTGATCTTAATCGCGCGAGTTAGCATCGGATGGGCTGAAGCAAGGAAAGGGAAAGAAAGAAAGAAAGAAAGAGAAAACAAAGGAAAAGAAAAGACAGAAAGACAAAAAGCAAAAAGAGGGGAGGGCAGGGCAGCAACGGGGGACGGGGACAGGAAAAGCGAGAGCAGCAAGCGCCGACGTGCGCACATCACACACCGGTCACCTGCACGCACTCCATCCTCTCGCGTGCCGCAGCACTCACCCACTCAGTCCCCGTCTCCCCCTTGCCTCTTCCCTCTTTTACTTTGACCCCTCCTTCTCCACATCGTGCCGCCGACTGCCTCTGCGGCGAAATGAAGAAGGGCCGGCGCGCACGCCATAATCCATCTACACCGGCCTGCCCCACTCCCACTCCTGATCGCACCCTCACCACGCCCCCTCGTCCCCATCCCGCATCCCCACGCTCCCACCGCGACCCGCACGCACGCACGCACGCGCTCCCGCCGGTATACGAGTAGCCGGCCGCACCCGCACCCGCACGCACACCCCGCCATGCGATACGTGCAGGTCGAGTAGCGAGTCGCCGCTCTCGTTCGTGTCCACATTCGCACACGCGCCCGCCTCTCTCGCCCACGAGCTGACGGACAACTGTACCGCTCGTCCTCCCTCGGCGATGCTGAGGACGGAGGAAACGAAAAGGGAAGAAGAAAACGAGTAAGGAGGAAGGATGTAGATGCAGATGCAGATATGCGAGGAAGGACACGCACCGAGCCTAAATGATAATGATAATGATGGATCTCCGTCTTGGCTCTTTGAGTTACCGAATATGGTGGGCAGCGGCAAATCGTATACGGGCTCCGAGGAATGTCTTCTGTGTTATGGATATGAATAGGTCAGTTACGGAGTTGGGTGGGAAGGTGAGGAGAATTGGAGGGAGGGAGGGGGGACAATGCGCAGCGCACAGTCCTGCTCGCCCCTCCGACGTCGTTTTATCACCAGCGATAGGGTGGATAGGGACAGCGAAATGACGGAGAGCGGGCCAGCGGGCGGACGCGCCGCGTCCAGGCGTATCCACGACGCGTCAGTCGTACCCGTCTCCGCCTGCGGCCGCCTCCCGCTGCACGCATCCACCAACACGGCATGTTCCACCGTGCCGCTTCCGGTCCCGCTCACACACCCACACCACGGCCACTTCCTTCTTCCCAGCGTGGATCGCACCCGCGCGCTTTCGTCCGTTCACCGTGACTCGCGGCCCCGTCGTTATAACCGCGAGTACGGCGCGGCTCCGGCCTCCATGCGCGCAGAGTACTCTGCCTCTGTCTCTGCGCGCGGGCCTCCCCCTCCCCTAGACCCTTGCCTCTCTCGACGGAGCCTTCCCACCCCCCTCCTGCCGACGTCGAAGCACAAGAACCGCAAAGGGAAGAAAGACGTGGGAGGGAGCACACGCACCGACCAGCGCATCCCGTCTTGACTCTGAATGCGGCGGCAGGCCATGAGGAAAGTAGTTCTGTGATGAATGAGTTAGTTAGATGAGGAAAAGACCGAAAGGCAGTCGATGAGAATGGCCGAAAGAGGAACGAGAAGGAGAAAGGGGAGAGGATGCAGAGGGGCACAAACAGAACTGCGGAATTGGAGGGACACGCCGTGAATTGAAAATCGGGTTTGGAGGGGCGACGAGAAGCCAGCGCAGGCACAGCGTCCACACCACGCCGCTCCCGGCGCCCTCGACGGACGCGACTCAGCTCCCTCTTCAGACTTGAGCTTACCTTAGTCTGTAACAGAACCGATACACAGATGACGATCAAAGATGTATCTGTATGTGCGCGAAGGATGACGCTCTCCCGTTCGCTAAGACCCGCCGCATCTTCTTAATGTCGTATCCAAGTCGGTCTCAAAAGTGCCTGGCGGAGCGGGCGTTAAGCAGAAGAGCATCAAAGCCATAGAGGAGAAGTGATGTGACATCACGTTGTCACGTTGTCACATTGATGTCACGTCGCAAGCGCCCAATAAGCGCCTCCGTCTGGCCAGGGACTTGAAGCGACCCATACTTACTCGCGAACTGCTCAAGCTACTGCTCAAAGCTTTGGTCCGAGTCTGCATTGATTTGGAATTGGCAGGGACTCTGCTACATATACTTCTTGAGCTTTCCGATGAATTTTCCCCGGCCACGTCAGTTGGCTTCAGAGTGCCCGCTTATGAACCAGTTTCCTTGTAGCCACGAGAAGCGCCAAGGTGAGTGTGATATAGGCACCGCCTCTAAGTGTGTCGCTCGACATACAATTGGCTGGGAGCAGAACATTTTCCTGATGCACTTCCAGGAGGCACGGGAGTAAGGCGGTAACGTGGACATCCAGCCAGCGACCAGCTGGTATCTTGACTGCATTATCCAGCTAGAAACCAGCCAACCTCCATTTGGCACCAGGAATCATCATAGGTGGTTCGCACACGACTGCTCCAGGTAGAGGCAACATGCGGGCACTTTTTTGCGACACTACTACTCGGACACGTGGACCTGTCAGAAAAATCGACCTCGTGCAAGCAGTTGTGAACCGTTTCACAAGATTCCTTTTGTTCATCCTACGTATTTTCCGAATTGAAAGCGATCTGTCTACTCAGATTGATACGACTTCACCTGTGAGTAAAGATATTAACGTGTTTTCCTTAAGTATCCGAGTACTAGGCTAGGGGAAGGATAATTAATGCCCCGTCGGAGAAAAAAACAAAAGAAAGACCGGAAATCTCGTGGGGATGTGGAGTAGGAGACTGAGGCCGCTGGGCCAATGGTCCAGAGACATCGGGTCAAGAGGCCAGTTGATTGAGGATGCGGAAACACAGAAATTCGGAGAACACAGATTCTCAGCGGGTCCACAGATAGCAGAGTTGAATCGCGTCAGGGTTCATCTTTGAAAGGATTCGAGGCCTGTACTGCAGTGTGCAGTTAGTTATACATAGTGGGTATATGGGCCGTGCACTGAGAAGATAAAACAGGAAATCCGACTGTACTTGGGGAGACGTGTTGTGATCATGGGGTCAGAGGTTAGGATTCCAAGAGTTGAACTGCACGATTCTGTGCTTGGGCTGGAACTTCAAGGATATATCATAATTAAAATGAATGTAGATACAGCCAGTCAAGTGATATTCCATACCAAGTGAGACTGAAAAGGCAGCCACGAGGAAACAAGACAAAGAGCCCGAGTAAAAATTGGTATACCTATGAAATGCAGGCACCAAATAGAGAATAGAAATGGAAGTAGATTACCTCCCGGTCATTGTGCAGAAAAGGCCTAATTAATCACTCTGAGAGCGGTCAACGACTCGGTGAGGTTTTTTTTTAAATTAAAAAGTATGTCACGACAAAACCACGATGAGACGGTTGCAGGGATTCTTTATTTTGGCCAAGAGAGTCAGTGGGAAGCTACAGTACGTGTGGCTAATAAGCCAGGTGGATCCAGGCTCGTAAGTAAATTGGCACATTGTGGTGGCAGAAAGAAAGAGAGCCGAGTGCCTGTGTAGATGGATCAGATCGCTAGTCTTTTTCCTCTTGCCCCATCTGCTAATACCCTCTTCTGGTCCTCCTATTTCGCCATCTGTTGTTGCTGTTGGAAATGGGATCATCGCGTGCTGCATTGCCTGGTTACCTTACCTACCCCCCTATGTGGTCACGCTCACATCACAACCACCCAAATTTCCATCCTCCCTCATCCTCTATGAGTAGTCAGTGCCTCATGGACAGTCTGTGTGTTTAACAATGACAACAATGCACCTAGCCCTGCCGAGCACGACTATGAGCTTTGTTTCACCGTAACTTCTCTCCCGTCCACCGCATTCTCGAAACAGACGACCACTCTTCCCTCCCCGCGCTGGCTGTGTTCGTGTAGATCCCCACCACCTGTCGCCGCTCTCGCACGTACAGTCGCCAATCAGATCCCGATATCCGCTCGTCCCGATCCACCCTGGGGCGCAGACAGACCCGAGCGCAAAAGCGCCAGCTTGGAAGGATGTGAGTGCTCTCGAGTTGTTTGCCTCACTTCTTCTTGACGTACTGTAGCTGCAGACTCGAGCTCAAGGAACAAATAGGTGCACTCCTCCCACTCGACCCGTACGTCCGCTACCTCCAAGAGGGTCCTGGTGGCGTCTATTTCATGACATATCTCCAGAACGGCCGCCTTATTACCAAGTGGGGCGTGATCCACTGCGTGTCTTGCAGACAGCTTGACTATCATGCTTGCAAGGGGGCAGAGGGGTGTAAATATGGTTTATGGTGTTTGAAGTCGAACACCACCTCATCACAGGTGAATCCTTCTGTTTTCTATCGGCCTGTCTGGCTTGACAACTTTTTTCGTTTCCAGAGAGAGTAATCCACCTGCAGTTGCAGGGTAAGGGTTATGAACATGTCAAATTCGACATAGCCTGCTGTGAAACCTCCTGATTTCCGCAGAGTAGGTGCTCCTCGCATTACCTTGGTTGGGATTGAATTGGGAACGACTAACATTCCTGATCTTCTTGGAGAACCAAGGCGGGCTCACACTTAGTAGAGCCCTACCTGTATCCCTGGCTGAGGGATGGTGTTTCCCTCTGCAGGGCTCTTGTTGCCTAGAGCGGTGGGCAGTTGCTGGGTGCCCAGCCGGCGAGGTTTGGAGTAGCGGTGCGAGGCCAGCGCACTCGCATCTTGAGATGATACGACGTGGCGCAGAGTAAAGATGATAATATTATGTAATCTGGTAACTAATCAATATATGCTAACTAATGATGATCGCACTAAGTCAGAATAAGTGAAAAATACCAATATATCTACAAGGTGTCACACCTACTTGTGTGGCCGTCGACATCGCAAGTATAAGTCCATGAGGCTGGGGGGCTCGCTTGAGGAGTGCGTGGAAATCACATGAGAGTGCCTGGTGGAGCTCGGTGAGGATGAGGCGGTAAAGTGAGTTTTTTCACTTACCCTTCCTCTTCGTCACCATACTCAATTATTTCCAGCAAAGTTCTTTGTCTGCGGAGGCGATGTGCACAATACTCCACCAAGTATCGCAGGTCTCCATCCTCGTCATTTGTCATCGTTCTTCAAAACAAGTCATCCTCATTGCCTGCGATGTTCACGTTGACTCCCGGCATCTTGCCAACTTTTTCCTCATTCACGTCTTTTCTAAACACGGTGTTCCATCTCACTGCACTAGCGACTGTGGTTCTGAATTCGTATCGGCGTTCTTCCGCTCACTCAGCAAATTCCTATCAATGGAGTTTCACTATACCTCGGGGTGTCACCCGGAAGCCGACGGTCAAACTGAACGTATGAATCAGACTCTGGAACAATACATCCGGATGTACTGCCCGTACCCACAGGATGACTGGAACCGGCTTCTACCCCTCGCAGAATTCACACTCAATAATGCACCGAACACTTCCACTGGCATATCCCCGTTCTTCGCGAACAAGGGTTATAACCTGGCAATTATCGTCCATGCCGAACGTGATGTTGCTAACGTCTATGCCAAGGACTACGCTGTTGATCTCAAATCCCTTCACGAGTAGCTCCGGCAACAGATTACATTCGCCAAGGATCGGTATAAAGAAACTGCCGACTGAAAGCGTTTGCCGGACCCTCAGTTCAACATCGGCAATTCCGTCTACGTTTTGGCGGAACATCTGTGTACCACTCGGCAGACAAAGAAATTCGCCGAGAACCATTTCAGCCCTTATGAAGTCCTCGCGAAACCCAGTGCGGCTTCTTACACCATTCGGCTTCCAAAAACGCTCAAGGGAGTTCATCCTACCTTCCATGTGTCACAACTCGAGCCTCACTTCCCCAATCCTTTTCCTTCGCACACCGAAGAGCTGCCCGGTGCTGTAGAAATCATTGACGGTGAATGCCACTTTGAAATCAAGCAGATAGTCGATTCTAAGCTCGACCAGCGTTTCAAGGACAAGAACCAGCAACTCTGGTATTACATGGAGTGGTTTGGCTACGAGAACACCGATGACCAGTACAATTGGGTGGCCGCCGTGGATATTGATGCTCAAGAACATGTCGACTCCTTTCACCGGTGTTACCCTCGTAAGCCAGGGCCTGTTCCTCAATGCTTCTGCTACGCTGGTCCTCACCGGCTTAATGTTCAGCAAATTGCCCAGCTTATTGGTTCACTCCGTCTTCCGCTATCCCTCAATTGGATCTCAAACCCAAGAAAACCCTCCATTAAATACGCAAATATACATTGGCATTTTCTATCTACAAAGTGTCCGTTTTTTCTTTTATTATACATTCAAAAAATATTGACTGCTCCAGTCAATCTACTCCTCCGCCGGTCCACCGGCTCCACTGCCCTCGGCACTCTCGCCATCCTTCGGCTCTTCCACCACCATGTCCGAGAGACTCACCTCCCTCCGCGTCCCGCTGGGTCCCGCCGTCGGCGCCGGTTCGTCATCCGAAAGGTCGATCTCGATCGGCTGGCAATGTGAGCCTCCGACTTCGGACCTCATGAACTGCCAATAGATGACAGTCTTCGTCTTGATGACGATCTTCTTCCGGCCCGGTACGAGTGGGTCCTCTTCTTCGACCTTCATCAGGACATCGTGTGTCCTCAGTTCCTCAATCGATCCCAACTCCCCGGTCGGCGCATCGTTCGATGGTTCAGCAACCGGCTCTTCAGCCGGCGCATCAACGGGCTCTTCAGCCAGCTCTTCTGCCGGTGCAACAACGGGCTCCTCAGCCAGCGTAACCTTGGGCGCATGAGGCGGTGCATCAATCACGACAGTACTCACCGCTGGCATAGGCTCCTCCAGCGCGTCTTCGTCCTCTTCTTCCTCCTTCACCATCACCATGGCCAACTTCTCCCCTGGCCTAAGGGGCTGCGACGGGTCATACGGCCACTCTAGCGGCACTGACGTGTCCACCTCCATTGCGTCCTCCACCAGCGGCATACTGACGTCGTCGGTGACTGGCTCGAAACACCAGAAACCTTTGTTCGGGTCAAAGCCGGTAGGGACGTCTTGGCTCCACGAGGCGATCTTGTTCCAGTCAGCCGTCTCGTTGTCGGACTCCAGGTTTGAACCCGGCGGATGAAGCGAGCAGTGCGGAGTATCAGCGCGGCGATTCGAACACCGCGACGACGGCACACGGGATGGACCAGCGACTGGCACCACCAGTGAATGTCCCCGCATGGACTTGCCCTTCCGCGGCTTTTCAACCTTTGGCTTATCCAAAGCCAGTGCGGTTTTCTTCGCCTTCTTCTTCTTCTTCTCTTCCTCCTTCGCCTTCCACTCCTCCTCCCGATTCTCCTCCGAAACGAAGTTGTTCTCCAACATCTCCTTGAACGTCCGGAGCACTGTTGTCATCTCTTCACTCGCTGCATTGCGAAGGTCATTTACGAGTCCCGCGTGTGCAACTGTCTGGAGAGGCGCGATGCGCTCGTGGTCTTGTGCAACTGTCGCCTCCAAGTGCTCCACACGCTGCGACAAGCGAGCGATGGACGCATTGGCATACGCCGACCGTGTTCGGCCTTCAACAACCTCTTCCGCCAGTGTCGACGCCTGTGGATCCACCATGACCCGGACGGGTTTCCTGCGCAGCTTCAGCTTTTCCTCCCCCTCAGACTTCGGCTTTTTGGAAGCCGCCGGCTTATCGTTGTCGTCTCACTTCACTTCACGAGCACTTCGCCTTCGCAGCATGACACACTGCACAAGCGCCTCGCTTCCGCATTCTTGTGCCGACGTACTCCCAGCATTGGACTTGGTTGACTGCGCACCGGTCACATCCTGCAGCAACAGGCTGGTTTAAGATTAAACCGCAACGTTGGCAACGTTGGCCCGGTTTAAACCATTTTGGTTTAAACCGTAAGGTTGCCAACGTTGGCTGCTGGTGTTAGCCCAGTTTGAACCGCCCAGTTTAAACCGGTTTTAAACCATGGTTTAAACCAAAAAAAGTGCTTCCACTCATGTTTTGTACAACAAAGCTGTGCACGCACCAACACAAACAGGCGCCCGGTTTAAACCGGTTTTAAACCATGGCTTAAACTGGTTTTAAACCATGGCTTAAACTGGTTTTAAACCATGGTTTAAACCAAAAAAAGTGCTTCCACTCATGTTTTGTACAACAAAGCTGTGCATGCACCAACACAAACAGGCACCCGGTTTAAACCGGTTTTAAACCATGGCTTAAACCGGTTTTAAACC
Organism: Mycena galopus ATCC 62051; assembly: GCA_014925785.1. NCBI lineage: Eukaryota > Fungi > Basidiomycota > Agaricomycetes > Agaricales > Mycenaceae > Mycena > Mycena galopus. The sequence goes on from WIQG01000098.1 coordinate 148,662, forward strand.
ATGGTTTAAACCAAAAAAAGTGCTTCCACTCATGTTTTGTACAACAAAGCTGTGCATGCACGAACACAAACAGGCATAGTTAAGTGTGTGTAGTTGTGTTTACAAGTAGGTTACAACACTCCGTACCATACTTCAATCAACAATAGATCCACAGGTGAATTCGAGTGTATTGCCAAAAATGGTCAAGAGATGAATACAAAATCTGCATGCCGCTATGAAGACGAAGCACGAGGTGGAGAGTTGATGCCTTCTGAATGTTGTAGTCAGAGAGAGTATGCCTGTCCTCAAGCTGCTTACCGGCGAAGATAAGACGCTGTTGGTCAGGGGGAATGCCCTCGTTGTCCCGAATTTTCGCCTTGGCGCTGTTGATGGTGTCAGACGACTTGACGTTGTCCACAGTGTCAGACGACTCGGCCTGAGGGTGATGGTCTTCCCCGTCAAGGTCTTGACGAAGATCTGCATGCCGCCACAAAGACGAAGGACTAGGTGGAGAGTCAACACTTGCTGAGTATTGTAGTCAGAGAGAGTACACCAGTGAGGGTGTACCGTTGCATTCGATGTGTTCGTTCCCTCAGGTTCTCCCATCTGTGGTCTCAGAGCCCTACAAATCACCTGAATGGGAGAGGCTATTCTTGCCCTCCGACTTTACTAGCTCTGAGCGAACCAAATTAGGTCTAGAGACTTTGGGAGCAGAAGAACTCAAACTGCAGCAAGGTGAAGCAAGTGATGCTCTACGTAGCTTGCGTGAACATATCCAACATAGTCAAGCCCTCAGACAACACAAGAATGCTCGTAATAATGCTGTTCATGGTCAGGCAAAGAACACTCAAGCAGTGCAAAAGATCAAGGATGTCCAAACTAGGATCCAGAATTATGTCAAAAAGTACCGGCATGCTCGTACTGCAATGATTGCCCTTGGATGCAATCCACAAGACCCAAAGTTTGGATTTCCAGAGCTGAGGGATGAGGATCTTTACACAAAAAATGTAGATGAGCCACACAAGCTAGGTGATGGAGGAAAGGTTGAAGGCTGGATTTGGTGACAGGGCCATTATGGAAACTTTTCTCCTGCAGAGGAAGCTGAATATGTCTTGGATTGTAAGTCAAGCTATCTCATGTATTGTTTTAGAGCTCATCATTGTATAGCGGCAAGAGTACAATGGCACCGTGCTCATGCAGATATGGAGCGATGGCAAGAAGAAGTTGAAATTCTGGGCCAAGAGTTCCATCGTGCGATTCAGGGGTTCAACAAAATGGAGGCTACCTGGACTGCTCTTGCTCATGATCATGAAAATGAGCCAGGAAAAAAGGTTTATGCATTGAAGGTTGCAGGTATGTATCGACAGATGGGGAAAGATGCACGAGAGCAATTCAAAAAAGTTGGTGGCACTTGGCCCAAGGCTGGAGTTAGTCTTGCCCAGCATATCAAATCTGAGTGCCCAGATCCAAAAATTGATTGGGCAGCTGTTATAGCAGAGGATAGTTGAATGTATATATATATATATTTTTTGATTGATATAAGCAGATCTGACTCTTGACTAAAAAATATGAGTCAAGCGTTTTTTGGTTTAAACCGGTTTAAGCTGATTTGGTTTAAACCATCTGTAGTCTATTATATAAAAAACAAGTTGCCTATAGGCTTGGTTTAACTTGTTGGGTGAGGCCACCGCAGTATGCGTGGCGTAACTCGTACTTTCTTTTTTATTTTTATAACTTCATTACTCACATGCCATGTCACTATCATCAGCTCGCGTTATTGCGCATCAAAAACACAGTGCATTGCGAGTCGCGCACCGCTTGTCCCGAAATACGTGATACCATACGTAGCTCTATGTATAAGGGTACACTAATGATAAGTGTAGCTCTGATTTACATTCCTCACCTTTCGTTAAAATGAACTGCTGTCCCTGCAATAAATTTATTTTCTGCATTTGATGTGGTGCAAATGTTGACAAATTAAGTTGCGAAAGTTTATTCAAAGATAAGTAGTTTTGCTAACTCATTTTCAACTTTTGAGGGCTTCTAAGGGTCCATGATAAATGTAGCTCCCATTCTCCATCCTCACCTTTCCTTAAAATGAACTGCTGCCCTCGCAATAAATTTATTTTCTGCATTTGATGTAGTGCAAACATTGACAAATTAAGTCACGAAATTTCGCTCCAAGATAAGTAGTTTTGCTCACTCATTTTCAACTTTTGAGGGTTTATCAGAGTTCATGATAAGTGTAGCTCCCATTCTCCGTCCTCACCTTTCTTTACAATGAACAGCCGCCCTCGCAATTTTTTTTTTCTGCCTTTGACATGGTGCAAACATCCACAAATCAAGTCGCGAAAGTTCGTTCCAGGGTAGTTTCCCTTCGTCCTTTGCAATTTCTGAGGCCCTGCAGATGTTCATGGCAAGTCCACTGCCAATTCGGCCCCCTCGCCTTTCTTTACAATGCGCAGCCTTGGACCCAATATGTGATTCTAAGGTAAACAGGTCCAGCCTATTTCCAGGCTTTCCATTCACATGACGAGCCATTTCCCTGAGGCGACATTGCCAGGGTCGAAGACATGGCTTATAGACCAACAAGAGATAGCAGAAGAAATGTACAGGACAAAGAGGGTGAGTGTAGAGAAACATGATGCAAGCAAACACGACGTCGCCCGGCTCGAACGAGCGGTCTTCCCAATATAGCGCTTACATGTACGCACTGCCACCAAAATCTAATGAAACTAGAAAGATCTAACAAAAATTTGTGACCTTAAAAACACTGCCACTAAGGACCCTTCAAAAAGGTAATGGAACTTAGACACTGCCACTATTTTCATTACGAAAGGTAAATGAGGACCGTAAAAACGCGTGGTCGAAAATTCACGGACACCAGATATTATGAACGACTAACAAGTACTCGTAAACCGGTTTAAACCAGGCAAAGGTTGGCAACCTTGTGGTTTAAACTCAAACGGACCTACAGTACGAGTGCGCCCCCCCCCCCAACGGGAATCACTGCCTGCGCCCCAGTGCGTGACATGTGCGGCTATGGCTGCACGAGGAGGAGTGGCATAGGGTCACCGTTGGCTGAAGGTTGAATGAAGCGTGCCGTGCCGTGGTGCACAGGGGGAGGTGCACGCGATTTTTTTGGCCAGATTTTGTGGCTTTTTTAGCACTTTTTTTTTTTGGAAAGACAGAAAGAAAATGAGCGACGGGGATTGCTACTGGACCCCGTGAATAATATGTATTACTATTGTGTATATAGGCGCCTAGTTTACAGCGGGCGCGCATTTGGCATGCCTTTTCCTGCCCCATATAGTAATTGAGCCTCTATATCTCACTTCGGCCACCAATGGCAGTGCTACAGGTGATGAATTGATGGGCCTGATGCCTCCCAAGGCTTGCCGAAAGCTCCCCGTGAGGCTGCCTGATGCCCCACGTGACTCCTGGCCGTAGCCAGAGAACTTCGCAAAGCACCCCCTGGCTAAGCCTAAACTTTTTCACGAAAGTCAAACTTAAATGGGTTGACACAGACGCATCTGTATGCAGTACAGACATGTTGTGCGAAAAAAGTGGAACCCGGGTGATTCATGACACCATGGTAAGTGTTCAAGAGTATTTAGATATAAGTACCTGGCTAAGGAGGCATATCGCACAGGAGTGCCTCAATTCACGAGTAAAGCCAGAAACCTAGCCAGGTAGACACAAAAGGAGCAGGTGTACCTTATATATATATGACTTGCAAGGGGCGACCACTAAAATTATTACTGAAATCGGGTCGGACTATGTATAGTTGTTTGGTTTTTATACACGTGATTAGGCCATCAACGGCCATCAATTCCATCGGCGCGTAATGAGAGACGCGTTCAAGATTGATATGCTACCTGGGTCAGACGATTCTTCATATGACCTCCTACTGAGGTCGGGGTCTCTTCGTGAGCGACTTATACAGTTCGCAGGCGCTGTCAAACTCTCGCGGTTCAACTATATTGATCGCATTTCGGCTGTTGCCATCTTTCATCGGACAGCTCCACCTGGAGCACGCTTTGGCATCGGTCACCTAATTCATCTTGGTCATACTCCAGATCTACACGGACCTCGGAGCTATAGCCATTTGGGGTATTCGCTGCTTTTCGTTCTCGGAGCCCTCCACTTGCATGTGACACACACGTCCACTAATCCCAGGAATGCCGCAACAAACAAAGTGTCTCTGGAGGTGGTCGTGACCACTGAGTTCCGTCCACGATTGCCAAATATAGATTCCTTCTAACTCCTCTGTGGTCCAAGTCAGCGTCAGCGCTTCTAGGCGGGTTCCTAGGTACTGTCTGGTTATTCGAGATCGTCTCCGTGTGAGCGCGACTCTAGCTATATGACTGGTAGCTCTCCGCACGAGCTTTGCAGAAGCTTCTCGGGATGTCTGCGTGATTGTTTATACTGAAAATCGCAAAATAGCTGCGTTTCACGTGTGGCTGTTTTCACGGCTTATCACCGCGGCGTACAAGAGGGAGTACGAGAGGCTGATGGAGGCCGCAGAGCAGGCGAGGAGGAGAATGGCATTGTTGATGTGCCAGGTGGGTTTGAACGACAAAGACGAAGAAATGCCAATGCCGCTGCCATCGCCCGAGGGACCCCTGTCCAGCCTGGATAGGCCGGACTCACAACTGCCAAGTCCAAGCGGAGAAAAGCCGGAGGTGCAGATCCTGCGGGATGAGGAGGAGGAGGACGAGATCCAGGAGGTGCCGGCCCCATCGAAGGGGAAAGTTATTGAAGAAGGTGCGCCGCAGTAAGCTGTAGCAAAGTGGAACTACCGTACCGGCTTAACAGGATGGTACTGTAGGTCCGTTTGAGTTTAAACCACAAGGTTGCCAACCTTTGCCTGGTTTAAACCGGTTTACGAGTACTTGTTAGTCGTTCATAATATCTGGTGTCCGTGAATTTTCGACCACGCGTTTTTACGGTCCTCATTTACCTTTCGTAATGAAAATAGTGGCAGTGTCTAAGTTCCATTACCTTTTTGAAGGGTCCTTAGTGGCAGTGTTTTTAAGGTCACAAATTTTTGTTAGATCTTTCTAGTTTCATTAGATTTTGGTGGCAGTGCGTACATGTAAGCGCTATATTGGGAAGACCGCTCGTTCGAGCCGGGCGACGTCGTGTTTGCTTGCATCATGTTTCTCTACACTCACCCTCTTTGTCCTGTACATTTCTTCTGCTATCTCTTGTTGGTCTATAAGCCATGTCTTCGACCCTGGCAATGTCGCCTCAGGGAAATGGCTCGTCATGTGAATGGAAAGCCTGGAAATAGGCTGGACCTGTTTACCTTAGAATCACATATTGGGTCCAAGGCTGCGCATTGTAAAGAAAGGCGAGGGGGCCGAATTGGCAGTGGACTTGCCATGAACATCTGCAGGGCCTCAGAAATTGCAAAGGACGAAGGGAAACTACCCTGGAACGAACTTTCGCGACTTGATTTGTGGATGTTTGCACCATGTCAAAGGCAGAAAAAAAAAATTGCGAGGGCGGCTGTTCATTGTAAAGAAAGGTGAGGACGGAGAATGGGAGCTACACTTATCATGAACTCTGATAAACCCTCAAAAGTTGAAAATGAGTGAGCAAAACTACTTATCTTGGAGCGAAATTTCGTGACTTAATTTGTCAATGTTTGCACTACATCAAATGCAGAAAATAAATTTATTGCGAGGGCAGCAGTTCATTTTAAGGAAAGGTGAGGATGGAGAATGGGAGCTACATTTATCATGGACCCTTAGAAGCCCTCAAAAGTTGAAAATGAGTTAGCAAAACTACTTATCTTTGAATAAACTTTCGCAACTTAATTTGTCAACATTTGCACCACATCAAATGCAGAAAATAAATTTATTGCAGGGACAGCAGTTCATTTTAACGAAAGGTGAGGAATGTAAATCAGAGCTACACTTATCATTAGTGTACCCTTATACATAGAGCTACGTATGGTATCACGTATTTCGGGACAAGCGGTGCGCGACTCGCAATGCACTGTGTTTTTGATGCGCAATAACGCGAGCTGATGATAGTGACATGGCATGTGAGTAATGAAGTTATAAAAATAAAAAAGAAAGTACGAGTTACGCCACGCATACTGCGGTGGCCTCACCCAACAAGTTAAACCAAGCCTATAGGCAACTTGTTTTTTATATAATAGACTACAGATGGTTTAAACCAAATCAGCTTAAACCGGTTTAAACCAAAAAACGCTTGACTCATATTTTTTAGTCAAGAGTCAGATCTGCTTATATCAATCAAAAAATATATATATATATACATTCAACTATCCTCTGCTATAACAGCTGCCCAATCAATTTTTGGATCTGGGCACTCAGATTTGATATGCTGGGCAAGACTAACTCCAGCCTTGGGCCAAGTGCCACCAACTTTTTTGAATTGCTCTCGTGCATCTTTCCCCATCTGTCGATACATACCTGCAACCTTCAATGCATAAACCTTTTTTCCTGGCTCATTTTCATGATCATGAGCAAGAGCAGTCCAGGTAGCCTCCATTTTGTTGAACCCCTGAATCGCACGATGGAACTCTTGGCCCAGAATTTCAACTTCTTCTTGCCATCGCTCCATATCTGCATGAGCACGGTGCCATTGTACTCTTGCCGCTATACAATGATGAGCTCTAAAACAATACATGAGATAGCTTGACTTACAATCCAAGACATATTCAGCTTCCTCTGCAGGAGAAAAGTTTCCATAATGGCCCTGTCACCAAATCCAGCCTTCAACCTTTCCTCCATCACCTAGCTTGTGTGGCTCATCTACATTTTTTGTGTAAAGATCCTCATCCCTCAGCTCTGGAAATCCAAACTTTGGGTCTTGTGGATTGCATCCAAGGGCAATCATTGCAGTACGAGCATGCCGGTACTTTTTGACATAATTCTGGATCCTAGTTTGGACATCCTTGATCTTTTGCACTGCTTGAGTGTTCTTTGCCTGACCATGAACAGCATTATTACGAGCATTCTTGTGTTGTCTGAGGGCTTGACTATGTTGGATATGTTCACGCAAGCTACGTAGAGCATCACTTGCTTCACCTTGCTGCAGTTTGAGTTCTTCTGCTCCCAAAGTCTCTAGACCTAATTTGGTTCGCTCAGAGCTAGTAAAGTCGGAGGGCAAGAATAGCCTCTCCCATTCAGGTGATTTGTAGGGCTCTGAGACCACAGATGGGAGAACCTGAGGGAACGAACACATCGAATGCAACGGTACACCCTCACTGGTGTACTCTCTCTGACTACAATACTCAGCAAGTGTTGACTCTCCACCTAGTCCTTCGTCTTTGTGGCGGCATGCAGATCTTCGTCAAGACCTTGACGGGGAAGACCATCACCCTCAGGCCGAGTCGTCTGACACTGTGGACAACGTCAAGTCGTCTGACACCATCAACAGCGCCAAGGCGAAAATTCGGGACAACGAGGGCATTCCCCCTGACCAACAGCGTCTTATCTTCGCCGGTAAGCAGCTTGAGGACAGGCATACTCTCTCTGACTACAACATTCAGAAGGCATCAACTCTCCACCTCGTGCTTCGTCTTCATAGCGGCATGCAGATTTTGTATTCATCTCTTGACCATTTTTGGCAATACACTCGAATTCACCTGTGGATCTATTGTTGATTGAAGTATGGTACGGAGTGTTGTAACCTACTTGTAAACACAACTACACACACTTAACTATGCCTGTTTGTGTTCGTGCATGCACAGCTTTGTTGTACAAAACATGAGTGGAAGCACTTTTTTTGGTTTAAACCATGGTTTAAAACCGGTTTAAGCCATGGTTTAAAACCGGTTTAAACCGGGTGCCTGTTTGTGTTGGTGCATGCACAGCTTTGTTGTACAAAACATGAGTGGAAGCACTTTTTTTGGTTTAAACCATGGTTTAAAACCAGTTTAAGCCATGGTTTAAAACCAGTTTAAGCCATGGTTTAAAACCGGTTTAAACCGGGCGCCTGTTTGTGTTGGTGCGTGCACAGCTTTGTTGTACAAAACATGAGTGGAAGCACTTTTTTTGGTTTAAACCATGGTTTAAAACCGGTTTAAACTGGGCGGTTCAAACTGGGCTAACACCAGCAGCCAACGTTGGCAACCTTACGGTTTAAACCAAAATGGTTTAAACCGGGCCAACGTTGCCAACGTTGCGGTTTAATCTTAAACCAGCCTGTTGCTGCAGGATGTGACCGGTGCGCAGTCAACCAAGTCCAATGCTGGGAGTACGTCGGCACAAGAATGCGGAAGCGAGGCGCTTGTGCAGTGTGTCATGCTGCGAAGGCGAAGTGCTCGTGAAGTGAAGTGAGACGACAACGATAAGCCGGCGGCTTCCAAAAAGCCGAAGTCTGAGGGGGAGGAAAAGCTGAAGCTGCGCAGGAAACCCGTCCGGGTCATGGTGGATCCACAGGCGTCGACACTGGCGGAAGAGGTTGTTGAAGGCCGAACACGGTCGGCGTATGCCAATGCGTCCATCGCTCGCTTGTCGCAGCGTGTGGAGCACTTGGAGGCGACAGTTGCACAAGACCACGAGCGCATCGCGCCTCTCCAGACAGTTGCACACGCGGGACTCGTAAATGACCTTCGCAATGCAGCGAGTGAAGAGATGACAACAGTGCTCCGGACGTTCAAGGAGATGTTGGAGAACAACTTCGTTTCGGAGGAGAATCGGGAGGAGGAGTGGAAGGCGAAGGAGGAAGAGAAGAAGAAGAAGAAGGCGAAGAAAACCGCACTGGCTTTGGATAAGCCAAAGGTTGAAAAGCCGCGGAAGGGCAAGTCCATGCGGGGACATTCACTGGTGGTGCCAGTCGCTGGTCCATCCCGTGTGCCGTCGTCGCGGTGTTCGAATCGCCGCGCTGATACTCCGCACTGCTCGCTTCATCCGCCGGGTTCAAACCTGGAGTCCGACAACGAGACGGCTGACTGGAACAAGATCGCCTCGTGGAGCCAAGACGTCCCTACCGGCTTTGACCCGAACAAAGGTTTCTGGTGTTTCGAGCCAGTCACCGACGACGTCAGTATGCCGCTGGTGGAGGACGCAATGGAGGTGGACACGTCAGTGCCGCTAGAGTGGCCGTATGACCCGTCGCAGCCCCTTAGGCCAGGGGAGAAGTTGGCCATGGTGATGGTGAAGGAGGAAGAAGAGGACGAAGACGCGCTGGAGGAGCCTATGCCAGCGGTGAGTACTGTCGTGATTGATGCACCGCCTCATGCGCCCAAGGTTACGCTGGCTGAGGAGCCCGTTGTTGCACCGGCAGAAGAGCTGGCTGAAGAGCCCGTTGATGCGCCGGCTGAAGAGCCCGTTGCTTATGACCTTATTTATCGTTGGAAATTGGCCGGTCTGGAAACGAGGTTTGAAACAGTGTTTTACAGGTAGGAGGTAGGAGGTTTTTGCACTTGATGAGGTTGAGATATGAGGTTTTGGCACATTATGAGGTTGAGGTTGAGGTCTAGAATTGAGGTTTTGATACATTATAGGGCAGGTTGCATACCTACTGTGTTGAGGTTGCATTACCATATCAAAGCCCGAGGTCGCCATCGATGGTTGCGAACTGTCAAGTTCAGGTTGAGGTGCACATCTGCAACCAATTTCCCCATTGGGATATGACATCGTTCTATTATGATTTGACATCATCAAACATGGTTGAGCATCATCAAATATGATGTAGCATCATCAAATACGATGAGGCATCATCAAATATGATGTAGCATCATCAAATACGATGAGGCATCATCAAATATGATGTGGCATCATTGAACTATGAGTTCAATCGGTCTTGGATAATCCTAGCCATGAATTCGAACTAGGTATATAAATAGTAAGCAAGACAAGACCCCTCTTTTTTGCTCGCCTGCATTATCACTTAACTCGCTACTGCCGAACTCGCTCAACCTCTCATTTTACAGGTGTCTCAGAAAACTTTATGCCTGTTCGCTACTGAACATAAGTCTTTCCCAGCAAACCAATACCATCGCTTTTTTCTCCTCGTTTCCTGTTGGTGTATTTCCTATTTCCTGGTTACTCGGTCGCTGACTGGAATATTGCACAATATAGCCTGCTCAAGATCCATCTCCATCCTTCTTCGCTTCTCTCTCATTCATTTTTTGGCCTTTTTGTTGTGAGTAAATAATCGACTTGAAATCATTCTCAAGCTTATCAACTTGTTCAGAGTTCACTCTGACAATCATTGAACTGTGAGGCTCCAATTCGCCTCCACTACTTTGAATTGCTAACATCAGTATAGCATCATGAGTCAGATCAGCCCCGAAACTCTTGCTCTTGCTCTCCAGTTTGTACAGCAAATGCAGCAGCCTCTAGCGACACAGCCTGCTCCCCAACCAGGGTCATCTGCCAATGGACTCGCCTTGCCGATCACAAGCTATACCAGTACTCGCCCTCCTCGTGCAGGCATCCCCTTATCAGCTCGGGGACACCCAAACCCAACAACAGCAGCTCTTCCCTCAGTCATTCTTGGATCGTCTTCATTGGCAGTTCCTATGGCTGCTAATTCGAATCAACCTCGCCAGGCTGCAGGATCTCGTAGTCGGCTCCAAGATCGTCCCACTCGCTCTGAAATCTCTGAGGCCAACCAGGGTCGAAACGAGGCGATTGACAGTCATTTTCCTCTTGGACCCTCCCTTCCTCCTCGAGGTCGTCGTCGCAATGGTAGGGGCCGAGCTCAGGCCACTCCAACTCTGGTCGACGACAGTTCACTTGCATCAGCTCTCCAAACCGACAGCCTTTCCAACCAACAGTTCATTCACATTGAAGTCCATGTGTACTTGCCTACTGTGAGCCATCGGTTGTACTGCTATATTGTTGGCTAATATTACAATCCACAGACCCAGCCCAATGCCAGTGTGCATTTGGTGCATCGCTTCCCTGACTCGTTTCCAACTTTTCTCGACAACAACTCTTTACGATTCCTGCATCGTCTTCCTGTTGAAACTTCAATCGTGACTCTCATCCACACAGTCGCTCGAGATATGGCCGATTCACCCAAGAAATGGGTGTTCTCTGAACCATCGTATTCTTTTCGTCAGCAGGTTCGAGACTATGAAGTACTCCACCTGCAACTTCTCGCCCTCTCCAACAGAGGCATCCCTCGTCGGACCGACAATCTTATTACACTCACTCGTGTTCCGATCAACAATCAACTCACTCTCGGTGGGCTTCTCAGCCCACACAATTCACAAAGATTCTGCAAGCCAGATCTCACCATTAGAAACAGACGACTCATCCTCAATTTTGGTACATCATACTATACTCTCTTTTTCCCTTTTCTGACCATGATTTACAGTTGTCGCTCAATCAGGCATTACTGGGCTTGCCAAAATCGGACCCACCTCTGGGTCACATCTTGCTCGTCGCCATTCTTGCCTCCCCCAATTTATGCACTCGGTTTACTCTGCTGGAAACGAAACAGGGGAAACCTCGTCTCAATGGTCTCCACCTCCTTGCGACTCTGGTGGTGAGACAGATGAAGAGATGGAAGTCGATGATATGCTCTTCGTTCGTGGATTTCCTTTTTGTGCAGTCGGTATCTTAATAGATTATTCTGCAGGACTCTGACTCCGAAAACTTACCCCCTACTCCGACTCCAGTCCAGCCAACCTCACCAGCGATGCAACCTCCTGCTCCAGTAATGCAGGCAGCAACTTCGACTTCGGCTTTGGCTCCAGCGACCTCAACTGCAGCAGTACTTCTCCCGATACCCACTCCAAGGATACAGACTGTAGGCACTTTCGTTAGAGCGATGATTGGGCTACAGCTAATCACATACTATTTAGCATCCTACTTCCTCTCTTGCCCTGCCGATTCCATCTGAAACATCTGCTACACAGGTATGACCTCTTAAACTTGTCTATGTCATCTTATCGAACAACTCGTCCAGAACTCTCTGCCTGTGCCCTCATCCTCGTCGCAGGTTAGTGTCGGGCATTTGCCACAAGTTTCATAACTGACTTACCTTCCCATAGTCGACTGGTTCTGGGCTCTGGGCGACCACATGGGTGCCGATACCTGGGCGATATAGAGCAGTCTTTCAATCTGACAACTTCGTCAAGTCCATCTTTGAGACAGCCTCAAGCAATCGTGCTCCCTCTACCCTTGTTATCTCAGGCCGAAATATACCCGAGCTATCTATGTGTCTGGTTACCAAGTGCAAGGAGGCAGCTGCTCGTCGCGACTTCAGCGAAATCATGGCTGCTGACCAAGTATATAACCTGTCAGTACTTATTATGATCTGCTCACTTCCGAATCGCTAATAGTATATGCAGTCTCAACGATGATGGTAGCCTTCTCTCAACTGGTGTTGGCATCGGGCGAGAAGCCATATGGACAGCCTTCTACTGTTATGTTCAACATGGGGGGCAGTGGTTCCTCACTCGGTTTGGAGGTAAATGCTCGGTAGCAACGACCATGCCTTTGGCTAGTTCAGGGCTGGTCAATGCTGATCGTCGCATAAATCTTATGGTACTGGGATGTCTGGCTGCTCTGTTGCTCATCCATGGGATCGCTCCTGAGCCTCTGAGCCCCTGTCTCATACAGTGGGCAGCAAATCAATGCGATGTTCGGTCGCTGACTCGTGAATTCATCGGCGAGTGGCACCCCGAGCTGAAAGCTTTGCTGGATCGCTGGATTTCGGCAGGGCCTGCAGGCGACATCCGATCGTTTGCTCAGCACTTTGCAACTTTTCATGATATCCAGGCCAGTCAGAAACTAATATCGTCTGCTCTTCATTGACATGACCTTCTATTCTATATTCTAGATTGCTTCTCTCAATAGTCGTGACTTGGCACAACACGAGGCCCTTGGCATCGACATGCTGTATACCTCTGTCATTGGACCCCAGCCTCCGACCCACACCGAGCTCATGGAGTTCGTTACTGGGTTCCGACTTCCCTGCTCCAATGGCTTCGACTTCGGGCAGGTATGTATCATGGTTCGTCGCACTGGGTTTCACTTACTGACATTTTTTCGGAGGTTCTCTGCTCAGATCCTTCGGGCTCTGCTGGTTTTATTTCGAAAACTTGGACATCGGTCATACACGATTTTGGCTCGATTGAGCCTTACCTCATTATGTTCACCCCAAGTCAGTCTGCGATCAGACAGTTCGTTGAGTCTGCCACCAACCCCATCCTCGACATGGATCTCCCCTCGATGCTCCAGAATTTTCTGCAGACCTCGGGGGTCCCTTGCTCTGCCAAATTGGACGAGGCGAAACCAAGATTCAGCAAACTGATTCCATACAACGAGGTAGACTCCCCTGCTTTCAGGCCGAAGTGCTTTTGTTGGTCAGGCACTGGATCTCCTCACATCGACTTCGACGAGCACCAGAAACTTGTCGTCCATTTTGTCGGGCCCGAGGATGAAGGTTATCACAGTGACCCAGTCACGAGGAGAAGCTTGATGAAGCAGGGAGTAATTGCATTTCGTTCCTGCTTTCGCACAGTTCGGATTCCGATTATTTTTCTTGCTGAACTCTGCAGTCGGTCATACCCTGCTCAGGATGAAGGTGGGAGTGACATCTGGCCCTTCACTGTCGAGCAGGCGATCGAGAATTGGTTGTTCCTGCAGACCCTGAATGGGATTGGAGCTCATACGATGCTGTAACTTGTTCATATAATTACTGGACCAATTTTTACCATCAACTCACTTTTATCATCGACTCACTATTTCTTGACACTCTTATAATACTTACCACTGTTGCCTTGGTCGTAATTATCACTGTCCTTTTTAAAGTCATCAATGCTTTTGCTTCTCCTTTAATTTAAACTTCAATTTGCGACCTGAGCTTGATTTTCTACCGATTTCTATACTGCACTGATTTTTGATAATCAGCCTCAAAAAGTTGAATTCAACACCTAGCTCCTCTTACTGCCAGAATTTAGCATCGTCATGATGGTGCAGCTGTAAAGTCTGTTTCACCCCAACACTGGACAAGGTTGTGGTGCGGGATTCAGGAGGCCGCAAGTTCAAACCAGCCAGGTAGCAGTTTCCTTTACACATTCAATAAGTGCATTTTGCTATAATTTCCAAAGTTTTTTCCTTCCTCACGTTATCACAAGTTTTCTCTGCTGCTACTACCATCAATTTTTGTGGTTCTACCAATAATCGTAGCTGCAATTCATATCTATTTCCTTGGTTACATATTAATCCAATTAAGCCTCAACATGCCCTTCATAATGTTCAATATGTGTGCCCCGCTCCATCATCTTCTCAAATTCGTCTCTTACCTGGGCAGTAAATGGGATTGTTGCCCCACAAGCGAGTGTGCCAAAAAGAGGGGTGGTGCTGTGCTTATAAGTCTGCTTGTGCCCGAGGAGAGTTCCTGCCGCCTGTATAATCCGGACTTTTAGAGAGTGGTCGATGAAATTACCCCCCCCATAAGATGGTGGCTGCTGGATAACTGGCATAGAGTTTGGGCCATGGCTCCGGAGGACCCGCCCAGACTCAGGTGCACTTGGTGAAGATAAGGCAGCCTGGGAATCAGGAACGATCCGGCCAGCCGTCAAGGATAAGGTATATAGTGCATGTGCTGGATCAATATGGATCCCCCTGAAATATCCTATGAAGCGGAATAACAAAAAACACAGCAAGTGGACATACGATGAATAATTTTGTGTCAAGAGACCCTCACAGGGTGCACGGTCATAAAGCGGGAACTGATAATGTTTACCGTCCAGATCGAGCCTATAACCGGTCCCTAAAATTGGAATAAATTATTGCATCTGCATATTTAATTTTGTCTACCTTCAGCAACATTGCGTGTCGCAAGCTTCGGGAGGCCGATTTCTCCCACAGCATCTGTAATTGAATCAATCATTTCTGTGGGTAGAAAGGCCTTGGCGATGCTCCAAGTCAAGGTCAGAGCAGCGATCACGTCTTGGTCATGTTCAATGGCCGTCTCGTGGCCAATTTTCACAGTGTAACTTTTGGCAAGACCGAATACACGAGCATGCCGCGGACCGGCATTCCAGCCAATTTGGACCATCTTTCCTGGATGATGTGGCTGTAGATATTAAGGAACATCCAGTAGTACATGGTAGAATGGTGCAAGATACATACACGAACATTGCGGCGTTCTGAACAGGCTACGGCCACAACCCTGATTAGCCATTCATAAAGCTGTGGCACATTCATCGCGACACCACGGTGGACCGAGAGTTCAACATCTGTTTGATCTTTGTTAAAGTGAGTATATGGACAGCTGCAGAACTAAAAAGAATGGACCTAATGGGTTGATAAAAAGGACGGACTCGTCCTGCCAGATTGTAATGTAATCTTCACATTTGTCGATGTCAATGTCGGTCAGTATGTCACCCCGTTTCAGTTTGACTGTCGTCCGCGGCCGAAATATAATTCGTGGCCGGAGAAAACTACTGGGTTCGTTAGGGCCAGGCTGGTTGTCTATGAAGTATTTGATCATATGGTGTTTGAGATGCAAGCTGAGAAGATTTATCTGTCAAACTCAGTTAGCAATATAACAGCATACATTCAGAATCCAACCAGTTGGCGCTTGTCACGGTGGCTTGAAAACCCAGACGCTTTCAAGGTCGCTTTCTTGGCTTCACGAATATTGCTGTTTAGATTGGTCCATGCAATCCATGCTGCACTCCCAGTTTCTGTCACATTGAGAGCAAAAGCAATAACAGATTCAAGCTGGCCATGGAAAATTAATCAAAGCTGCATAAAGAGTATCACAGCATACTGTTGTGAGAGCAGGATGAATTCCAGTGACTGTGTTTACAAGGGCAGCAACAGCCTCTGGTGATGCCAGCAAAGTATTGAGCGATGCAAGAACACCAGTCTCAGCAATGTAAGTTTTGACTGGAGTATGCATGAAGTAAAGAACCTTTGAGAGTATCAATTTTATACCTGCTGCTTTCCTCTCCAAGTCGGCTGTCTTCTTCATTGAGTCAGCTATCAAAGTTTTTTTGTGTCGCGTCGTTGGTATGTAGTGAAAAACCTGGCAGTGTGACTGTGACTATTTCTCTTTCTTCGCAATGTTCGGGTATTGTGGCCACTGGTGAATACAGAGTCAACTGGAACTCAGTGCCAATCTCTGGTGCAAAATGCTAACAGAAGATCTCCGACATGGCCTCCAAACACCCCACTTGTTTGAGCATACATTCAGTGGTGTCAATTTCTGGATGTTTGCCCTACCAGCACAGAATTTGGTATGTCTCAATCATTCCTGGTCTATTTTCCTCAATCCAATTCTCATTCTCTCTGCTGGATTCCCCTGAGGATCTCCATATCATCTGCTAAGCTCCATGTCACGAAATGCACTGGCGCGACACATCAGAGTGCCAAAATGTGTCACTATCACAAAATTGGATATATCTTCCTCAGTTTTAGCTCATTTTCATTGATCTAATGCTCTGCATCTCTGCTAGACCCTCCCGAACACTGCTACACCAGTCGCTAAGCCCCACCCCACGAAACGCGTCGGCACGACATGTCTGAGTGCCGAAAAGGTGACCATCACGAAATTCGATATATCTTCCTCAGTTTTGGCTCATTTTCCTCGATCTAATGCTCTGCACCTCCGCTAGACCCCCCTGAACGCTACTATACCACTCACTAAGCCCTACCTCACGAAACGCGCCGATGCGACATGTCCGAGTGCCGAAAGGGTGACCATCACGAAATTCGATATATCTTCCTCAGTTTTCGCTCGTTTTCCTCGGTCTAATGCTCTGAATCTCCGCCAGACCCCCCTTAACACTGCTATACTACTCGCTAAGCCCCACCTCACGAAACGCGTCGGCACGACATGTCTGAGTGCCGAAAAAGCGACCATCACGAAATTCGGTATATCTTCCTCAGTTTTAGCTTATTTTCCTCGATCTAACGCTCTGCACCTCCGATGGACCCCCCTGAATGCTACTATATCACTCACTAAGCCCTACTTTACAAAACGCGCCGATGCGACATGTCCGAGTGCCGAAATGGCGACCATCACGAAATTTGGTATATTGTCCTCATTTTTGGCTCATTTTCCTCGATCTAATGCTCTGCACCTCCGATAGATCCCCCTTAACACTGCTATATCACTCGCTAAGCCCCGTCTCACGAAACGCGTCGGCGCGACATGTCTGAGTGCCGAAAAGACGACCATCACGAAATTCGGTATATCTTCCTCAGTTTTGGCTTATTTTCCTCGATCTAATGCTCTGCACCTCTGCTAGATCCCCCTCAACACTGTTATACCACTCGCTAAGCCCCATCTCACGAAACGCGTCAGCACGACATGTCTGAGTGCCGAAAAGACGACCATCACGAAATTCGGTATATCTTCCTCAGTTTTGGCTTATTTTCCTCGATCTAATGCTCTGCACCTCCGCTAGACCCCCCTGAACGCTACTATACCACTCACTAAGCCCTACCTCACGAAACGCGCCGATACGACATGTCTGAGTGCCGAAAAGGCGACCATCACGAAATTCGATATATCTTCCTCAGTTTTGGCTCGTTTTCCATGATCTAATGCTCTGCATCTCTGCTAGTCCCCCCTGAACACTGCTATACTATTCGCTACACCCCAACTCCCGAAACGCGTCAGTGCGACATGTCGGAGTACCGAAAAGGCGACCATCATGAAATTCAGTATATCTTCCTTAATTGTCGCTCGTTTTTCATGATCTAATGCTCTGCATCTCTGCTAGTCCCCCCTGAACACTGCTATACTATTTGCTAAGCCCCACCTCACGAAACGCGTCAGCGCGACATGTCCGAGTGCCGAAAAGGCGACCATCACAAAATTCAGTATATCTTCCTCAGTTTTCGCTCATTTTCCTCGATCTAATGCTCTGCATCTCTGCTAGTCCTCCCTGAACACTGCTATACTACTCCCTAAGCCCCACCTCACGAAACGAGTCGACACGACATGTCCGAGTGCCGAAAAGGTGACCATCACGAAATTTGGTATATCTTCCTCGGGTTTTCACTCGTTTTCCTCGATCTAATGCTCTGCATCTCCGCTAGTCCCCCCTAAATGTTTCTATCCCGCTTGCTAAGCCCTACCTCACGGAACGTGTCAATGCGACATGTCCGAGTGCTGAAAAGGTGATCATCACAAAATTCGATATATCTTCCCCAGTTTTGGCGTGTTTTCCTCGATCTAATGCTCTGCATCTCCGCTAGACCCCCCTGAATACTGCTATACCACTCGATAAGCCCTACCTCACAAAACGCGTCGACACAATCTGTCCAAGTGCCGGAAATGGTGATCATCACAGAATTCAGTATATTCTCCTCAGTTTTGGCTCGTTTTCCTTGATCTGACAGGCATCCTCTTCGCAGGATCTCTCTGAAGACCTCCATATTATTCCCTATGCCCCACATTGCGAAACGTGTCAGCACGATACATCTGAGTACTCAAATGGGTGATCATTGCGAAATTCGGTATAACTCCCTTGGCTTTCTTTCCCCGATCCAAGGTTCACCCTCTCTGTTGTACCTCCATGAACACTTTTGTACCAGCCACCAAGCCTCACATTGTGACACACGCTCATGCGATGCACCCGAGCGCCGGATGTGCTACGAGCACAAAGTTTTATGTGACAATCTTGCTGGACTAGGCCTCGCAGGTGCGAGCGTGTATTTGGTCAATCAAGAAGCAGTATGTACCAGATTTATGTAGTGTAATCTAATACTTGAAGTATTCTACATTAATGAGCGACGAGAGGGTATTTTAGTTAGCACAATATACAGCAATGGGTCAAAACGATAGTAGTCTAGTTAAGAAAATATACAATAGTGGTCATGTCGTCCGCAAGGTTCAAGAAAGTCACTGAGACTGCAGCATTGTAAGCAAATTGAATGTAAAATATGGGGTAAATAGAATACCTAAGATTCGGAGGTATATGTGTCGTGAAGAGTTCGGCATTTATCGAGATCTGCTTGCTTGAGGTTTGCAGCAAGCTTCTCATCACCTTGTCCCTCTGGTGAAGGTAATGGAGTATTGAGGTCGTCAAGAGGGCCATTTTTGGCCCATAAAAACTTGATTCCCAGGTAGGTATTCTGCAGCTCGAGTGTAGCATCAACATTATCTGAGCATTCATCAGAAATAGCCCAAATTGAAAATAAAATTATCGAGACTTACCTTTCCATACTCGAAGAGAAACAGCCTTTGCACGCTTGTACAGCTTCCACTTCCGCTCGAAAGTAGGGACTGTCCAGGCAAAGTTCCCAAGAACCTCCTCGAGATTCAATGCAATAATGTTCCCATCCTGGAGTGTAAATGGGCGAGAAGACTTGAAATCTCCAGGATCAAGTCCTAGCCCAACAACAAGCCGCTCCATGAAGTAAAAAGAACGTGCAAGTGATGCGAGAGAGGTCGAGCGATTGCCACTCCGGAATTGAGCCTTTGGTCGCATGCTTGTGAAGTCTGTGATTTTCGACTGGCATATTTCGGCGATGGCCTCGCTTTTAGACGCAACCGAGCGTCTTTGAGTAGGGTAGGGTGAAGGACTGCGTGACGGCCGCCGCAAGGATCGAGAGGGCGAGGCAGAGGCCGAAGATGGGGCCGATGTAGAGTGGAACAGAACAGGAGTTCCATGTCCACTCTCGACTGGTGGGAGAGAGAGGTCGCCAATAAAATCAAAGGAAGGTATATCGTCGCGAGGGAGCGAAATTAATGGAAAGAGTGGAGTTTCGGTAATGATGAAGAAGAGAACGAAATGTGATCGAGGGACCACATCCATCGTAGACCAGGTGTCAAAAAACTGGGCTGCTTCAGGTCCGTTCCCAGTGACCGAAGGTACATCAATGGCATCATTGAACTCAGTGAGTGGAATGGTGGATGAAAAACCCAGTAAGCCACCGAGTTCTCGAAAACCATTCTGATAATTGCGATATGTCTGGTTATCGAAATCAAGGGTTCGAGTTGTTGCGACCATGATGTTCGCAGCGAGTGGATGGGTCCCTTCTATAACAGACAAAATCGAAGGATTAATCACAATATTGCGCGAAGCAAGAAGATCGGCAGTATGGGATCGCAAGCAGGTCAATAATGCCAAAACTGTTGTGCACAAAGATTTTCCTCCAGCTCTTTCAGCAAGGAAACACAAGGGCAACTCAAGCCCAGCAAAGACATGGCTAGTGTTGGCTGCAGCTGTCTCTTTGACAAAGACATGGCAGCTGACTTTCTGTGCAGGCTCTGCTGCAGGCAAGCCTTGAGCAAATAAACCGATAAGTTTAGAGAAATCAAAGTGGGTGATGCTTAAGTACCTGCAGAGGCTGCCAGAGCCATGTGGCGAAGTGAGAGAGATTTGGTCACATGTCACATGTCACAACAATTCTTGATCCAAACCACTCGCTTATCGCATGGATCTTCCGCAACTTGGCTCATTCGCCCAACAGGTTCTTCTGAATGCCTTCAGAACTCATTACCATCGCTTTCAAGCTGCAGTGACCAATTTAGTTGGAACTCAGACTGATGCGATTGTGATCTCACGACTCGGTGATGACCTTGATGAATTTGCAGACATTGTAACTGAGGCAAGGATACAACTCTGGAAAATACATATTTCTAAAAATGTGATCCAGAACCAAGCAATCTTCCCATCTGAAGAATTTGCGACATTGGAGACAAGTCTAGCTGCAATGCAACTCGACATCCGACTCGAATATCAAGATGCTGTTGATGCATCGCATCATGGCAGACCAGTCCTCGTCCAAACCATGTCTCCAGATGGACCTGGGCGGCCTCGCATTTATATTGATCCCGATTTTCTTCGATGGGCATATGGCCAGAGATCCACTGCAAGCATCAGTAGGTTTCTCGGAGTTGGTCGGACAACTGTGCGAAATGCTCTTATTGCTCATGGCATTGTCGAACCACAGCAAAATCCTTTCCAACAAGCTGATGATTCTCTGGATACTGCTGGTCCTTCTGATAGAGACGATATCCTTGATCCTGATCTCCCCATCCCACCGACGGGCTCATTCCCTCCCGAGGTTGAAGAGCTTGCAGCCTCATCTCAGCCAACGACTTCATTCACTGGGCCTTTATCAGATATATCTGATGATGACCTCGATATGCTTCTCCTTCGCTTGCGGACTCATTACCGACGAGCAGGTCTAAGCATGCTCAATGGAATGCTGCGCCGCCTCGGGCATCGTGTTCCAATCGAGAGGATTCGCCAGTCTCTCCTTCGTATTGATCCAGTTCGACAGATATTTGAGCGCATCCGTATTCGACGCCGTGACTATCGTGTACTCGGCCCCAATTCTCTCTGGCACCATGATGGCCAGCATGGTAGGCTTTCGCTTCCTTCTGAACCAACTTGGAATCTCATACTCCTCATCATAGGTCTGATTCGGTGGGGAATAGTTATTCATGGCTTCATCGATGGATATTCCCGCCTTATAACAGGGTTACGGGCAAGCAACAACAACACTGCAGACACTGTCTTGGAACTATTTCTAGATGCTGCTGGTGTATATGGCATCCCATCACGTATGCGTGGGGACCATGGTGCAGAAAATCTATATGTTGCTGCTTGGATGGAATCCCATCGTGGAGCCCGCAGAGGGTCTTATATATGGGGACGGTAACTCAATTCACACCTAATTTCCTCCAAAAAGAAAACTGATTTTAATTTCGGCTTTTAGAAGTGTTCATAATGTCCGCATTGAACGACTGTGGGTCGATGTAACTGCACAGGTTGGCGCAACTTGGGGCGACCATTTTACCTTGCTGGAAGTCCGGTATGGGCTCGACATCAACAATGTCGCTCATATTTGGCTTTTGCACTTCCTCTTTCTCGGCCTTATCAATACCCAGCTCGATTTCTTTGCTCAGTCATGGAACCAACATCGTATTCAGATACGAAATTCTCCCAACCGCTCCCCAACCGACATGTTTGTCTTTGATATGTATGTTAATGGTGTTCGTGGGGATCAGCTCCCTGCAGCTGAAGAGAACTTTGACGAGGAGGAGTTAGAGGTTTATGGGATTGACTGGCAGGGTCTTCGAGATGATGGAGTGCTTCACTCACAGGCTCAGAACAACTCACATGCAGAGGGCTCGAGCTCATGGGTAGGGCGCACTGGACCTCCTCCTGATCTTAGTCAGGTTATTGTTCAGCCCCCGATGGGAACTCTGACTGATGAGGAGGTCAATGATTTGTATGATACATTTTCTCATCTCATTGGAAGGGCTGAAGACACTCATATTATATTATTATGGACCCAAGCACTTGCTCATGTTCGTGTACTATATCCTAATCTTTTTTGATCTGCCCAATGATCACTCAGATATTCAAAACTTCACTTGAATCTGTTATCGATCCAGATCTCATTAGACTGATCAATAAATCATGAAAGCAAATGACATATCGTGAATAAATGATGGAAATCATAATTTGATGATGTCTGATCAAAAATAATGAATGGCATCAAAATTGATGGTGTTTGATGATGGCTTGATCAAGAGAAATGTGATGATTGGCTGTAGCATCTTAGTTTTGATCTCATTCAACCATGGTTTAATCATGGTCTGACCATGGTTAGATCATGATATGATCATGGAAATACCTAATACACTTAAATCTTTGACCTCAGCATTGAATCTGGCAGGTTGCGTTCTCAACCTCACAAGTCGCGTTCTCAACCTCACAAATCGTGTTCTCAACCTCAAATAGCCACCTCGTGACCTGATGCCCACAGCCTTGTACAGCATACTGGACCTCAAATAGATCATTTGGGACCTCAACCTGCTTGTGTAACCTGTCAAAATCACTTAACCTCAGTGCTCAACTGGGGATGTGTCCTCAACCTTAATCTGCAACTTCAACCTAATAATAATTGGTGAAAAATGCTTTTATAGTTGCTGAACCATCGAACGATGCGCCGACCGGGGAGTTGGGATCGATTGAGGAACTGAGGACACACGATGTCCTGATGAAGGTCGAGGAAGAGGACCCACTCGTACCGGGCCGGAAGAAGATCGTCATCAAGACGAAGACTGTCATCTATTGGCAGTTCATGAGGTCCGAAGTCGGAGGCTCACATTGCCAGCCGATCGAGATCGACCTTTCGGATGACGAACCGGCGCCGACGGCGGGACCCAGCGGGACGCGGAGGGAGGTGAGTCTCTCGGACATGGTGGTGGAAGAGCCGAAGGATGGCGAGAGTGCCGAGGGCAGTGGAGCCGGTGGACCGGCGGAGGAGTAGATTGACTGGAGCAGTCAATATTTTTTGAATGTATAATAAAAGAAAAAACGGACACTTTGTAGATAGAAAATGCCAATGTATATTTGCGTATTTAATGGAGGGTTTTCTTGGGTTTGAGATCCAATTGAGGGATAGCGGAAGACGGAGTGAACCAATAAGCTGGGCAATTTGCTGAACATTAAGCCGGTGAGGACCAGCGTAGCAGAAGCATTGAGGAACAGGCCCTGGCTTACGAGGGTAACACCGGTGAAAGGAGTCGACATGTTCTTGAGCGTCAATATCCACGGCGGCCACCCAATTGTACTGGTCATCGGTGTTCTCGTAGCCAAACCACTCCATGTAATACCAGAGTTGCTGGTTCTTGTCCTTGAAACGCTGGTCGAGCTTAGAATCGACTATCTGCTTGATTTCAAAGTGGCATTCACCGTCAATGATTTCTACAGCACCGGGCAGCTCTTCGGTGTGCGAAGGAAAAGGATTGGGGAAGTGAGGCTCGAGTTGTGACACATGGAAGGTAGGATGAACTCCCTTGAGCGTTTTTGGAAGCCGAATGGTGTAAGAAGCCGCACTGGGTTTCGCGAGGACTTCATAAGGGCTGAAATGGTTCTCGGCGAATTTCTTTGTCTGCCGAGTGGTACACAGATGTTCCGCCAAAACGTAGACGGAATTGCCGATGTTGAACTGAGGGTCCGGCAAACGCTTTCAGTCGGCAGTTTCTTTATACCGATCCTTGGCGAATGTAATCTGTTGCCGGAGCTACTCGTGAAGGGATTTGAGATCAACAGCGTAGTCCTTGGCATAGACGTTAGCAACATCACGTTCGGCATGGACGATAATTGCCAGGTTATAACCCTTGTTCGCGAAGAACGGGGATATGCCAGTGGAAGTGTTCGGTGCATTATTGAGTGTGAATTCTGCGAGGGGTAGAAGCCGGTTCCAGTCATCCTGTGGGTACGGGCAGTACATCCGGATGTATTGTTCCAGAGTCTGATTCATACGTTCAGTTTGACCGTCGGCTTCCGGGTGACACCCCGAGGTATAGTGAAACTCCATTGATAGGAATTTGCTGAGTGAGCGGAAGAACGCCGATACGAATTCAGAACCACAGTCGCTAGTGCAGTGAGATGGAACACCGTGTTTAGAAAAGACGTGAATGAGGAAAAAGTTGGCAAGATGCCGGGAGTCAACGTGAACATCGCAGGCAATGAGGATGACTTGTTTTGAAGAACGATGACAAATGACGAGGATGGAGACCTGCGATACTTGGTGGAGTATTGTGCACATCGCCTCCGCAGACAAAGAACTTTGCTGGAAATAATTGAGTATGGTGACGAAGAGGAAGGGTAAGTGAAAAAACTCACTTTACCGCCTCATCCTCACCGAGCTCCACCAGGCACTCTCATGTGATTTCCACGCACTCCTCAAGCGAGCCCCCCAGCCTCATGGACTTATACTTGCGATGTCGACGGCCACACAAGTAGGTGTGACACCTTGTAGATATATTGGTATTTTTCACTTATTCTGACTTAGTGCGATCATCATTAGTTAGCATATATTGATTAGTTACCAGATTACATAATATTATCATCTTTACTCTGCGCCACGTCGTATCATCTCAAGATGCGAGTGCGCTGGCCTCGCACCGCTACTCCAAACCTCGCCGGCTGGGCACCCAGCAACTGCCCACCGCTCTAGGCAACAAGAGCCCTGCAGAGGGAAACACCATCCCTCAGCCAGGGATACAGGTAGGGCTCTACTAAGTGTGAGCCCGCCTTGGTTCTCCAAGAAGATCAGGAATGTTAGTCGTTCCCAATTCAATCCCAACCAAGGTAATGCGAGGAGCACCTACTCTGCGGAAATCAGGAGGTTTCACAGCAGGCTATGTCGAATTTGACATGTTCATAACCCTTACCCTGCAACTGCAGGTGGATTACTCTCTCTGGAAACGAAAAAAGTTGTCAAGCCAGACAGGCCGATAGAAAACAGAAGGATTCACCTGTGATGAGGTGGTGTTCGACTTCAAACACCATAAACCATATTTACACCCCTCTGCCCCCTTGCAAGCATGATAGTCAAGCTGTCTGCAAGACACGCAGTGGATCACGCCCCACTTGGTAATAAGGCGGCCGTTCTGGAGATATGTCATGAAATAGACGCCACCAGGACCCTCTTGGAGGTAGCGGACGTACGGGTCGAGTGGGAGGAGTGCACCTATTTGTTCCTTGAGCTCGAGTCTGCAGCTACAGTACGTCAAGAAGAAGTGAGGCAAACAACTCGAGAGCACTCACATCCTTCCAAGCTGGCGCTTTTGCGCTCGGGTCTGTCTGCGCCCCAGGGTGGATCGGGACGAGCGGATATCGGGATCTGATTGGCGACTGTACGTGCGAGAGCGGCGACAGGTGGTGGGGATCTACACGAACACAGCCAGCGCGGGGAGGGAAGAGTGGTCGTCTGTTTCGAGAATGCGGTGGACGGGAGAGAAGTTACGGTGAAACAAAGCTCATAGTCGTGCTCGGCAGGGCTAGGTGCATTGTTGTCATTGTTAAACACACAGACTGTCCATGAGGCACTGACTACTCATAGAGGATGAGGGAGGATGGAAATTTGGGTGGTTGTGATGTGAGCGTGACCACATAGGGGGGTAGGTAAGGTAACCAGGCAATGCAGCACGCGATGATCCCATTTCCAACAGCAACAACAGATGGCGAAATAGGAGGACCAGAAGAGGGTATTAGCAGATGGGGCAAGAGGAAAAAGACTAGCGATCTGATCCATCTACACAGGCACTCGGCTCTCTTTCTTTCTGCCACCACAATGTGCCAATTTACTTACGAGCCTGGATCCACCTGGCTTATTAGCCACACGTACTGTAGCTTCCCACTGACTCTCTTGGCCAAAATAAAGAATCCCTGCAACCGTCTCATCGTGGTTTTGTCGTGACATACTTTTTAATTTAAAAAAAAACCTCACCGAGTCGTTGACCGCTCTCAGAGTGATTAATTAGGCCTTTTCTGCACAATGACCGGGAGGTAATCTACTTCCATTTCTATTCTCTATTTGGTGCCTGCATTTCATAGGTATACCAATTTTTACTCGGGCTCTTTGTCTTGTTTCCTCGTGGCTGCCTTTTCAGTCTCACTTGGTATGGAATATCACTTGACTGGCTGTATCTACATTCATTTTAATTATGATATATCCTTGAAGTTCCAGCCCAAGCACAGAATCGTGCAGTTCAACTCTTGGAATCCTAACCTCTGACCCCATGATCACAACACGTCTCCCCAAGTACAGTCGGATTTCCTGTTTTATCTTCTCAGTGCACGGCCCATATACCCACTATGTATAACTAACTGCACACTGCAGTACAGGCCTCGAATCCTTTCAAAGATGAACCCTGACGCGATTCAACTCTGCTATCTGTGGACCCGCTGAGAATCTGTGTTCTCCGAATTTCTGTGTTTCCGCATCCTCAATCAACTGGCCTCTTGACCCGATGTCTCTGGACCATTGGCCCAGCGGCCTCAGTCTCCTACTCCAGTACATTTTGAACTCATCTGAGCTCAGTTGCACTCAATTTGGGAACCTTTGATGGGGATGAGCACTTTTTTTTCCGGGCCTCACGCCCAGTGAAAACAGCGCCACGAGAGGTATCGCGTGGTATCAGCTGGTATCAGCTGGTATCAAGTAGTCAAAATTGCTAGTTTTAGACCAGTTGATACCAGTTCAGACCACAGAAGACATATGTGAGACTTTGTATCGAGTGGTCTCAGCTCGCACAATTTTTTTAAAAGCCATCAATTTTTTTGTCAATGGTACAAAATACATTTGGGGTTTTGGACCTCGCGCCCCGCTTCCCGCCCGCCATTGCCCCGCGCCCCGCCCGTTGGTGCCGCCCCTGTCGTCCCTCATCTGACCCCAACCAACGCCCACCCACCGCCCTCGTCGGAGTCCCGATCTGCACCTCGTCTGAGTCCCTTCTCGTCCCCCTCCCCACCCGTTGCTCCACCCCACCCCAAACCATAACAATGCCGGGTAACTCATCGCACTGCACAAATCAGTAGGCGCAATCCACCGAAGCAAGGATACATACGTGCAGAAGGACTTGAACATTTTTTCAAAGCTATAACTATTATTAGTTTAAGTGCGGCACGCAATATACAATAGACGTACCTTGATAGCTGCTGGTCTAGTTTGTTTATCGTATTTCACTCGGAATTTCACTGTGAGACGCAATTTCAGAAACAAGAATACACAAGCATAGAATCACACACCTCAATCTGACTATTGTCAAGCACGTTATGACCCTACATCGCAGCCTGCTTTAATGGTATAAGCTTGGTGTACAAGGAAGTAAGCAAGGCGCGTACCTGACGTGCGACCTTCGCATTCTCAGAGCGCATCTTCCACGCCTGCTTTTCAGTGTCGGGGAGGCCTCTCCAATAGCCATCAAAGTCGACGAGTTCCGCTTGAGGATGCTTTTTATGATAATCGACCGTGCAGAGGCCACTGAAATGAGCATGAGTTATTGCAGAGATGCCACCTGCAATACGTACCGTGGGGTGACCGAGTTTCTGTCCGGATTCCATTTCTTTTTGCGTGTTGTCGGTACGGGATTGGTCAGAGCCAGGGTCGGAGCCAGGGAGGTGGTAGGAGGCAATACAGGAGTAGGTGGGGTGGGAGGTGGTACTGCCAGCGTAGTGGTGGTAGTAGTGACGAGATTAACTACAGGTGCGACTGGAATAGGCAGTAACACAATCTCATGCGACGGAGTAGACGATGAAGCGATGGCAGCAGTGATAACAGGAGTAATAGCAGGAGTAATTGCGGGGAGATTCAACAGAGACGAGGCGCCGTCATGAGATGGAGACACTGTAGACGGCGGGACCGAGTCCACATCGTTGACTGGTAACAGAAGGTCGCTAGCGATTTGTGAAGGAGACGTCTTGGCGATGGGGTCGACGACAATAGACTGAGATACGGGCGGCATGACAGGGGTAGTCACAGTTGTAAATTGAGAGGGCGGGGGAATGAGGGGCGCGCTGGTCACGTTGGGGCCGCCTCCAGCTGTGGTGAGGGCGTGAACAGGCTTGGGTGTTTTGCCAAAGCTGTTAAGTGTGTAAGCACGAGCATGTTGACCACGAGACAATACGTACAGCGGGTTTGCTACTTTTTTCTGACCGAGAGCTGTACGTGAGTATCTTGGACAAAAGACAATGAGATGCATACCTTAAGAGGTGCATCTACAGTCTTAGCTCGCTTGGATACGCTGCTCCCGCTGGTGCCCACGTCCGAACGACCACGCTTATTCGTCGATCGAGGCTGCGGTGCGGACTGAATTTTGTCGTCGTCGCTGCTGAGACTCTCATCGTCAGAGAAAGCGACGTCGGGTGCTTCCTGCTTGACTTTACCTTCCTTGTCGCCGTGTGTTGAATGCCAAGATGGATATACGATCCCCGCGAGCTGGTCGGCTTTCCAGTGCGAGTGGCACAGTCTAAGATTAGGGTATTTGGTTTCGACGGCAGTGCAGAATTCGGACGTCAACGCGAGAGAAGCCTTGCCCCAGGAATCGGGTGCCCGGCCCTCCTCTTGTAAACCGTGAAAGAACTTGTAACACCATCCACGACATGCGTTCTTGTCATCGAAGGTAACCTCACCATTCTTGTCTTCAATGAATTGGAGGCTGTTGCGGTGGATTTTGCCTGAGGAACGACCTTTCGACTGTTTGATGGCGAGCTTCCACTTGTCTTTCTGCCAAAATTTCACGCGCTTCGTGTCCGGACCCTGCTCGAGAGAAATCAAAGCGGCGGGAACAGTAGCGCTGAGTTGTGGGATGTGAGCGCCGGCTCGATTGGATAATGCGGCCACGAGACTGTCATTTACGCGCCTAAATACGCATATGTCAATGTATGTCCGGACAGACCAGGCTAGCGCGCGTACTTGAGTGTCTGCACCTCCGTGCTCAAAGCGACGTTGGCCTGAACGAGGGCTTGAAATTCAGGGTGATGTTGAATAGAGTATTGGTAGCTGGGTTGCTGATAGTTCATTGATCTTTCGCACAAGGGATGCGTGTCTTCGTGGGACTTGGACGGATCAGCTAATGGACACAAGATAGATGCTAATCACCTTGTGGGAGCCAAGTGATTTATCATATCATTGTCTATCATGGTATATGTCTGTCTGAGCAGGAATACGAGAGAATCGGGAGGTATCGGTCAAGAAATCGTGTTCTGAATGGTAGCCTGGCGCTTCTTGTCTTTGGGTACGACCAGTGTTGTCCGCAGGATACCAAGAGCTTTCAGAAAAGTTGGAGGAAGAAGAGGAGTTGCTAGGAAGTCTCAATCGAGACTCAGAAGAGGGACCCGGGGACGAGTTCATCGTGGCCATTGTGGTGGAAGAAACAGAGGAGAACTGCTGCAGACAACCAGCACCAAACAAAGCGAGACTACCGAAACAACTTGAATTGGACGCATTATAGACGCGTCTCCAGACTCATCCAGGTCAGGATAGCATACAGTTGCACTCTGTGTGACCCAACCAATTAAATACATGACTTTTGTACTTCTAACGTCCCCGTAAGTCGAGAAATTTGGTATATCAAATGAATACACCAAAGTGCGATGCTGCGCGCCAGGGCCGGCTCATATTCTCACCCAGAAACAACAAAGTACGCGGTCTCGTCGATGATCCCATCGGCAATGAGCGCCGCGCGGACGGCATTGCGGAGGCGACGCCCAGCCATGGTCGTGAGCTCTCCGGGGATGATACACATCACCAAGTTGCCGACTTTGAGCATCTGGATGTCGACGGTGCTGGGGGACCAAGCGTAAGGGAGGGTGGCTTCACCCTGCGAACACAAGTAGGATTAAAATTGAATCCAATCGAATCGAAATGGAAGGGAGGTACGTACAGTGTTAAGGAGGATGGGTTTGGGGAATTGCAACAGTTCAGGTAAGTGCAATGCAATGTGCACTGGTTGAGCCAGCAGGGCAGGTTGAGATGTGCCCAACACACTTGCAGGCATGGGTCACATTGCAATGCGCACCCGGGGCATATACAGCGGTAGGTATATCGGCTTGCTACAGAACTGATGGCACTGATGGCATTGATGATAGGCTGCCACAGGCATGCCAAAAAAAAAAAGCCTGATAATTAAATAGAGATCAACCATACTTCAAATTCCCATCATCTTGATCCAATGATCCAGATCAGCTTAAATGAATATTTTATTAGAATAAAATATTCATTTATCGCCGGGTTTGGCCGAGTATATTGCATTTTGCACAGCAACCAGAGCACTGATTACAAAACGGATTTGACAGCCAGATTGAGCATTTTTGGCTCTACAACTTTGATTTCAAGTCTATTTTTGGATTTTTGATGTGTCAGGGCCTTCCAGGCTGACAATTTTCCTTTTTTGGCCACTACGCCTTTCGCCCAAAAAGGGAATTCCTCGTTTTTGTCATTGCTTGGGTGCAGTTTGGCCGTTCTTCTTGATTTAACTTTGCAGTTGTCATGTTATGTAGGTGTGGATGAGGCCTAAGTCACATTTTGGGTGAGGGAATCTGTGTAACATGGACATAATGTCTGAACTTGCAAAATTGCAATCCTGACATTACTACTTCACACAGAATGAGCAGAGCCAAGCCAGGTTATTCTCCCTCCATAGTAATAGATTATCCCAGTGTTTTGGATGGCTTTACCCAGTTTTTAACTGCGATATACACAATTTATTGACCAGATAGGAAATTTCATTATTCCCATTATTTTGTTGGTACCAAATATTATGCTGGCTGGATCTATAATCTTACTTGATCTAGAAGGTGTCCAGAAACCTCTGAAGGATCTTTTAGCCATGCTGCAATCGACCACATTGGAATTAAAGGAAATGATGTAAAACATAAATGTTCACCTCATCTGCTTTGTCCCAGCATGCTGACTACCAATCCAAATCCATAGGACATTTGTAATAACATGTACCAACCTTTAGAGGCTCAAATTTGCACTGATATAGGATCAGAACCATGAGAATTATGAAATGTCAGTTCCCCACTTATTTACCAATTGGGGCCCAAGGAAGACACCTAGGGCCAAATAAATGTTATAAGTGAGAAGCTACAAGGTGAAACAACAATCCCAAACTTTATTTCACTCATTTTGGTGAAGATTTGAGGAAATTGTGTTTTGGACAGTGCGCACTCTACAGGCAATAATTTGTAGTGAAACCCATGTGCCCAAAAACACCATCTGGTGGAAACCTGATGAAATTCCTTCAAATAAAGCTGAATATTGCTCCTTTACATTGGGAAATATTGTTTAGATGGTTTTCCTTGCATAATATGCAGTGCTTAAGGCCCTACTTGACAAATGATCAGAAATTGCCACATCACATATCTCAAGTTCAGGTTGATGTTCCACCCTGATTTTTGGCTCAAACAAAGTGGCATACCTTAGTTAAGTCATAGGAGAGTTTGGATCTGGTTCCAATACTACAAGGGAGCCTGAATAACCTGAATATCTGGTTGAAGCCTGAACATCACTAAATTCAATATGTAAGGGACTAAGCATGAATCAAAGTTCCACCAACAGGTTTATACATCTCATATGTTATGTATGACCATTGGAGACACACATTACATCAAAGAAAGGTAAGGACTATGCTAAAAAAGCGAAATCTCTATAAGCTGAAAGTTCATCTGTATGAGCCCTAGGGTAGGAGAAAACTATGTGGACACACTGTCCAATAATAGCATGATAGTATCTTGTAAATGATGAGAGTTAGGTATGATTGTGTGTGAGGTGGGAATGTCAGGATCGAATTTTGCAAGTTCAGACATTATGCTCATGTTCCCCAGATTCCCTACCTCAAAATGTGATTTGGGCCCCATCCACACCTACATAACATGATAATTGCAAAGTTAAATCAAGAAGAACGGCCAAACTGCACCCAAGCAGTGGCAAAAACGAGGAATTCCCTTTTTGGGCGAAAGGCGTAGTGGCCAAAAAAGGGAATTTGTCAGCCTAGAAGGCCCAGATACACCAAAAAATCCAAAAATAGACTTGAAATCAAAGTTGTAGAGCCAAAAATGCTCAATCTGGCTGTCAAATCCGTTTTGTAATAAGTGCTCTGGTTGCTGTGCAAAATGCAAAATACTCGGCCAAACCCAGTGGTAAATGAATATTTTATTCTAATAAAATATTCATTTAAGCTGATCTGGATCATTGGATCAAGATGGGAATTTGAAGTATGGTTAATTGCTATTTAATTATCAGGTTTTTTTTTTTTTTTTGTGTGGCTGTGGCGCCTGCTATCAATGCCATCAGTGCCATCAGTTCCGTAGCAAGCCGGTATACCTGCCGCTGCATATGCCCTGGGTGCGTATTGCAATGTGACCCATGCCTGAAAGTGTGTTGGGCACATCTCAACCTGCCCTGCTGGCTCGACCAGTGCACATTGCATTGTACCTACCAGGAGAGCTCGGAATTGGCACGCGGTCTGCGCGGCGGAGGGGATCGGCGTGATGAACGACTTGACAATCTCCCAGAGTGGGTTCTGCGACGTCGAGTTGTCGCCCTGCACAAAGTCGAAGGATCCGGGGCCGTCGCTGCGTTTTCCTTTCCGTGTTAGAGTCTAATGTGAATAATAGTCGAATCAATTTCGACGCACGTCGTTCCACCGGCAAAGGAGAAACCCATGGCGGCGGGGCAAGTGTTCACCAGCGTCCCATTGGGGAGCGTGAAGTTGTGCGTGGCCATATCAAGATAAACGTGTACGCTTCGCACCGTGCAGGTAATCGGGGCCAGCGTCTGGCTCATGAGCGACTTGGCGGCATCGACCTGAATCTGCGCGATCATCTCCTTCTAGTAGAAGCCGTACGAGTCGAGCGTGAAACCAGGCCCACGACCGTGGCAGTCCTCGACAGTGCCGCCGCAAGTTGACGAGTTGGCCTGGCAGGGCATACCGTCATAGGGCTCGCCCGGGGACTCGCAGAAGGCACCGAGGGTGTTGGGAGAGGTGTCGCCGACATTCCATTGCGGTGGGGTCGACGGAAGCTAGAGGCGAGTTAATTCGTCGATCAAATCCAAAAGGGAGGAAATAAATGTTCACATTCATACAAGTAAGCAGCCATTCCCTTGTTGTCCGAGCTCGCAAGGGTGTTATTCTGTCAACACACTTTAGTCCATGCAGGTTCACTGAGTCCGACTGAACCCCTACCTCATACAGACTCGTGCCATGTACCGGGAACCAGCTCAAAAAGCCGGGCTCGCCAAAGCTCAGTAGACTCATGGCCTTGTCCTGGTCGCTGCCTTCATTGACGTACATCGCGCGCTCGGCGGCGGGATTCGCGAGATAAGCGGTGGGGCTGCGGTTGATGTTTCCGCCAACTACAGAGGTGTTACCGATGGAGAGGGTGCCCGGGGTGAGGGAGTCATGGGCGCGGTCCATGGCAAGGAGAACACCGGTGACGATTGCATCATACGTCTGCTCTACCCAGCCGAGGGAGGTAATCTGCGGGAGCAGGTTCTCGAGGTACCCACCAACCTGTAGATTCGTTCAATTATCAAGTTTTTCTCGAGAACGCAAATAAAACTGCACATACACCAGAGTGCTGATGTGTGCTTGAGATGGCGATGTTCTGCACGTTGTACAGAGTGCCGTACTTGGTTGCGAGCCCCGCAAGGATGGCACGGCGGACACCGGTGTCACCCATGGCGATGGCGTTGACGAACACGACGCGGTTGGCGGTGGTAGCAGTCTCGCCGATGGTCCATACGCGGGCGCGCTGGCGCATGTGCAGTCCAATGTCGGTCTGTCCTAGACTCGCGGTTGTGGCTAATGGGAAAGACGCGATATAGCTGCAGACGTCGCCGATGATAAGCGCTGACTTACGCGGCCGAGAGTTCTCCACTCAGTCTGCATGGATGAGCAATGGCTTGAAATAAGAAAAAATGCTCGCACCTTCATCGATATCCATATCATCCTCGTAACCAGTCAGCTGTGCGAGCTTGAGCCCAGGCTTTTCCATCAGGAACCAACGGTCTTCCTCAGAGCCGGGTGTCCGATGCTCTGGAGGAACGAGGGTGTACTGTTCGTCAGGCGCCATCATAACAGACGCGGTGATGGCTTTGATATCGACTAGAATATCACTGTCGCCCGAGCTCTCCCTGTAGTACCATTATAATGTGGCCTGGCCTGGCCACAGGTACACATTACAAAGTGCCTCTTAACTTGCCAGGCCTGGTGCACATTATAATGCGCACCCCTGCCCAATCATTCCCGGCATGCTACTGCCAGTTCCGGCATCAACGGCATGGGTTTTTCTTGTTTGCACATGCTTTGATACCTTCTATATTGGGCTGCACATTGATTAACAGCACCTGCCTGCCAATCAACACTATAACAAGCATTTACCCATTAATTGATGGATGATTCCCAGGCATGTACATCAATTTTGCCATCATTTATCGCCGGCTCTGGGAATTTATTTTGCGTTTTGCACAACAACCAGGGGGTCTTTTGCAAAACTGTAAATACAGCCAAATAGCCCTCGGCAAGCTCTACAACTTTGATTTTGAGACTATTTTTAGCCAACTTTCTTTTTGGCCACTACGCTTTTTGCCCAAAAAGGAAATTTCAGTGTTTTCTGCCTCCCTGGTTCAATTCTCAACTGTTTTAGGTGATTTAACCACATAGGCATGTTGTTTTATGTTCTTTGAAGCCACCTGGGACACAGTAGAGCCTATTAGAAAGCAATAATAGGGTGAAAATAGCGAAAATTGTTGAATTATATTCTGGTCAAGATATCCTGGGTATATACCCCTGTGAATGACTCAAGGATACACCAGATTGTTTCTTTGGGCTGCAAAGATACTGCCTAGATAAGTGATCAGAGGCTAATGATTAAAGACATCGCAATTTGGCTATCCAAGGAAAAGACATGTTGGCCTTGTTATGCACTACTCCATCATTTTAAGCCTCCCCAAACACATCATTTGGACTTGTCTCATATATATTTTATAGAAAAGTGGGCCATGAACACTTGGAACAGGCAACACTCCATGGTTTAGGGTGATCTTCTTGTATGTGCTTGTTCACCATGTTCTGGATGTCATAGGTCAAAGCTACTGTTCTGAAACTCAATACTAGTATTCCTGAGCTTCAAGAACAATTCTGAGCCAGAAATTGTGGCAATATCTGATGATATACTTCAAAAGTGTCATTTGACACTTTTTGCTTGTTTCAAGATTAGCACACTATGTAGACCTGATGGTGCAAAATAAACATCAGAAATAGAATCAGACAGTCGAAATACACTAGATTATGCTTTACTTTAAGTGATTTGGTCAAGTTTTAGCCAGATGGTGGTTTGAGCTATGGCCAGCATATAGCCTAAAAACTCGCTCTTGAACCCATGTCCTCGGAACCAGCATTCGACCAAAGCTTGACCAAATCACTTGAAATAAAGAATAATCTGGTGTATTTTGACTGTCTGATTGCATTTCTCATGTTTATTTTGCAGTATCTGGTCTATATAGTGCCCTATTCATAACACAAGCAATAAGTGTCAAGTGACACTTTTGGAGTTTATTATCAAATATCGCCACAGTTTCTGGCCCAAAATTGTTCGTAAAGCTCAGGTAGACTAGTATTGAGTCTCAGAACAGTAGCTTTGACCCTATGGCATCCAGAACATGGTGAACAAGCACAGACAAGAAGATCACCCTAAACCATGGTGTGTTGCCTGTTCCAGGTGTTCATGGCCCACCTTTTTATTACATATACATGAGAAAAGTCCAAATGGTGTGTTTGGGGAGGCCTCAAATGATGGAGTAATGCATAACATGGGCAACATGCCTTTTCCTTGGATAGCCAAATTACGATGTTTTCAATCAATAACATCTGATAACTTCCCTGGAAAGTGTCTTTGCAGCCAAAGAAACAATCTGGTGTATCCATGAGTCATTCACAGGGGTATATACCCAGGATATCTTGACCAGAATATAATTCAACAATTTTCGCTATTTTCACCCTATTATTCCTCTCTAATAGGCTCTACTGTGTTCCAGGTGGTTTCAAAGAACATAAAGTAACATGTCTATGCGGTTAAATCATCCAAAACGGTTGAAAAATGAGCCATGGAGGTGTTGTTGTAGACAATTTCCTTTTTGGGACGAAAGCGTTAGCGTCCCAAAAAGGAAATACCCCCCACCAAACTGTTGATGCTTATGCCCATGACGTTCAGCTCATTGAGTATCACAAAATTCCCCTATAGTGCTTTTCAATTGGTGGCTTGGTTGGCCTATAAAATCAAAAATACTGATAAATTATCGAATTTTCAATGTTTCTGCCCATTATCTGCCTCTCACAGCAGTATGGTGCTTCTGAATATGCTTTACATCATCTTCTAAGGTGCATTCCATCATGCTCAATGGGTCAGATCATCTAAACATTTGATTTCCAGCCAGAGGAAGCAGAAAACACTGAAATTTCCTTTTTGGGCAAAAAGCGTAGTGGCCAAAAAGAAAGTTGGCTAAAAATAGTCTCAAAATCAAAGTTGTAGAGCTTGCCGAGGGCTATTTGGCTGTATTTACAGTTTTGCAAAAGACCCCCTGGTTGTTGTGCAAAACGCAAAATAAATTCCCAGAGCCGGCGATAAATGATGGCAAAATTGATGTACATGCCTGGGAATCATCCATCAATTAATGGGTAAATGCTTGTTATAGTGTTGATTGACAGGCAGGTGCTGTTAATCAATGTGCAGCCCAATAAAGAAGGTATAAAAGCATGTGCAAACAAGAAAAACCCATGCCATTGATGCCGAAACTGGCAGTAGCATGCCGGGAATGATTGGGCAGGGGTGCGCATTATAATGTGCACCAGGCCTGGCAAGTTAAGAGGCACTTTGTAATGTGTACCTGTGGCCAGGCCAGGCCACATTATAATGCGACTGCTGGGACTGTTGGTCGCCCAGATATTGAAAGGACCAGTAAGCTTTGGATGACTCTGAAAGGAGGTAGGCACTAGGAGGACCAAAGAAAGAGGCAACGGCCAGATATCGTTCGTCGTCCTCATCCTCAAGGTTGAGAATAAAATAATACAGAACTCGGGCGAGTTCGATGTGATCGTCTTCAGTTTTGATCTGGGCTACGTTATAGAGTAAACGGGTAAGAGCATGTTTGTAACATACCTTAACCTGCCGCGATACCCTTGCCTCAGTCTGTCTCTCCTCCGTCCACGACGACTTTGCAATTTGCCCTGTGGATAATCGCACCCGAGCCCATCGGACCACTGCTGGATGCCATGCCTCTGCGGCATCTTCACTGAACTCGTCTTCGATATACTGGCGAATAGCGGCCGCTTTGCATTCACGTACTGGTCGACTGGTTGAGTCGCACTTGCGTAGTAGTTGATAGCCGCCTCCGAGGTCCATTGCACCAATAGGGAGCTTGTCTTTACTGGGTTCCAGGTGCGGGATTATGCTCACCAATGCATTGACTTGGCATCGTTGGAGTGCTTGCTGAGAGAGATTTGCGTACGGATTACTATGCTGACGAATTTCTCGACCCCGGTTCCCGATTGTCCGTTCAAGGGCCCATTGTGAGTATATGTTGCCAGGGCCTTGGTGTGTGGTTTTCGGAGCGTAATGCGATAGTGTGTGTACCACTGGTCGCACGAAGTGGAGCCGATCGGCCATCCGCTGGCCATAGAGGAGCTCGAAGCCGTTGGAAAAAGGGTAGTGAGCTGGTGGGACTCGAGCAGCTCCTCTGGGGAAATTTCCTCTTGTACGAAGATTCGGATTGCCCGCATGATCTGGCAGTAGTTGCGATAGTATTTTGGAGGAAGAATACCATAAAGGAGGGCAGGCCCCAGACCAAAAAAGTATAGCATGAACTCCCAGGCCTTGTAACTGCTCGAGATTTTCTCTGCTGGATTCTGCGGAGGTCGGTCGAAAGATCCTGGGATCCACTTGGGGCAGTTAGCGACAGCCTTTCCATGCCGCTCCCACGTCTCGCCTGTGAGTACGACCCAATCCCACATGGTCCTGCTGTCGCCTGGACCACAATCAAATTTCCCTCGCCACAAATTGATCATGAGATCTGGTAGATTGAGCGCCGGTGCATGCATGAAGTCGAGGGCGAAAATGTCCGGGAGCCCGAGAGTATGCTCGGGTGGAAGCCCGCTGTAAATGCACGGCTTGGATATCCCGGTCTCGAGACGACGCTGCTCGTACTGTCTCTTGTTTTGAGACTCCCCGACATACTTCACGTTATTTGCGTAACGCTGGGCAGCTCCCTCGGGCTCAAAGTTGTCCAGGAGCGCTCCGAGATCGACATCGGGGTGGTCGCATCCGGAAACAGAGTAATCATCGGGTTTGAAACGTGCAGGATAGTAATGCGACCCGCCGATTTTGTGACGACCAGCCAGCGGGCAGTACACACGACACCCCATCTTTCCGTGATGGCCAACCATGCCGCTAAGAGCAGCCATGCCTGGTCCATCAGCGCACACAAGTGCAAGAAATGGGTTCGTATCGTGCACTTGTTTGTCAACGGTGTCCCACACCCTGAATCCTTCACACTGCAAAGCTGCGAGGTGAAAAGCACCAGGATACATGAAGCTATCAAGGTTCTTCGGTTTGCCGGGACCAGGTATGACAATGTTGGGGCAGATGCCTCGGAGTTTGTATCTGGTTTGCGGAGAGCGGTCGGCGATGATGAAAACCCCGATCCAGCAGTCAGAGGTTTTATTCCGATACAACTGCGCGCCGTTCACGGACAGGAAAATAACATTGTTGTGAGATTTGATTTTACCAGCTTCAACAGCCTCAAGATAATCACTGCCATCGAAGAAATCTGTATAGGGAGAAGTCCGCACACCGTCGGTGCGCTCGAGTTCTGCCAAGACCTGTTTGGTATAACGAACCCGATATCGAACTTCTGCGGCGCCCTCGGGAGACCGGCGAAGCGCCTGCAGCTGCGGTCCGAGGGGGTACGTCTGGAACTGCTTTCACGGTACCTGAATGCCGAGTCGTTTCGGATCGTACCGGGGCTCGCCACAGTATTTGCAAGCTTCGAGGTCGTGGAACGCGCCAGTATAGCCAAGGCACGAATTAATGCACATGTCGTGGATGATGGGCTCGATACCGCTGAGATCGGCTACGAGTTTCTTGACCAAATGATATGACACGAGCTGGCTGTCGGGGTGTCGCCGCAATATCGCAGCACGGATAGAATCATAGGTTTGGACCGAGGCGTTGGTGAGAGAAAGGAAGATATCAATAGCCAGCCGTTCATCAGGATCAAGTTCCGGTACACCCTCGATAGGATGGCGGAGACGATGGACGAGGTCCGGATCAAGGTGTTCCTTTTCATCTTCGAGGGTCGCTTCCCGAAGTCCTGCAATAAATTTATTGGTGGCACCAAACTCGTGGAACGACTTCTCCAACTCGTCGTCTGGTAGGTTCTGCGGTTCGTTGCGTGGGGAGAGCGGTCGAGCGTCGTCATCATCATCCTCTGGAGGATCCGATAGATCCATGGGTACGTCTAAGTCCATGAGCGGCGGATCGAATTGCGGACTAAATGTGCGCGGGGCTGGACTCTACAATGAATTGTCAATAAAACAGTACCATAACATGAAAAGATATTTTACCTGAAGAGGCGTAATATCCATTGCATCTACACTATTTCCACCATGGTCGTGGTCCTGCACAGAGTTTGGCTAAAACAAGCCACTTGAAGGTAAGTCTCACCAGTTTGAATACGAGATAAATTTACTGACATTTAGAATGGGATTCTGTAAAAGAGAATCTGCCTGGTCTCGCGTGCTGGTTTCGCTGACGCGTGAGTTAGGCCGCGGAGAGAAATTCCGGGCAGTGGAGCTTGTAGATTCTTCGGAAGCTTGGGGACCCGAAGTTGTCATGGAAAGTGCCTCGTTTTCCTTCTTGGTCTTCCTCTGGTGTCGATAGTAGGTTGCCCGCGATACTTCTTCACCATGGATTCCACAGGAATGTGCACAGTAACATGTATAAAGTTCGCGAGGTTTCTGCGTGTCGGGTGTATCCAGATCCGGTGTCTCGGGTTCGGGTGAAGCTGACATGAGATATGGAGAGGACGAGATTGTCAGAAGGAGGATGCGTCGACTTGGCCCGTAGATGTTGTTGTGTCCGAAAGAAGAATGAAGGTCGTGGCTATGCACCTCAATTCATAATCTAATCTGCTCTTATCACATTCACTTGCTGACGCCACTCTTTTTATTTTAGCGGACTTGAGACAGTTTTGGTTAAAATTTAGACGAGGCGAGACCCCCCTAGCCCATCCGATACCACGCGATACCTCTCGCAGCGCTGTTTTCACTGGGCCTCACGGCCGACCCTACCTGCCCCCGGTCCCCGGCTTGACCGGCCCGAACCCCCCTTGAGACGAAGGCGTTTATTGGGCGCTTGCGATGTGACATCACGCTGTTACATCTTGACTTGACTTGGATGCTTTTTTGCTTTCTTGCGTAACGCCCGCTCCGCCCAGGCGCTTTTGAGACCGACTCGGATACGACAACAGTACCCTGACCGCACGGAGGATGGATCCGCGATGAGGCTATAGGAAGATGCGGCGGGAGAGCGTCATCCTTCGCGCACACGCACTGAGGCAAGATCATATACAGATACATTGATCGTCATCTGTGTGTCGGTTCTGTTACAGAGACTAAGGTAAGATCAAGTCTGAAGAGGGAGCTGAGTCGAGTCCGTCGAGAGCGCCGGGAGCGGCGTGGTGTGGACGCCGTGCCTGCGCTGGCTCCTCGTCGCCGCTCGAAACCCAATTTCCAATTCACGGCGTGTCCCCCCCGTTCCGCAGTTCTGTTTGTGCCCTCCGCATCCTCTCCCCTCTCTCCTCGTTCCTCTTCCGGCCGTTCTCGTCGACTGCCTTTCGGTCTTTTTCCCATCTAACTAACTTATTCATCGACAGAACTACATTCCTCATGGCCTGCCGCCGCATTCAGAGCCAAGACGGGATCCGCTGGTCGGTGTGTGTGCTCCCTCCCACGTCTTTTCATCCTTTTCGTTTCTTGTTCGTCGACGTCGGCGAGGAGGGGGGTGGGAAGGGCGAGTGGTCGGCTTATTGCGAGAGAGGCAAGGGCTTAGGCGGAGGGAGGACGGGGAGCGGGCATGTGTGCGGACAAGTGAACGCGCACAGAGACAGAGAAGAGTACTCTGCGCGCACGGAGGCTGGAGCCGCGCCATACTCGCGGTTATAACGACGGGGACGCGAGTCACGGTCAACGGACGAAAGCGCGCGGATGCGATCCGCGCTGGGAAGAAGGAAGTGGCCGTGGTGTGGGTGTGTGAGCGGGACCGGAAGCGGCACGGGTGTACACGTCGTGATGGTGGGTGCGTGCAGCGGCAGTCGGCTGTAGGCGGAGACGGGTACGACTGACGTTTCGTGGAGACGCTTGGACGGAGGGGGCGTCCTCGCTGGCCCACTCTCCGTCATTTCGCTGACCGTGTCCATCCTATCGCTGTCGTTTTCTTCCTACCTTTTCGTTTCCTC
This sequence comes from Mycena galopus ATCC 62051, assembly GCA_014925785.1. Taxonomy (NCBI): domain Eukaryota; kingdom Fungi; phylum Basidiomycota; class Agaricomycetes; order Agaricales; family Mycenaceae; genus Mycena; species Mycena galopus. The sequence continues at coordinate 190,382 of WIQG01000098.1, forward strand.
CGTCCTCAGCATCGCCGAGGGAGGACGAGTGGGGCAGGTGTCCGTCAGCGCGTGGGCGGGAGAGGCGGGCGCGTGTGCGAATGTGGACACGAACGAGAGCGGTCACTCGCTACTCAGCCTGCACGCATCGCATGACGGGGTGTGCGTGTGCCAGTGCGTGCAGGTGCGGCCGGCTACGCGTATATCTGCGGGAGCGCGTGCGTGCGTGCGTGCGGGTCGTGGTGGGAGCGCGGGGATGCGGGATGCGGGATGCGGACGCGAGTTAGGACGGGGAAGAGGGGGCGGTGGTGAGGGCGCGATCAGGAGTGGGAGTGGGGAGGCCGGTGTAGATGGATTATGGCGTGCGCGCCGGCTCTCCTTCATTCCGCCGCAGAGGCAGTCGGCGGCACGATGTGGAGGAGGGGGCAAAGTAAAAGAGGGCAGTGGCTGGGCGAGACGGGGGCGGTGCGGTGCGCGAGAGGGTCCGGGTGCAGGTGGTGTGCGGTGTGTGGTGTGCGCACGTCGGCGCTTGCTGCTCTCGCTTTTCCCGTCCCCGTCCTCCGTGCCTACCCTCCCCTCCCCTCTTTTTGCCTTTTTGCCTTTTCTTTTCCTTTGCTTTCTTTCTTTCTTTCTTTCCCTTCCCTTGCCTCAGCGTATCCGATGCTAACTCGCGCGCTTAGGACCAAACTCGAACCCGGATGCGCATTCAATCGAGCGAGTGCCTGGATGATGGATCGCACAGTGTGAGTTCCTATTTCGGTATTCCTATTCATTCGTTCGTTCGTTCGTTCGGTGGGGGGGCGGGACGTCGTCGACTCGCGGCCGGCTCGCAACGGGTGTACCGCGATAAATGCACCGGTCCGCCCTGCTGCGTCGCGGCGGTGTGGCGATACGATAACGTCGGAGGGGCTAACTAACCCTCGGCGTGGCGTGGCGCCTTGTCCCTCCTGCCCCCTCCGTCCCTCCTTCACCTTTACTTATTTCCTTGTTGCCTTTTCCCCACCTGACCAACGAATTGACTTGTTCATCTCATAGCCGACATTCCTCATGCCTGCCGCTGTAGTAAATCAAAGGAGTCAGGAGGGGGATTTCGGCGTGGTGCGCCCTTCCTTTCCTGCGTTCGTTTTCTTTTGTCGGTTCGTGTGCGCGGATGGGGCGGCGGCTTCGGCCAGGAGGGGAGCGCGCGGCGTGGACGCGGATGCGAGCCCGGGAATGGTGTACCGAGGCTACGTGCGCGAGGACGGGGGTGTGATACGATGCGGCGGGTGTGGGGGGAGGGGGAGGGCGTGGGCGTGGGCGTGGACGCAGATGCGAGACGGGAACGGTGTACCGAGGCTACGTGCGCCTGGAAGGGGGTGTGATACGATGCGGCGGGTGCGGGTGCGGGTGCGGGTGCGGGTGCGGGTGCGGGTGCGGGCGTGCGGCTCGTGGGTACCAATCAGGGCGGGAGTGCGTCACTGGAGAGCCCTGAACTCGCGGCATGGCGGTCAGCTTCCCTCGCTTCCCCACGATTCCGGGCTTGGCTTTGGCGACCTCGGTCCAGAACCGAATGCACCGAAGCCGCGGAACCAATGCCGAGATTTTGGCGGCGAGCACGCGGCGCTCGAGTATGAGTGTGGGTCGAGCCGGCTGCGCGGATGCAGACGCAGACGGTGCAGCTGGTGCCAAGGGCTTCCGCAGTCGTCGTAGGTACAGCGGCAGCGGGAGCGCGGATGGCGGCGGTTGTACGAGCCGTATGTATACGCGCGCAGTGGTGGTTATTGATATTGCGGCGCGGGGATGCGGACGCGGTCCGAGGACAGGCGGCCGTCGTGGTGTATGAGGGTGAGGGTGAGGGTGAGGGTGAGGGTGCGAGCGGGAGGGGTGGGATTGGGACGAGATACATGACCACGTCGTGTGCAGACGAAGACGCCTGACGCGCGCAAACACGAGAGCATACTCTTCTTCATTTTGCTGCGCACCCGAGTTGGCGAAAGCAAGACAGAAGAAGAATGGGGATGGGATGGGGAAAGCCGAGCGAGTGCCGTACGTGCGTCGAGAGCTGCCGCTGAATGAGTTGCTGCTCCATGCGAGACAAGGTATCGGGATGGTGCGGGTGTGCGTGTGCGTATTCGTGCGTGTTGGCGACTGAAATGGGACTCGGATGCGCGGAATACCTGATATGGGGTCGGGGCGGGGAATGTACCTTGGCGGGCTTTCCTAAAAAGGCAATTGGCATTTGGCGCGTCTTTCGTCATCTGCTCTCCAAGTCCCATTCCATTTCGCCATCCGAATTCCCCTATCCTTCTGCCGCACCTCTTGTGGACCCTGGTCTCGTACCTCGAGGGCGAGTTCACCGGATGTGCGCCCCTCTGCAAATGGCTCGTCCATTGTTTTCGGTGGTGCTTGGGCAGCGGGCGGGAGTAGAAGGAGCTGCTCGGTATTTGATCGTGGTGCCTTTCGAGGAAGCGGGGCGGGCCCGTGCTCTAGACGAGCGCGAGCCACGATTTAATTAATACTTTCTTCCTCGCTTCACCTTTGAAATACCCCGGTGCTATGAGAACGAATGCCAAACCACAGGTCTTCGTGACGTGTTTTTGGCTCTTTCGCGCATCGGCAGTGTAAAAGATAGAAGATGAAATAAAGAAGGGACCAAGTGCGTGCGGTTGATGGCGTGTGCGTGGGGCGTCTCCATCGCAGCGTTGGGCTCGAGGCACCTGCGGATTGTTCGGTATCGAGGGGCATGCATCGTGCGCTTGTTTTCTCACCCGATCCAAGCTATGTGCGGCCTGAGGCGCAGTGCGAGTCAAATCAAGCTTCTCAGTTTTCCCAGCGGACGCACGAATCATATTTCGAGACGGGGCGGGGGTGCGTGCGGGACATGAAACTTGCGCGCAAGTCTTACACCAATGCGAAAAATCATCTCGGTTTTCTCTTACAGCTCGCCGGATGCAACGATAACTTGTTAGAGGGTAAACACACTTTTCATCTCTACTCAATCTCTGCTTCTGCATACTAATGCCTCCCGCAGATCAAGCCCAGCGGGACGTATTCACCAGGCACGGCTGGAAGTAGGTGGAAAAAAGGGGTTGCTGCGTGGCCGGATTTGCACAAAACGTGTATCTAGTGCTAGTGTAAATAATTTGCGTGGCACTGCACAAAATTTCGGAGCCTTTGCTCACGTATCACCGAATGTCGGCTAACGACTCGAGGCGAATTCACGGCTGAAGAATCCACGCAGCGAATTCATCGACGGCGATTCTACGCCCTGGGCCCTCCGTGCCCATTCTGGTTTAGCCCGCCGCTTCCAGCTCGGATTGCCTGTTGGCTCTGAGTCCCGGAAATTGCGCAGACTGGGTAAGGAGTGGCGTGGGTGCGTCTCGTAAAGGAAGGTCACAAGGCCCCAGCAATCCCACGTCAATCCAATAGCCGATCACACGCCAGTCGCACTGTGGGTCCACACGGGTCCACATGGGCGACGGCTTATCTGCTTTCTTCCGTCTCCACCATGTCAAGTCTATACTCACTTTCTGGTACGCAGTGCTATGTGTCCACTGGAACTAGATTGACCTGATATTTCCACTCTAGTCCGACGTGCCCAGGAAATCCAATGGAATCCCGGGCCGCTCCATGGAGGGAAACCCAGCCTCTACGTGAAGATATACCTCGATGGCAAGCAGATCGGCCGAACTCGAACTGTTAAGAAGACACTGGCGCCCGAATGGGATGAGGATGTACCAATGTGAGTCTGATAGTCCGTTTGCTTGTCATCTGCCAGTATTTGACCTGCGGGCTTGATAGATCATTAGCGAAGCCCACAGCAGTGATATCGATATTGCTGGAGCTGCTCCACGATGCATCTGTTGTAAAGGACCCCTGCCTGGGCTCGGTCACCATCCGGGTGGACGAATTGTTGAAGCTGTGCGCTGCGGACGCCAGCTCCCAAGGTAATGTTGCCGTGATTAAATGATTCATGGGACATTGTGATCTGAACCGTCGTGAGCAGCAAGTCTTCAGCTCATCGGTGTCAAGGGTTCTTCCAAAGGGAAGCATGTGGGGAGCCTCGTAGTACACATCAAAGAAGTTACCCCAACACAAGTCAAAAGCGTGATTGATAAAACCCAGACCAATGTTACAGCTGGTGGGGTGGGATCAACGTCAACAGCAGAAGGCTTTATGTCTGGGTTAGCAATTGTTCTGGAGAAACTAGACCGCATTGTGGATATCGGAGACCAACTCAGCATGGTATGAATGATTCCAGTGCATTTCAGAGTTTTGTTTATATTCTATATAGATCAGTCCGTATGCCCAGGCAGCGTGGAAAGTACTCACGGTTGTTTACAAGGTGATCAGGATATTCAGTTTGTTCAGGACACAGAGGCTCATTGTTTTTGAAGGCCATGCGGGAACAGCAAGACATGGACAATGAGCTTGTAAAACTTGTGCAAACCATGGTTGATGTCTACTCATTTGTGGAGGACATTGAATCACTGTCCGAGAAAATCAAGCGTCTTGATAATGTTGTCACGGAAATTACAAAGCAGACACTTGAATGTGCTATTTTCATCCGCGAATACACTGGCCATGGTTTTGGCAGTATGTATAATTCTCATAATTGGTTCAGAGGCTGACAAGTACATAGGGCGGCTCATTCAAAGCACTTGGTCGGATCAGGGTCAGAAGATCAATGAACTTTCCAATGCACTGGTAATGCTCAAGGACTCATTTGACCATGGACTTGCAATGCACTCGGTATTTGTGTCTGCCAAAATCAAGGATGATGTCCAGATTTTAGGTGGGTGCAGAGTTTTCTTGAACCAGCCCAACTGACACACATGCAGTGCAATCTGATCAGTTGAAGGCTCTCAATCCCCTAACTCTGGATGCATCACTGCGATCTGAGTGCCTGCCAGGCACCCGTAAAGACATCTTGCAACAGATCACTGACTGGCTCACAACCCCATTAAATGAAAACAATATTCTCTGGCTCCATGCTGTTGCAGGAGCTGGGAAGAGCACAATCTCAACAACAGTGTCTCAACATTTTCGAAAAATCCATCGGCTGGGGGCATTCTTGTTCTTTGACCGCAATAATCCTGCAAGCAGTAGTCCAGCAAAGGTCATCTGTACTATTGCTCATGCCTTGGCTATGTCCAATCCACATATCAAGGAAGCAGTCTGTCAAGCAATTGCAGAAGATCCGTCAATTGCTGTGGCACCAATGTCTACCCAGTTTGAACAGTTGTTATTGAAGCCTCTTGCTGCTGCTCAAGAGCATATTATTGGACCAATAGTTGTGATCCTCGATGCTCTAGATGAATGTGGTGATCCTGGGTCTCGGAAAAGTCTAGTATCTATGATTGTCCAGGAATTCCCAAAGCTTCCAGCTGTTTTCCGCTTCCTCATCACTAGCCGAGCAGAGTCTGATCTAGACAGCCAATTCCGTGAACATCCACAGATAACTGGAATGCAGCTTGACATTGGTACAGACACTACAAAACATGACATCCTTGTCTATCTGCGCCATGCTATGCAGAAAATTTGCAAAGATCAGAAGTTGCAACCAGACTGGCCTGGAGAGCAGAACATCAAGGCATTGGCTGACCATTCTGGTGGCCTATTCATTTGGGCTGCTACAGCATGCAAATTTGTTGATGGCTTCCAACCACCAAGAAGATTGCAAATAGTCCTATCCACCGGAGTGGCCAATAATCTGGATGAGCTATATACAGCAGCAATTCAAAATTCTGCAGACTGGACTGATCAAGTCTTTGTTGAGACTGCTCATGCAGTTTTGGGTGCTGTTGTTCTCAGTCAGGTGCCACTGAATGACCAAGCAATTGACAATATCCTCCATCTTGAGCCTGGTACAGCTGCTGATGTTCTGAAACATCTTCTGTGTGTTATTCAATGGAGCCATGGACAATCTGCTTTGGTTCTACATGCCTCTTTCACAGACTACCTGACAGATGAACACCGTTCTGGGGGCTATGTCTGGTTTGTAAATCCCCAGATTTTATCTAGGTGTCTCAGCCTGGGGTGCATGCATGTCCTTAACTCACAGCTCAAGTTCAACATCTGCAAGCTAGAAGACTCACATATTCTCAATGCAGATATCCCAGACCTATCACTCCGCATTGAAGCTCATATTTCAACTGAACTCAAATATGCTACTCTCTTTTGGGCTCATCATCTATCTGGCACAACCATTGACAATGGAATCCTTGGTGAATTGAATTTGTTCATGAATGATAAATTTCTCCATTGGCTTGAAGTACTCAGTTTGTTCAATGAAGTCTCAGTTGCCTTCACAAGTCTTCAGGCTGTTCAGAGCTGCAACAAGGTAGGTCAAATCTCTATGCCTTATTCAGAACTGACAATTCCATAGGAAATTGACCTGCCACTTTGGGATCTTGTGGGAGATGCACTCGGATTCCTTACTGGTTTTTCAGCTTTGATCGTGCAGAGTGCACCCCATATCTATATTTCAGCCCTTCCATTTGCACCCACTGAATCACTGGTTCGCAAGCAGTTTGCTTCAGCATTTCCTAAGACACTTCAATTTACAGGGCCACTGGGGAAGAATTGGTCCAGCCTTGTGAAGGTTATCTATGGCCACACTGATAAAGTTTCCTCTGTTGCATTCTCACCAGATGGCAAACAAATTGTTTCTGGATCAGCTGATGGGACAGTGCGGGTGTGGAATTATAAAACCAGCACTCAGTTCATTTGTATTAAAGCCAGTGGAGGAGTGTACAGTGTCGCATTCTCACCAGATGGGAAGAAGATAATGTCTGCTGGACGTGGAGTGCAAATCTGGGATTCCCAAACTGGTACTCTACTTAGAGGTCCATTTGGGCATACTCTTCTTGTTCGCTCTGCTGCATTCTCTGCAGATGGCAAGTGGCTTGCCTCTGCAGCCTATAAAACAGTGCAATTATGGGACATGTCAACCGGTGACCTAGTTGGTATATTTGATGGACACACTGATTCCATCCACTCTGTTGTGTTCTCACCTGACAGCAAACAGATGGCATCTGGCTCAGCAGATAATACTGTGTGTATTTGGGATGTTGAAACCCAGGCTCTGTTTGCAGGCCCATTTCAGGGGCATAGTGCTGTTGTCTACTCTGTTGCCTTCTCCCCAGATGGGAAGCTGATTGTAACTGGTTCCCAAGATACAACTCTGCGGGTTTGGGATTCTTCAAGTTGCCTTTTGATTGCTGGTCCTGTCAAAGACAGGTGGATCACCTCAGTTGCCTTTTCTCCTGATGGGAGCCAAATAGTTATTGGATCCATAGATTTCAAAGTCACAATACTGGATTCTAAAACCAGCCAGCTGGTTGCTGGACCGCTTGAGCATGGAGGGGCTGTGACAGCTGTGGCATTTTCACCAGATGGCAAGCATGTCTTGTCTGGGTCATCTCAAGGAAAAATATGGGTCTGGGATGCTGCAATTGCTCTCTCAGAGGACATTGAACAATTTCCTGGGCCAGAAAAACTTCATCATGTTTGCTTTTCACCTGATGGTCAATATATTGCCTCTGCATCAGCTGATGAAATGGGAGTTTGTCTTTGGGACTTGAGAACTGGTGCCTTGGCTGCATCCCAAATACCCACCAAGCAAGGACCAGCTCATTCTGCTGCATTCTCCCCAGATGGCAAGCAGATTGTGTTTGGCGGTCTTAAGGGGCCACTGCACATATGGGATTTCAATGAGCAGACCATGGTTTTAAGTTTGTTTGAAGAAAATAGTGCTTTGCTCTCTCCTGCATTCTCCCCAGATGGCAATCATATAGTAGTGGTGGGATTCTCAGATAACACATTCAAAGTAGTAAACTCTTATACTGGAGTTGTGGTTTCACAGCTGTTTGAGGTGCATACCGCTCAGGTTAATTGTGCTGTGTTCTCCCCAGATGGCCAGCGGATTGCGTCTGGCACTCGCAAAACAGTGCAAATATGGGATTTCAAAACTGGTTCTCAGCTTATTGCACCAATTTTGGGAGGGACCCGCAGTCTTGCATTTTCTCCTGATGGACAGACTTTGGCATCAGGCTCATCTTATGGAGTGCAAATATGGGATCCTCAAACTGGAGCACCAATTTCAAAGCCATTTGAGGGCCACACTGCCGCAGTTAATTCCATTGCCTTCTCTTCTGATGGTATGCAGATTGCATCAGGTTCGGATGATGGGACAGTGCGAGTTTGGGATTACAAGACTGGTGAAATTGTTGCAGGACCATTTGTTGCACACACTAGTCTGGTGTATTCTGTTGCCTTCTCACCTAGTGGCCAGAGCATTGTTTCTAGAGCAGCTGATAACTCTATTCGGGTCTGGAAGGTATGTAATATATCCCCATATCCCGAACTATTAGCTAACTTTTGAAAGCTTGAGCACTTGCAGGACAGCTGGGGGAATCATCCTCACTTCACAGATGGGTGGCTAATGAATTCTTCATTGGAGCACATCCTTTGGGTTCCACCCTGGCTCCGTGACGGCCTATATCTGCCATGGAACTCTGTTGTAATTCGTTCTCAGGGAACAACAAAGCTGGATCTCACCAATTTTGTTCATGGCACAAATTGGCACAAATGCATGGAGCATGTAGATGATAGGCAATTCAACTTGAGGTAGAATTAGGTTGCATTAACACTATTCTTCAATTTGATTTGAAAAAAAAAAAACCACCCCACATTGAGATTTTTGCTTCATACAATGATTGGGCAGGATGTTTATTGGATCTGCCATTCTTGACCTGTTCCTGACAACAAAGTTTCTGATTCACTTTGTTGCTAGTATAGACTGATTGGCGCAAATTCAGGTGCAGAAAGGAACATATATAGCCATAGAAAGTACATAATTTAGCTTAGGAGTTGTCAGCGACGGCCTCTGGGTCGGCTAAACAATGAGTAATCCGGTGAGAAGTTAGAACCCCAACCATAGGGCCTCTGCCCATTACCATGATGGCAACAACCGTTGAATCAACGGCTGTTTGTGCTGTTTTCAAACATCTGATGGGACGGGATGGCCGTGACAGCTGTGAAAACAGTAACGGATCTCGTCCAATTGTTTCTTGCTATTCTGTCAACATTTTGCTCACCCAGGGAAGCATTTCAGCATGCATATCATTGATTCCACCATCTCTTACCATTCCCGCACTCACTGACCCTTCCATAGGACAAACCGCACAAACATTGTGGGCTGAATTTCGGAAATCATCTGCGGAATTTGCCGAATATCATGATTGAACAAATTCCACCTCGGTTTTCAGCCCCAAAAAAGTAGTAGTGCATTTAAATAGTAGATCCGTCCAGCTGGCCAAATCCCTGCACAGAATAATCACTGATATTGTTGTTTTGAAACGTCAGTCAGATTACCCGTTTAAACGGCTGTCACGGCCATTGTTTGGCGGGCCATTGGAAGAGGCAAAAAATTCTCAACAGGATGGGCACAGCACCCGTTTCATTGGGGGCAAGCGCCATGGCCATGGGTTCGTGACCTTTGATCTGCGTGGGACGAACACTTGCCATGGTGTTTGCCACGGCGTTGCATAATCGGGCCGGTGTGAGAAAAAAGCCACGATGTCATTTCAGGCCCCGGGAAGCTCCTGCCAAGCCTTGTCCAGAAAAAAACTGAAATTTGACCTCAAAAAGCTTATTTGAGGCGTTTCCGGCCTCAAAAAGCTTATATTGGACAAGGGTCGTCATGTGGGCCATCAATTTCGCCTAAAATCACCGAAAATTCCAAATTTTCACCCTGGATCACCGCACACCCACTACGCTTTCCCTTTCCCTTTGGCTACTGTTTGACCTATCTTGATGGTCAAGGTCATTACCTCTTTGACCCTGCAGGCCGAGTGAGTGAAGTCCAACACAATGCTGCGTGTGGCTTGAGTGTTTGGTGTTGAACTTCTGCATTAGATGCGCACTACGTTTGCAAGAGCACAAGATCGACACGAGAACTCAAAATTGCATCCCAGGTTCAGCCATGAAGATCGAACAAAATTAAGATCTGGCAATCAATTGCGCTAGTAGCCGCTAGTTCCCGAAAAGCCGCAAGAATGTGCGGCTGATATCCTGCTCCGGGTTGAACGTTCTCTAAGCCCTCCTGAGGTGTGCCACTATATCCATAGATAGATGATAGGCAAAATGGGTGTTGAACGTCAGGTCAGGGAATGCCACTGATAACGGAAAGGTCTGATGGCCGTCCAACATAATCGGTCATCATGCAAAAAGAAGGACCCGAAAAGCAAAAGTTACTCTTACGAGGGATTCGAACACAGGCAATGCTGAAATGCGACGGTCAAGCTTATCCACTGCGCCATTTGACCATGTTGGGTGAGGGAATTGGAGTGACTGGCCCTTGAATAGCTTATCTGCGGACAAGGCTTGCCAGATTTTGGCCTCAAAAAGCTTATATTTGGACAAGGAAATCACAAATTTTCCCCCTGAAAAAGCCAAAATTTCGGACAAGGCTTGGCAGGAGCTTCCCGGGGCCTGTCATTTCTCTCATCTCTCTGACCACGTTCTACATACAGCAAAAACAGCTCGCCGCCTTCTCCGCTTACGCATACTGGCATGCGTAGTCTATCTCCAGCACGCTCTTCCTTGAGGCAACAGCTCACCTTTACTGCCCACGACCTCGGCCACGTCGCCATCACTCACAACTGGATAATTAACTGTAATTCTGATTGTGGGCTGGATCAAGGGCATCGGCTGGTGGATCAGTGCGAGGATTCTGTTTGTGGTTTGGTTCTCTGCTGACACTAGAACCGTGTGCGGGTTGGGCACTCGAGATCGCGGGGATCGTGTCTTTCTGGTGCTGGTTCAGGCACGTGCTGGCGCGGATATCTGCTTGTGAGCCATGTCATGCCCGGTGCATATCCAGGTACAAGGTGTCTTCTTCTCTTCCACTTCGCTTTTTTTTTTCTTCTGTATTATTAATAATAGTAATAGCTTGACCCCCCAGATCGTTCTCTCCTCTTTCTCGATGTCCACCGCCGACATCGTCCCCACCTGTCACCGCCATGCGTAGTGATGTTCTGGCTTTGGCCTCAGGCCAAAAAGCCACGGCTTTTTGGCTTGGCTTTGGCCTCCTCTGGCTTTGGCTCGAGTTGGCTTTGGCCTGGCCTGGGAATTCATTAGGCTAAAGCCAAAACCACACTGATTTCCCTGCCAAAGGCCATGGCCCCAAGCCAAGCCAAGCCAAAGCCAGGCCAAAGCCAACAATTTGGCCTGGCCTGGCTTGAGATTTTCGGAGGCCAAGGCCAAGCCAAAAAGCCAAAGCCAAAGCCAGAACATCACTAGCTGTGCGCACGCACGTGCGCCTCCTCGCGCTCAGCTGGGCGCTCGAGTCCACCGCAGATGTGCACCATGTCTCCGCGCTGACGGGGGCGTACACGCGGGGAGGGAGCGCAGCGGTCCGGAGTGCCTCACTAACAACAGTGGAGGCCAGGAGTACAACAATGGCGGCACCAGGTTGGGCACGAGCGCGAGCGGGGCGGGGGTGGAGTACTTTGCGCAGCAACATGGCGGCGCCGTGCTGTTGCAGCAGGTGCCCCAACAGTAAGTTGTCCGCGTCTCTGCGCAGCAGCAGCAGCCGCCCCCGACGAATGGCGACACACGGGGCAGGTGCGGGCGAGCCTTGGGAACCTCGGGAGGCAGTGGTTTTACGGGAAGCCCGCCAGCGTTCCAGGTTAATCGGGAGGCGGCAGTATGGTGCACGGTAGGCGCGTATCGGGGTGCCAGAGCCAGCGGCCGACAGGAGTGGGTGAAGGGGTACGTGGCGCTGACTGTGCGTGGGTGGAGTGGGGCTGCGCTACTTGCGCCAGTGCGCGGACGTGCCGTTTGGCGTGTGCCGCAGGCCATGGGTACATGGTGGCGCGACTGCCTGTGGCGGTCGTACACCAGAACACGCTGACAGATGCGGCGGGCGCAGGGGAAGTTGCCTCATGGTCAAGAGATCATTGATCGGGGTTAATTACTTTCTTTCATCTACTGTCGTCTTTCATATTGAATCCAGTTTCTCATTCCATTCCTCCATGCCACCGAAAGCGAATCGGACTCAGGCTTCCCGCAAAGGAAAGGCCAAAGTTAACTTTGGTGCCAACGGCACTCCGCGCAAGCGCAAAACCAGCCCTACTGCAAATCCTCCGGCTGGAACCTCTTCCAAAAAGAGAGCTCGGGCGGACAGTGATCCAGAGGCTGCGGGCGCAGGAGCGTCCCGCCCCAGTGGCTCTACGGATGCGGGAGGTGCAGGGTCCGCCAACACCACGGATGCGGGAGGCGCAGGGTCCGCCAACACCACGGGCGCGGCTAGCACAAATGACGAGGCTACCCAGAAGACCCCAGCCAAGAAGCGGGCGCATAAGCAGTGGGGTATCAGTCCGAAAAAGGTTCCCGACAACGCGAAGTTGACGCAGGTAGGTTGGTGCTTTGTTCTCTTTCAGGTCTGAGCCACTAATAAAAATTGCAGCGGGCATTCCAGCGTTTTATTAGGGGACTATGTGGCCTGCTCACCCAGACAGATCTCCTTCCCTCTGCTATTGAGGCGCAGAAACACTATGACAGACGCTTTGACGACGTTGACGACTATCATGAGCATATGCGAGCTCTTGTCGACAAATCGAGGACTGCTGTGAGCGTGGCGAAGGACCTTGCCACCAAGCTTAACCGGGATGCGAAAAGAATTTCCGGGCCCATCGCAAACGACATCGCGCGCATTCCCGAAACCCATCTTGCCACGGTCTTCACCATGATTCTGAAAGCTGGGCTACGGGGCTTTTGTCCTGACCTCGAAGGGCCAGTTCAGTCCAAGTACAACCAACTTCATTAGAGACTTTGCGGTGAGCCACCGGGAGCCACCTGGTGGCTCATCAGGCATGCGGTGCGGAGTGGCTACCGCGTTTGGTGGCTGATCCGGTGGCTCCACTGATGCATCGAGTGTCCTCACTATGTTACTTCCATACTGTCTGTCATGCAGCGAGCTATCTTAGAGGCTCAAATACGCTTCACTACTCTACTAAAGGTCATGTCTGAGGTGTGGGATGAATATATTGGTGATTTGAGGGTCTGCACTGGCTCTTTTGCTCTCCTAGAGCACATCTGCATGGGCATGGTTATGAGGTAGTTGGAAGTGAAGGAAATAGAGTGTTTTGAGGTCATATGTTCGGCCACCAGAGGAGCCACTAAATACGATAGCCACTCCACACCGCATGCCTGATGAGCCACCGGGTGGCTCCCGGTGACTCACCGCAAAGTCTCTATTGTCACCTGGCAGTATCTGGTTTTCAATTTCTCTCGGCTTCATTCGCCCTGAGTGCTTTAGACGTCAACCCCACGGTCGCCGAGAACACCGACCTCCTCTGTGATATGTATGACAACTACACTTACGGCACGTTGGCTCAGAAGACCAAGATGGAGAGGCGGTGCCCTGGCAGTCTTAGTCAATCCCTAAAGCACGGCGTCGAATACAAGGCCCGCGCCCGGGTGCATCTTTTGTTCTTTCACTCATTCTTTTGCTCTTCGCCTGTTCTGATCAGACATTTTCAGTTGGCTAAACTCCGGTTTCAAACGGCTGTCACGCTCAGGCTCCGAAAGCCAGTGCAGCGTATGGTGTTTATTGAGGAAGCCCACTCCGACGATGACCACAGTGGAGAGCAACACCATGTTCGCACGAAGCCAGGGCGCAATCCTGTTGTTGGGGAGTTTTTCTGCCAGGAGCTTGATACTGCAGCGGAGGCGTATCGCAAGCGCAATGCGAAGCCGGGTCAGAAGTAAGTTCAAATTAATGTCGACTCAATTCACGAATTCACAAGTGTTGTCGCAGGGAGCCTAAGACTCGCACTCGTGCAGACCCTCTTCTCCCTGCTTCCGAGATTGGGGTGATTTTGCTGCCTGATGTTCCAATCGATTTCTTTACTCTTCAGTTTTACAATGCACTCACTTTGAAGGAGCGTGCGCGGTACGCAAACACTGGTGTTGCATTTCCCCTCGAGGATTTCGCTTTTGACGAGGCGCACGATGACTGGAAGATCATGGGCAAGAAAGAGTTTATGGAAAAGTACGGGAACAATGTTTTGGCTCGGTATGGCATCCTGTCTGCGGAGGAAATTGAAGCGCTTCCTGACTCGGATGCTGATGACAAGGAGGAAGAGGAGGAGATGGACATTGATGGCGAGGGAGACGACAACGAAGACGTTTAGACAAATATTAGTTGGTTCTGCCATTTATACTTTTTTTCGTTCAAAAACATCCGTTTTACAAGTTTGTTCAATAGAGTCATTTTGGTTACAGGACTTATGTTCGCAAGACATTTGAATTCCACCTCTTTATTAGGTTCTGATAGGCCACCCCGCACGCACCCAGCTAGAACATGTGGGCACTTCACTAGTCTCTCTAGACAGTTACTGTGATGTCTCCAGCTCGTTCCTCGCTCATCACAGTCTGTTAGTTACCGCGTAACTTAAGCGGCCTCCAGGGTTATTATGTAAGGAACGCGATGCACAACCAAACAGACCTTTCATTCCACGCGTTGTTGAACTCTCTGACGCGACCTTTTGACAATGAAGATGCAGAACAGAGGTCTAAGGCTCCAAATTGAATTTGGATAATATTTGGGCCCCTCAGTAAATTGTTTTCACATCATTGCGTTGTTTCGGCCGAATTCGGACCTGATTCAGTGGTTGTGCTGGTTTGACCTGAAAATCAGTCAAAGTGCATCCAGAAAATGTGGGGTATTGCATTCAGTTCTTTCTGACGGCTTTGCACACGATTTTGGACCTTTACACAGGAGTAAGTGCGTGAAGTCGCGTCTCGGTACACTGCACATGACCTAGCTTACATAATAACCCTGGTCGCCTACTACAGTGGCGTGGTAACCAAAGGACTAGCACTTCACCCATGTTCACACATTTGGCACCAGGATCAACACAAAAATTTGCTGCAGTTGGGGATGCTAGAGCTAAGGGATTCTGAGTCGACAGAAGCATTGGTGAGGTGTCAGAGCAGCTTATGACATTCAAAAAAGTTGTTCCTGCCCCACTACCGCCTCTCGCGATTTCGTTCAACTCGTACAACACGTGACCTTTTTATTTTTCCGACAATTCCCCAAAATCACCATATCAAAAGAAAATTATGGGCGGGGATTGCAGAAATTGAGTGTGATAAAATTCAAGGAGGACTTTACAGAAGTATCTACGTATACAGGATAAGGCATGGACAAAAGACTTAGAGAAGGTTAGTACAAGGGAGCGGGTATCTATCGTCGGCCTCGATTGAGTGCCCAACAGACACTCAAAACAGGGTTTTTGGTGTTATAAATGTCCGCAGGCCGTTTCCAAGTGGTCAAGTGTGTGATAACATGGCGGGGTTCAATCACTATCACTTCATCCTCGGGCTGCAAATCCACAACTGCAGTCATTAATTCCGGATGATCTGCATAGAACTGGATGGGCAGAGGTTGATGTCGGTGAACAAGAACAAAAGTGCGGAGAATATTGTCAAGTGGGATTTGCAAAATGGCTGTGATAACCCCTGTTGAGGTCTCCTGTGGGTCTATACCTGGCTTGTAGAATTGAATCAAGCTATTTGCTGCATGTGAGGAGGAGCGGCTGTATGTGCGCTTGTCCACATGGAATTTTTGGCACCACTTGCCTCGGGGTGGTAGTATCATAGACCGATGATCTGGATCTGGAAGAGTGATTGTCCCAGCCGCATTGCGAGTGCCGTAAAAATTGAGCTTATGCTCTCCGACTAACTCCAGATACTCCAGGATCAAAGTGTAGAGTGGCTTTGAAATGTCATGGCTCTTCTTGGCTAAGAATTTGGCTAAATTTTCCCCATCCAGCTCGGTGGGTGTTTGAATTGTCTTTGGGTTGGTAGGATCTAGAATGTTGTCAAGACCTTGTAACACTGCATTATTCCCGTCCTGCAGGTGCTTGTCATATTTCCTCGCAAGTAGACGCCCAAGACATGCAAAGTGCCTGAGCCTGATATAGTCCATATCATCTTAATTCGGTAAGTGAGAAATTCAAATTTCAGTAAAAATCATTGACAAAACTTACAATAGTGGTCATTGGTTGTGATCTTTTGCAAAATGCCATTGACACGTTCATCCATAAACTCGTTCTGGCTTGCCAGAGGTCCCCAGTTTTCGAGAATAGCTGGGATGTGCATTGAATTGTGATGTGTTGGGAGAACATCAACATCTGGGAAGAGAGTCTGAATAGAAGAGAAATATTTGGAATAGTAGTCCATGAATAAATCTGCAGTGGAGTTTGAGGTTTTAAAAGATGCTACAATGTTTGTACATCCAACCACATGACAGAAACTCTGGAGCATAGCTTCATGTCGTGCTGGGTCATCATCCAGTTTCATCTCTGGTATGACAAGTGGAAAGATGACGGAAAACAAAGTTAGATATTGCTCTGCTTTCAATTTTCCGTGCTTTGGTTCCCCGAGATTCCCTGGCAAACGAGACACATGTGTGGGGAGAGAGACCTCTTGAATACAGCGCCGAATATTCTCTAGGCACTCCTTGGTGAACTTCCATGATCCTCGTACCCCAATATCGGCAAATTCATCATCCTTGTTGTCCTCATTGTCATCATCCATCGGGTCATCAATATCTGGTGCCGGGGTGCCTGTGGGGGTCCTATTATCATCCTCTTCTTCAAGTTCATCCTCTGACTGCGTAGCTTCAAGATATTCCTCCCTCCACTTCGCAAATTGATCAGGGTTGAAATTTGCCTCGTCGTCAAGTACATCTTGTGCATCTGCTTCTCCTCCAGCTTCAGATATATCATCATCGGTCCAAAGATCACCATCATCTGCATCAAACTCTGCAAGATTTTTGGTTCATCGAGCATCACGTCCTATTCCCCACAGTACACGCAGTTGGTGTTCAAGCACACCCAGAAGCCAATTGTGCATAAAACCCAATATAGTATCATTCACAGGATCACGG
This sequence comes from Mycena galopus ATCC 62051, assembly GCA_014925785.1. Lineage (NCBI taxonomy): Eukaryota > Fungi > Basidiomycota > Agaricomycetes > Agaricales > Mycenaceae > Mycena > Mycena galopus. Next base: position 207,306 of record WIQG01000098.1, read on the forward strand.
TATTTGAGGAGGTGCAAAGAGCAAAACCGGACCCCAGTTCTTCTCTCCAGGTTGACTCGCTTTTCCTTGGTTGGCTGTTTTAGCCAGGATTTTGCCTGTTTAAGCACTGTGGCACTTATTTGCATTGGCCACAACCAGTAGTCTAGTCGAGCTTTCTCATCATTTGTGAGAAGACTGTAGGAGCAAAACATTTTTTCTGAGTACAAGAGAAATCCGCCTACTTCTCTTGCTGCTGGAAGGTCTGCTACAAGGGGGATAATTTGTGCTGTAACTTTGACACCTTCAGGACGAGAATATGTCTTGATAATTTTTCCTGGGAAATCATAGGAGAGGATTGTCTTCATGAGTGGATCAAGTAGAGGCATCAGTGTGGTAGCAGAGGGCTTCCTTGGTGATGGGGTTAACCCCACAATGAAAATATTTTCTGGCAGATAGCGGACTTCAGGGGGGAGATTCAGGCAATAAAGAACAATTGTGCCAGTGGAGACTTGTTTTCCTATCCATACAGATGAATCAGCTTCTACCAATTTTTTGTGTTATTACATACCAGCTAATTTGTTTGAGTGTGGGTTAAACCAATCAATGTACAACCCAAAGACCAAGTTGTATTTGTCTCCCAACTTTTTTAGCTCCTTCCACCGCGGACTGTCCTGAAGATCAGACATCTCTGCTCCGTCTGCAGCACTAGGTCTCTGATATGATTTTGCTAGATAATCCTCTGTAGATTTTCGAGAGAGAAACCATTCAAGCCAAGATTCAAATTTCTGTGTGTTGAGTGTTGTTACAGGAACACGTTTAGATTCCTTTCCCAAGCGCTGTGTCCGCCAAAGTTCAGCCTTGCAACTGATGCGTGATTTTTTCGAGACTTTTGCTGTGCATCTCTCAGGCATTTTTGCCAGTACTGGGTATAGGGTATAGCACTTGGGACAACAGGGTGTTCGGATGATCTCAGGCTCGTTGGTGTAGTTCCTGTAAATGGTTCGAAGGTCCCTAGGAATCTGGAGTTTTGGAAGCTGAACAGAGATTCCCTGTGCAACCAAGGCTGCCTGCAGAAGCTCCAAAACAGTGGTGAGGATAAATTGAAGAGCCTTCAGAATGGTGTTCGCAGTTTCACGGCCAACACTAGCCTCCAGATTCAGCCAGACAAGCAAGACCGAACAGAGCTGGATAATAAGAGTGTTGTCAATCACAATCCCTATGAACAATAAGTGTTTCTTCATTCTGCAGAAAGAATCATCCACGAGAATGTTGCGCACCTGGTGAGCTCCCTGATTTATTCTTCCCATCCTCCTCCTCAGAGAAAAGCTCTTCAATACCGACAGGGTGGGATTTCTGGGCTTTGGCATAATCTGGTGAATGATTGGCAGCTGCCGCAAGTTCGTGGAGCCGACGGAGCTGTGGAGTGACTTTACGCCCTTGTATTTGCCGGCCATGAACAATAACTTGGTGCTCACTGCACTCTGGGCAGATGCATATCACCTTCTTACCCATAGAGCAAGTGAGAGGGCGTTGAGTTTCAATCACTGTTGTTCACTGGCCTTTATCTCGCATTTACGACATTAACCAGTATCTAGATCTGTCAATCTATCCTGCTTCTATTTGTTCAAAACATCGGCCCATTCGCACCCCCGTGTGAATGACTCCAGTCACACTGTATTGATCCACGGTGGAATCGTGCAACGTCGTGGCAAATGCCATGGCAAACACCATGGCAAATGTCAGTCACACGGCCTTCAAACGTCATGAACCCACGGCCGTGGGACTTGCCCGCAGTGTTTGATGGGTGCCTTATGTAGAACCGTCACGATGATTACAGGCAGAAGCCCTACCCAACCAGGAGAAACTCAGCAGACACTAGTAACTGGTGCATTCCCCAAGCAGCAAGACTCACTGGATGGACTCATTAGGAGACCATATCTTGTGGGTCAAGATGTGAGGCAGTACTCAGAATAAGTTGAATATGGTATGGTATCCACTCAGGTATAATCCCCAGGGTGTGGATGCAACCTGCAATAAAGTGGGTAGGAAGTGGGACAGGGTGGAGACAATGCCCATGTCAAGCCAAAGCAGATGCCTGAGATTAGATGAGATAGAATCTACTATACAAGAGATTCTCACCAGGGGCAAGAACCAATGCAGGTGACAGCAGTATGCCTTAAATATGTGTACTTCGCAGCTGCTGTTCTTCCAAACAAGAGATGTGTGACAATTTGACAATTGTTCTTTATCAGACAAAGCAGGGACAAAGAGCAGACAAAGGGTAGGAGAAATTTCCCAGGTGCAGGGAATCCTGTCCTGCCCTTTGTCTATCTTTTGTCTGTCCTTTTTCTAACAAAGAACAGTTGTTGAATTGTAAGATAAGCTTCATTTGGCCTGTGATTACCCACAGAGTACATGCATTTAAGGCACTTGGGTTCCACATGTCTTGGTTCTTGCCCCCAGTATCTACTGAGTTTATATATGTTCTGAATAAATTAAATATGATCATGATCAGTTCTTGTACCGCAACATTAAGGAGCATTAATGCTGATGCTCCTAGTCCCCTGTGTGTAGGGGATCAACTGTGCAGGATCCCTAACCCTTAATGTCTTCCTGTATCCAAGTCCTTAAAACCCACATTCAGGTTTCAACTGTGAGAAGGTCCCATGGTGGCATCATGTGAGTCCCGTGATGATAGACGCAAAAAAGTAGAACCCGGGCCATTCATGACAGGAGTTGCAAGGTGATTTTTCTAATGGGCCCATCAACTGCAAGCCAGGAGTCAGATGAGTGTTCCCAAACTGGCAAGATCAATATTTGGAGATCTGTGGCAAGTTAAGTGCGGGGTGCAAGTGCAACAACTACAGAGACCAGAGGGATGTCAGCAACAGCCTCTAGGTCAACTGTTAGGCTCGAATCCAGCCTGTTGTATCGAAATCTTTATGTCGATAGACAGGCTGGTCGATCGGAGTTTGAAATCCCAATACATGTAAATTGTCCCAAAAAGGCTATTAGATAAGCCAGCGTCGTTTGGCCTTTGGTGGGGAGAATTAAATATATGGCCAACAGTGAAGAGGAAGGAAGACATACTAAAGGCTACTGAGCTTTTTCTCCGGTCATTTTCGCCTGGACTGAGGACTGTGTATTATTTTTCAGTTCGTGTTGCCACTGTTTATATCAAATGTTATCGGCCCGGCTCTGCCAAAAGATTGCTTACAAATAGCCTTTTTGGGATAATTTACGTGTATCAGGAATTCAAACTCCGATCAACTGGTCTGTCTATCAACACACTTCAGCCTCCAGTTTCAATACGACAGACAGTCTCCGGTCTAGTCAGCTGGGTAACAAGTAACCCAATGAGAACCCAACCAGGAGAAGCCCAACAGCCACTAATAACTGGTGCACTCCCTGATCAGAAAGATCAACCAAACAGACTCCATGTTAAGGCCATATATTGTGGGTTGGGATGTGAGGCAGAACCTGGAAAAAGCCGAAGAGGGTATGATATCCACTCAGGAAGAATACCCAGGGTGTGGTTGTAACCCGGAATATATGATGGAGGAAGCATTGCAGGGCAGAGATAATGTCAATCTCAAGCCAAAGCAGATGCCTGAGATTAGATGAGATAGAATCTGCTGTACAAGAGATTCTACCCAGTTTATATATCTTCTGAGTAAATTAAATATGATCATGATCAGTACCTGACCAGTAGCATTCAAGGAGTGTTAATGCTGATACTCCCAGTCCCTGTGTGTTGTGGGCACAGCATTTAGGTTAAGGGGCCTGACCATATGGGGTCCTGTGTTTTGTTCCTTGAGACCTGTGTGCCAAGCTTCAACAGTGGAATTATCTTGTGATCCCGTCATGTAAGTCTCATGATGTTAGACATGTCTGTATGCATCTGGATGTGTCACACGAAAATGTTAGAACCTGGGTGATAGATGGGTGGTTGATGAATTCTTCCTTGAAGCACATCTTTTGGGTTCCACCCTGGCTTCATGATGGTCTATATCTGCCATGGAACTTTGTTGTCATCCACTCTCAGGGAACAACAAAGCTATATCTCACTAATTTCATTCATGGCATGAATTGGCACAAATGCACGAAACATGTAGATGTGTCAGGGAACTCCTCCTCCAGCTCTGTCTTCTGCTCCAGCTCCATCCTCCACTCTGTCTGCGCCTGGAACTCCATTCTCTGTCCCTCTGGCTCCTGTTCTGTCCACTTCCATCCTTCCATTCTCCGCTTCCCCTAGAAATTTACAATGATTCCTGCTCCCTCTGGTTGCTCATGGTGGCATGTGTTATCACTGGGGGCAAGCCATAATTTAAATCTACGCAAATTCTAAGCAAATTAGGTATTTGCTCTCTATTTACTCATCATTTGCAAGCTCTGCAATTTTTGAATTTGCTTTTCAGTTTATCATCATTTGCGCCCTATTTGTAGGGCCCAAAAATTGTGAATTTGCGAAGGTCTGTAATTTAGAAGCAAATTTGATGGAAAAATATCCTAGAAAAGGAAATATTCTGATGTCATCTGACTGCTGGGATTCCAAAGGATTTGATTCTTATTGACATCTGACTGTGGAGATTTCCTTTAGGCACTGGTTGAGCATTTCAAGTATTTCAGTGACAATATGGGTGAAAAATTACATGGGTTTTTCACTTGTATTTTCACTCAAAAGTTTGGTGAAAATTTCATAACTTGTTCATTAGTTTTTCACATGTTCCAAATTTTCTACCTCATTTCTGGAAAATATGTGAAGAACTCATGAATTTTTCATTCAATGTCTGTCTGGAAAACTAATGAAATACTTTCTCAGTTTCAATTAGTTTTTCACCTCAAAAACTTGAATACTTCAACCAGTGTGGATTTCAATCTATATTTAGGGATTTTCTGCTTAGGATTGCATCTGTTTCATATCCCTATAAGGTTTCTATGCATTTCTAGTTTGGATAAGACAAGTGGATTCTGGAAGCTAGAGAGATCTAGAGCAAATGAAGTGTCATTTGAACTAGTGTTTCTTTTCAGGGCAAAAGGAACCATGCACCCTCTTCAATTTTACAGTGTAGTAAATTCAAACTGAAAAATTCCTCTTTTACAAGCATGAAGTACCATATAGAGGCAAGATATATAAGTCAAGGTGCCTAGGGATGAATACTTATAACAAACACAGATGATAAGTGTTTCCTAGATATTGAGATATCAGCCCCAGAAAAGTGAAAAAAATGAGTATGGGGCAGTTCCTAGTCCATTTGTAAGCACAAGGGTCTGATCAGAGTAAAAGCTTATTATGTAATCAGCTTTTCAAGCCCTTGCCCTACCTCTTGAACTTTGGCTGTGCCTTCAGCAATGAGCTAAAGATGATATCTGGCTGCTCCAATATTTTTGTGTTTTTTGAGTACCATTTGACAACAATATTGAAGAGGCAAGTCGACGGGTATTTGTCCATATCACATTGAGCCACGAGTTACCACAGCCATTCAAAGACAAGTTGTGAAAATCCGAACTGACAGATGCTCGCAAATAAGCCCCAAATGTGAGTTTCCATATGAGAAAAGTCTGAAAAGCTTGCCCTGCGGCCAAAACGACGCGAAAAGAGGCCAAATTTAAACTCCGACACTTACATAACAAGACTCTACTCTGATCGGACCCCCGCGCTTAATAACAGACTTCAACCGATTGAGGTACGAGACCATTTGGTTGAAGTGTCTGTCTGCGAGAGACTAGGCCGTTCCCGAATGTTCATGTAGTTTGCTCTGAACAGCTAGTCTTGTAACAATCACAGGCCGCTTGGCGTGCTGTTGACTGATTACACAATCTGATGGCTCTTTCGAAGCCTGTTTCGCTTCGGCCAATCAATCCGATACTTGCCGATGCGGCTCATTTGGTGTTTCCAGGTCACAAAAGTTTGTGTAAGAGTTCTCAAAGACCTATAGCACACTCAGATGTAAGAAAAATTATGTATATAGCATGTTTCTAGCCAATTTATTTCGTGGAAGGTGGATTACATAATCAGTGGCCAGCATGCCAAGTGGCCCGTGATTGCAAACAGACCATATATAGATACATACTTGTTTGTCATCGGAATATCGGTTTTGTAGCAGAGACTACTGAACAGCTGTTCCATGTTGACTGGTCCATATTCCTGCACAGCACTTTCCGAATGTTCATGTAGTTTGCTCTGAACAGCTGTCCCATGTTGACTGGTCCATATTCCCACACAGCACTTTCCAAGTTTGTGGCCAAACTTTTGGCATCGCAATGGAGGAAAATCCATGCAGTAGGACAGCTTTCTATCTGTTGTCAATGATATTGTTCCATGACAAGAGCAAGGTAGACCACCATAGGCTATGGATTTAAAAATATCAGCATTCTATGAAACACAAAAACAGAAAATTCCATTACCACAAAAATCTGAGGTTCCCGGTGTGGGTGCTGATCAGTGGTGGTGCAGGCTGTTTGGTATAGATAGCCTGCAGAGTGTAGTAGATTAGATCATCTTACTACTTGCCCACATCCATGGAGGATCTCTGGTATCACACCACCACAGATCTCCTTCCCACCTAGTCCATTGTGGTGATCAGAGCACAATTCTCTCCCATGCCTTCCCGATTGCCCAGATTTGGTCTTGATCGCTTGCTACACCAATTTTAACAGTCTGTTCTTCTTGACATTCTGACTTCCTGTGGCAACGCCACCGCAATCAATCGACCAAATGACCGAACAACAGACAGTCTGGTGCGGGATCTACGCCCTAGATTACTCGGACATGCGGAGCTGCAGATAGAACAGCTTGCCTGACACACAAAACGAGTATGAAGTTGCGCAGGCTTCTTCACCTCCCTTGCGATTTCTACACCCTAAAACCCGAGGGGACGCCCCACAGTGGTTACGCCTCTGGGAAGGTTACTGCTCATTGGTAATTCCAATGACCCAGCCCATTTCTATTGAACACCACCACTGCAAGAGTGCTGTGCCGCATTGTGGGACTCTTCAGTGCTTTTGTCACCCCCACCGATGCCGGCTCTGATGCTTCTGGCTCCGGCAACAGTTATCACCACAAAAAAGCGCAAACTGAGTGTCCCTGCTACTAAACAGATAGAAATGAGTGTAGGTCCAACATTTACAGGCACAGGTGCTACTGCAGTCACGGCGAAAGATTTTTTGAAGGACATTAATCTTGTGTACGGAGTGCGTGCGCTTACGGACAGTGCGGCAGAGCTCGAAGATGTTTCTCACTGTTTTCGAGTGGGCTCGCCGGCGGATGTGTGGTACCAAGCGTTGACTTTCGCTGACTGGAACACATTCGTTGTCACATTCAAGAAGCACTTTGCAGGTATCAAACCCCACCTCATATTGTGACGGTTTCGCGAAAACCTCTGGGTGTACCCAGGGACCCTTTTGCGAAATCCTATGAGTAACCTTATAGGGTAACCAATTGGTTGTGTTTGCTTCAGGGCCTTCTGCCTGGCATTCCAACGCTTCTATATGCCATCGTGCCCATCACTGGTTCTTGTTATGGGTAAAATAAATAACCAAAAAAATCCCACATTGCCCTCCAATGTGCGCACCACTGGCGATCTCCCGCGCATGCCTGTGGCAGTCCCGATTCACTGGCTGCACATGCCAATCTCATGCAGCACACTGCCTGCTGCCCATATTCCTGCCCCAAAAAGCCGCCGCTTTTCAGGAAAATTGGGTGTGCGCACACCCCACTGGTGCGGTGATGAGGCATGGAATTGAACATGCCTCAAATCCTCAATATTTGCGACCTTCCAGTTGAATAAACTGATGAAACCCGTCAATAAGGTTATACTATGGTGCTGGACTACTCCCAGGTCTGAGTGCTAGGCTGCTAGACGCGTTGAAATACTAGATTCAACCATTACAACCATCACACTGGCTATAAATGTGCTCCTGCAAGTTGTAAAACCTGAAGAGCTCCAGCGATGTTATATGTGATGTAAAATACATGTCACTTTGCCTTGAATATGGCCTTGAATGCACATTTATATTAACCATTAGGGTATCACCAAATTGAGTGAGCCAGTAATTTCCCGTAGTGTAGATGGTCAAACCACATGTATTTTTTGAATAATATTGAACCTTCCAGCCAAAAGCTATCTAATAATCTATTGGTGGGCCTATTACCACTCACATTGTGAAATTTCCTTTACAGTGTCCCGCCGCCATCGCAAGATCCTGAGAGTGTCCGGAGGCATTGGAGGTGTAGCACCACCGCTGTCAACTGCCTCAACAGCAACAGCACCCTCCACGGCATGCCCTATGATCTGGACAATCCGGTGACCCTCATGGCACCTGTCCCCCATGATGAGACACCCACAACGAACCCCAATGCACCTGCAGCTGCGTCTGCGCCGGTACCATGCAGGGTCACATGCACCAGTGCCAGGGGGGGCAACGGAAAGGGTAAAGGCAAGGTGAAGGAGGAGGATGACCACGAAGACAGCTTTGACAGCAACAAATTTGAGTCTGAAGACTCGCTGTCGCCACCTCCTTCAAAGAAGGTCAGCATCGCCGTCCCCGCAAGTCCAGGCAGCACATCGCCATCCCGGAGGACCGCCCCAGAGCAGTGCCGCCCCGCAAGTCCAAGAAGTGAACACCAGAAGAATTCTTCACGAGTGACTCTCCTGTATCAAGGTCACAACCCCGACTCGGCATCCTAAAGATGGCTTGTGTAAAGCACCCAAGATGGCTTCGTTCTTGGGTGCTGCTGTTCTGGCTCGTGCCCCCATCGCTTCATCCTCATGCAGGGCTGCTCCCATCCATGCTCCTGCTCCCGTCCTTGCTCGCCTGAAAATACCGCCACTGCTCGATAACTATTGACGGGTCTACCCCCCCAAGACCCGTTGATAGTTATTGAGACATGGCATGGCCACCAAACACCTTTGGTGGCAGCTGTGGCACCCAGCTATGGCAGGGTGGCCATGCCACCCAGTATATGCCTGCCATTGTTTGGTCTTTTTTTTTTTCGACCAAACAGTGCCATGGAACTGCTATGCATGCCACAGAACCACAAATTGGGCTGGATATCATGCCATGCATGCCACGAGACCTCTGACCCAGGGTCAGTAAAATTTTGTTACCCAAATAGTGCCACAGGTGCCACGAGCCATTTCAACCTGGGATCAGTAAAATTTATTACCAAAATAGTGCCATTGGTGCCACTGGACTTTCTGACCCAGGATCAGTAAAATTTTTTTACCAAAATAGTGCTATTGGTGCCACCGGACTTTCTGACCCAGGATCAGTAAAAAAATATTACCCATCGGTGTCACAAGACGTTCTGACACAGGATTAGTAGAAATTTGTTACCAAAATAGTGCCATGAGTGCCACGAGATGTTCTGACCCAGGATCAGTAAAGTAATGGCCAGAGTTTAATTTTATCAGTACTGATACACATGCAGTACAATCTGACCAGTTGAAGGCTCTCAATCCCCTGAATCTTGATGCATCACTGCGCACTGAGTGCCTGCCAGGCACCTGCAAAGACATCTTGCAACAGATCACTGACTGGCTCACAATCCCATCAAATAACAGTAATATTCTCTGGCTTCATGCTGTTGCAGGAGCTGGGAAGAGCACAATCTCAACAACAGTGTCTCAGCACTTTCGAAAGCTCCATCGCCTTGGGGCATCCCTGTTCTTTGACCGCAATAATCCTGCAGGCAGTAGTCCAGCAAAGGTCATATGTACTATTGCCCATGCCTTGGCTATGTCCAATCCACATATCAAGGAAGCTGTCTGTCAAGCAATTGCAGATGATCCATCAATTGCCACAGCACCAATGTCCACCCAATTTGAACAGTTGTTATTGAAGCCTCTTGCTGCTGCTCAAGAGCATATTGTTGGACCAATAGTTGTGATCCTTGATGCTCCAGATGAATGTGGTGATCCTGGGTCTCGGAAAAGTCTAGTATCTATGATTGTCCAGGAATTCCCAAAGCTTCCAGCTGTTTTCCGCTTCCTCATCACTAGCCGAGCAGAGTCTGATCTGGACAGCCAATTCCGCAAGCAATCACAGATAACTGGAGTACAACTTGACATTGGTACAGGCACTACCAAACATGACATCCTTGTCTATCTGCACCATGCTATGCAGAGAATTCGCAAAGATCAGAAATTGCAACCAGACTGGCCTGGAGAGCAGAACATCAAGGCCTTGGCTGACCATTCTGGTGGCCTATTCATTTGGGCTGCTACAGCATGCAAATTTGTCGATGGCTTCCAACCTCCAAGAAGATTGCAAATAGTCCTATCCTCCGGAGTGGCCAATAATCTGGATGAGCTATATACAGCCGCAATTCAAAATTCTGCAGACTGGACTGATCAAGTCTTTGTTGAGACTGCTCATGCAGTTTTGGGTGCTGTCATCCTCAGTTGTGTGCCACTCAATGACCATGTGATTGACAAACCCCTTCATCTTGAGCCTGGGACAGCTGCTGATGTTTTGAAACATCTTCGGTGTGTTATTCAATGGAGCCATGGCCAATCTGCCTTGGTTCTACATGCCTCATTCACAGACTATCTGACAGATGAACATCGTTCTGGGGGTCATGTCTGGTTTGTCAATCCCCAGATTTTATCTCGGTGTCTTGGCCTGGGGTGTATGCACATCCTCCACTCGCAGCTCCAGTTCAACATTTGCAAGCTAGAAGACTCCCACATTCTCAATGCAGATATCCCAGACCTATCAATGCGCATCGAAGCTGATATTTCAACTGAACTCAAATATGCTACTCTCTTCTGGGCTCATCATCTATCTAACTCCGGCATTGACAACAGAATTCTTGCAGAATTGAAGTTGTTCATGAATCATCACTTTCTCCACTGGCTTGAGGTTCTCAGCTTGCTCAATGAAGTTTCCGTTGCAATTCAAAGTCTTCAAAGTTTGCAGAAGTATCTCAAATTCAAAGTGAGGCAAATGAACTTGTCCCATTTGCTGTGCCTGACTCCCTTAATTCTAGGGAACTGACCAGCCACTCCAAGATCTGGTACATGATGCACTCAGGTTTCTTGCGGGCTTTGCCCCCATGATTGCACAAAGTGCACCCCATATCTATATTTCAGCCCTTCCATTCACACCCAGAGACTCTCTGGTTCGCAAACAGTTTGGTCAAGCCTTGCCACAAACCCTTCGCTTCTCAGGACCATTGGGAGCTAATTGGACAAATCTTCTGAGTGTCTTTCATGGTCATACTTCACCAGTTCTATCTATTGCTGTCTCTCCCAATGGAAAAGAACTTGCTTCAGGGTCTTCAGATCGGACTGTATGTGTTTGGAATGCTGAAGCCAGCACTCAAGTGATCTGCATTAAAGCTAGTGGCAGGGTCTCCAGCATTGCTTTCTCGCCTGATGGCAAGAAAATAATGTCTGCCAGCAATGGTGTGGAACTGTGGGATTCACAGACAGGTGCTCCAATTGGAGGTTTTGGACATGATATTAAAGTTCAATATGCTGTATTCTCACCAGATGGTAAATGGATTGCTACCACTGCTGGGCAAAATTCAGCAGTTGCGCAACTGTGGGACATGGAAACGGGAACACTAGTTGGTCTATTCAAAGGACACACTAATACGGTTCATTCCATTGTGTTCTCGTTTGATGGCAAACGACTAGCATCTGGATCAGCAGATCGTAGTGTGCGTGTTTGGGATTGTGAAACCAGAGCTCAGCTGGCTGGACCATTTCATCATGCTTATGCCAACTATCCTCTTGTAGCTGCATATCAGGTAATTGCTTTCTCTCCAGATGGGAAGCAGATTGCATGTGGCAATGGAACACAAGTCTTGGATTCCACAACAGGTAGAGTAGTCTGTGGCCATTTTACAGGCCAGCAGTTCTCCTCGGTTGCATTCTCTCCTGATGGGCGCCGAATTGCCTGCGGATCTACCAATCAGAACACTGTGCAAATACAGGATTCTCAAACTGGTGAAGTGCTTGGTGTATTCAATTATACAGCTGTGTGGGCTGTGGTATTTTCACCAGATAGCAGGCACATCTTTTCTGCATCTGGGGACTCCACCATACAGATTTGGGATGCAGAAATTGTCTCACAGGACATTGTAAATTTTCCTGGTCACACAAAATCCATTACTTCTGTTGCTTTTTCCCCTGATGGACACCTCATTGTGTCAGCTTCAGAAGACCAGACAGTTCAGGTTTGGGATTCTCGAACTACAGACTTGATCGCTGGCCCATTGAAACATGCTGGAACTGTGTGGTCTGTCTTATTTTCTCCGGATGGCAAGCAAATTGCTTTTGGTGGTAAAGGTGACAAACTGCAAATCTGGGAATACCACACAGGGACTGTGGTGGAGAGCATTCTTGAAGCCATCACTGACATCTGGTTTGTTGCATTCTCACCGGATGGGCACCAAATAGCTGTGGGCTCCTCAGACCATACAATCAAAGTTGTAAACCCAGATACTGGGGATGTGTCTCCCACATTGTTTACAGGCCACACCGAAAGGGTATCCTGTGTTGCTTTCTCGCCAGATGGGCAGCAGCTTGCGTCAGGATCTGGTGATGTCACTGTACGAATATGGGATTTCAAAACAGGTGCTCAAATTGTTGAGCCAATTTTGGGACACTTTGCAACAATTAATCAAGTTGTATTTTCCCCCGATAGACAAACCCTAGCATCAGTAGGGATGGATGCAACAATCAGAATATGGGACTCTAAGACAGGGGTATCTGTGTCTCAACTTGTGGGGCACACCTGGGAGGTTACATCTATTGCATTCCCTTCTGATGGTAGCTGGATTGCTTCAGGTTCGGCTGACAAGACAGTGCGAGTGTGGGATCTACAGACCAGTGCAGTAATTGCAGGACCATTTGAAGGACATAAGAATGGGATTTATTCAGTTGCCTTTTCGCCTGATGGAAAGCGGATTGTTTCCGGATCCAGGAATGCCTCTATCCGGGTATGGGAGGTACACATTTTTTTTTTTCAATTCATCCACTTGGCTTACCACAAATAGGTTGAATCATTATCATTTTGTGGGAATCATCCACGCTTCACAGATGGATGGCTGATAAATTCATCATTGAAGCACATGCTTTGGGTTCCACCATGGCTCCATGATGGGCTCTCCTTGCCATGGAACTCTTTCATCATTCGTTCTCGGGGAGCAACCAAGTTGGATCTTACTGATTTTGTTCATGGCACAAACTGGCACAAATGTACCAAACAGAGACAATGAAGTGTTCAACCTGAAGTAGACTTAGATCACATTAGCACTATGCTTTGAATGAATTTGAAAACATTGCTTAATTGTTTCTAGAATGAGATTTTTGGGTCATACAATGATTGGCCAGAATGTTCATTCAACAGTCCTACACAGCACTATGATACATCCAGCTGTTCTCAGGAGAGATCGCCTGTGATACATCCAGGACTTGCGGCCGTGATGTATCAGCCGTCAAGTCTCACCTTTTTAGGTTATTTTCGTCATTTTCAGTAGTTACCGGTTCCAATATGCCCGCTCGCTGCCAGCGCCCGCCTGGCGCGCCTGTGGCTGTGCCCTCCCGCCCTGCCCAAAAAGGTAGCTCACCAGGGTGCTTCTGCTGGTTCATACACGTGCGCAGTTGGTTTCCTGGGGTGTCTGTCCACTCACTCGCCATTTCTGTGGCCCAAATAGATGCTGGCGCATCGTGAACGCTCTGGCACGATGGGTATTCAGGCGGGGCGTCAACGACTTTGTACGTGTTTCGCATCAATGGCTTTGTCCTCTCTTGTTGTCCAAGCACCCTGCCCTTCCCTCATCATTCCAGCCATTAGGTACGTCTTGTTGCCAAGCACTCCATTCTTGCCAATGCTCCTCCCGTCCCTTTCCTCAAAATGGCTTTCTCGTCTCCTCTTTCAAGCTAATATTTGGCCAATATTCTCCAATAATATTCTACACATTCGTCTACAAACCCGTAAAATACAATAAAAATAGACCTTGAATTTCCCAGGCATGCATAAGTGCTAAGTGAATGTTAGCGACCATAAGTCCTATCAAATTATTTGAGCCACACACAGACCACAGATACCATAAGATACTGGTGACCTGTCATAGACTTCTTCAGTGTTAACAATGTGGTCTAGTGGTTAACCTACCAGTCACCTAAAATTTGTTGGTGAACCCAATGCTGGTTCGATCCCCGCAGCCGCATTCGCTTTATGAATGGAGCTTTTTGGGTTTTCTTTTTATGTTCTCCAAGGTTTTTTTTTCGCAAAGTCGTTCCACATTTCAATAAGCGCTCAAAGTTGCTTCTATTCTCATGAATCCCCAACGCTGTACACAATGTTTCCATTCCACATATACTATACAACATTCCTATATGTGACGCAAACTACTTCTTCTTGGGGGGCGCCTTTTTAGCCGGAGGTTTTTTCGAGGGCACTTTTGCTTTCTTTCTGTTCCCGTCTCGTCAGTGCCAACACATCACAGAGAAATGAGAAACTTACTTTCCACCCTCGTCTGCCCCTTCTGGTGGCCCCACAGCCTTACGTTTCCTCAAGTTCCTCAGCAAATTCTCATCGGCCACCGCCTGCACCGCGTTAGGGTCCACGGCTCTCGCCACCGTACTTGTGGACATATCCCCACGCCGTTTCGCCACCGCTCTAAGCGAGCCATCCAAGTTCTTTGACGCCTTCAAGGGGCGCTTCACCAGCACCAAGTCTGATCCACCAGCCGGATTGTGGCGCAGCTTCGCGAGACACGTCTTCTCCTCAGCCCATCTGCTTGGAGCGCCGCAACATCTCCGCCCTAGTCTCCCACAACCCTGCCTCTTCTGCATGGATGCAGCTAGACTCCACCGCAGCCGCTGCTCCAGTCCGCGAAAGGACGTATGCTTTGCCTCCGCCCTCAGACAGCAGCATTGATTCCCCGCCCTCGCGTGACGCTCCACCCCCTCCCTGTCCTCCATGTGCCACTCCCCCACCTCGTGCCGATCCTCGGCCTCATCCTTGTCCCCATCCCTGACCCCGTCTGCCCCCTCTTGCCCTTGCCACCAGGGGAGGATTCCCCATTGGCCGCGACTCGATCACCAATGCCACGCGAGGCGGTGTCAGGGTCAACGTTGCAGTCACCGGCGTTGGCGCTGGTGCAGGAGCGGGCGCTGGCGCTGGTGCAGGAGCGGGCGCTGACGCTGGGGCAGGAGCGGGCGCTGGGGCAGGAACGCTGGAGCAGGAACGGGGGCGGGCGCTGGAGCAGGGGCAGGTGCTGGGGCAGGAGCGGGAGCTGGCGCAGGAACGCTGGAGCAGGAACGGGGGCGGGCGCTGGAGCAGGGGCAGGCGCTGGAGCAGGAGCAGGCGCTGGAGCAGGTGCAGGTGCTGGAGCAGGTGCAGGCACTGGAGCATGTGCGGGTACTGGGGCAGGAGCAAGAGCAGGCGGTGGGGCAGCAGGAGCAGGCGCTGGCGTAGACGATCCAAATGTGACATCGGACTTGGCGACAGGAGAGCCAGACAAACCCCCCACCACCTCCTGGAACACCGCCAGCGTCCATGGTGCGCCACCTGGGGAGGCGCGTCCCACTCTGCTAGTGGGAAAGCCAGTGGGGAAGCTTGCTGGGACCTTCGTCGCGCTGGCAACGGCGCTGATCCCGTGTGACCTGCTTGATAGCGCTAGATGCAGAGACAGACTCGAATCTCATTTGCGCGGGAGTCCTAGTGAATGCATCAAAGTACACCGGGCGTTCGTCTCGCCCAAGCTCGGCCTCTGCCCCCACCTCGCGATTCCTCTCGAAAGACAACCCACGATGCAAAGCCCTCGGAGCAGGGAGTCGCCGCTGCGCCGAAATCGTCACCTCGACTGGCGCCATGGGCTCCCCCTGCTCATCAAAGGTTAATGGCGATGCCGCAGCAGGCGGGGGCAGGCGCCACATATCCCACGTGGCTGTTGGCCCCGCAATCCCGCACATTGAGTCGTCAGAGGAGCTGGAAGCATCGGCAGATGGATCCGACGTGGTGGCCATTGAGGCGAAGCCGGCGTTTAAGTCCGAGTCCTTGCGTATGTCCTGAGCCCATGCATCGTAGTCCGCCTCGAACCAAGCCGTGCCCAACCCAGAGATACTAGTGTTACTCTCGTAGTCAGACACCTCGTAGTTGGTTGAAGCCCAGCCGAAATTTCCTGTCAAGAGCTCTTCATTCGGTACGAGAGGCGTGACACGAGCGGCAGCAGGAGCGACAGGCACTGCGGCAACATCTGAAATAGTTGCCAAGGCGGGGAGGGGGGGCAACCAGCAGACAGGGGGGGCGCTCCTGGGGGCGGGATACTAGTGTTGCTAATCACGGGCTGTGGCGCCACCGAGTCCATGCGTATCAGGTCTTCCGCATCCAGGCCCGTCGGCTCCTCCTCCTCCTCCTCGTCCTCTCCCTCTCCCACTGGTCCCAAATTTGGTACGATTGCTCAAGCCGCATGGACATCGCTCGCTACAGTAGAAATTGCCACCTCAGTTTTCTGATGACTCCCAGATTCAAATCACTTACGAAATGTGCGCTTCAGATAGCCACCAAATGAGATCTGCACGCCAGCCTCAAAGTCCCGGTGGGTGCTTTGGAAGTCGTTACCGCTGGGTGTCGTACCGAAGCAGATTCTGTCAAGGTGTGTGAGCGAGACCAATAATAATAGCCGTCAAAAAGGCGCCCACAATCCGAACAAGGTAAAAGTGACTTGCGACTTCATCGAAACTGCTCCCTCACGCCCCGGCATTGGGCCACCCCTCAGGAAGAGACAGTGCCACCCAGTCTGGTCGTAGATCGTTTTCAAAACCTTAGTCACCGCTCCCACAAGCTGATCAATAGCACTAGTATCGGAAAATCAGCATACACATTCACGCAGTGAAACGGTGCACTTGAGTGCAGCCGTGTAATCAATATGCCAACTCAAACTACCAAACCAGAGAGCGCAGCAAGCAAAGTCACTAGACAAAATCCAATCCAACAATCCAAATCAACAAAATATATCACAAACTCCAACTCCAAATGTCGTGAATGTGTTCGGGGAAGTAGGGTACGTATCACCCTTCAAGAGGGTGTGCAAGGGAAGTAAAAGTAATGTCTTTGTAGCGGGAGAGCAACAACAACGGGCCATTCGGGCGCTTGTTATGCAAGAGCAGGGACTTCTGGCCGCTAGAGAATCGAGGGGTTCAATAGGAAGACTAATGACCGCCAGACGACTCTTGAGGGAAACAGAATTCAACAATGGCTGACACCGAGCCAACGGGTAGCGATTGCAGAGCAGACTGTCAATAGACAGGCCTTACTTGATACAACGGGAACACGGCTGGCGGCGACTTGACAATGCGGGGACAGTTACGCAGATGGCAGCGGCTCTGGCTAAGAGCGGGGGCACTTCTACTGCAGGTGGCGGCGCTACACCAAGGTGGGTCTCCACCGGATGGCGGCGGCTACTACTCCAGGGACAGTTACACAGAAGGCGGCAGCCTCTGACTATGGGGGCAATTACACGAACGGCGGGGACTCCTGGTTAGGGAATGCAGGCACTTATATCGAGAGCGGCGGCAGTACAGCGACGGGGGCAGTTACAGCGAAGGTGGCGGCGAGCAGCAACGGGGGCTCTTACACGGGCCAATAGCACTCTCGGCTATATTGTCGAAGGCAGCACACGGACCACAGGCGGCGGAACTACAGCAATGGGGGCACTTCTATGAATGGTGGGGACCACTCCTGAACCACAAGAGATGATGTGGGCACTTATATCAATGGCGGTGGAAGCTGCAGGACGGGGGCAGTTACGTGGCAGCTACCTCGTTCGAGTGGGGGCACTTATGTCTCGTGCTTCCGAGGACTGTTCAAGACTTTGCTTCGTCCAGTCCTCTTCTGAATATCAAAAGTATGTCTTTTATCTCAAGAGTCCACTATATTCACCCCGATTTCCGGGCAGATAGTATACTGGCTAATACATGCTCGAGCGCGGTCTTTTATACAAACGGGAGGTCACTAAAGGAGATGAAAGGAAACTGAAGAAGATCAAACCGTGTCGCGCAGTCAACGGGTGGATGGCCAATCATACCCAGGGATATCTAAACCCTGAGTATTCTGTCCTCCCGCTGGAGTTACTCCACATGAATCCAGAGCCTAGCCTCTATGGCGTGCTCATCTTCTGATGGTTATGACAGATGCAGTCCGCTTCTTCTAACTCCTGCTGACTCACGAGGTTGACTCGATCTGCCACCAGTCGTCATTCAGTCTTCTAGTCGCAGTGGGACCTACAGATGTAGGGCACTATCTTCCGGGAGGTGTGGTCCGGGACGAAAGAGTGATTCCCAACCTCTTCTCGTTGCTTTCCAGCCGCTGAGCTGCAGCCGCTAGTCTGCCATCAAATAGTGTGATGTTCAGATGCTAGCTTCATGTTTATCATATGCAGTTTGCACTTCGGCCGCCGCTGGCTGGTGCGCCCGCTGGTCGTCCTGATGCTTCGTAGTGTGTAAGGGTATGGCCGCCAGTGAAGAGACACCTTCAGCTGACTTCTAAAGAGTGAGTTGTAGTACCAGGAAGAACTGTATGATCCTCCGGCCAGACTCCGTATCTTTCTGTTATCATGATATCATCATCATTTCCAACTGTTCGGTTCTCCCGCCAGTGAAGGCAGTCAACTATCGATGATTGGTAGTTCCCCGTTGGTCACCTCCGACACATAGGGGCACAGCAGAACTGCATCCCATAGCCCAGCGCAGTGAGTTCCCGCCAGAATGCAGTACCCGTAAGAGCCTTTGTTAAATTGTCGACCCTTGTAGTTGTTTAGCCGCTGGCTTTCGGTCATCAACAGCGTAGCCTACCACCTCCGGGGAGAGATGTACGCTCTCAAATCTAATGCCTCTCCTTTCCCATACTGATAGACGTGAAAATGAATAAAAACTGGTGTTTTCATGCTTATCCCGTTACACGCCCTATCAGTGGGTGGACTAGTTTCACTTACTGCTGGTACTGCTCCGGTGTGCGCCCCTCATCCTCGTTGATGGCTTAAATTCCCAGAGAACGTGCCGCGTTAAGCACAACCAAGCGCTCATTCACCATAGACTTAATCTCAGCAGTCTCCGCCTCATACATCTCCACGGTCACCCTCTGACGCAACTTCATTGTGGCATGACGATGCGCCGTGGCGCCCTCCCGCTTTTCTCTGTCGGCAATCTCTGCTACCTCCAACTCCTCCGCCAACAAAATGCGCGGTGTGCTGTTACTCAGTCCAGCTGCCGTGGCGAGCTTCTGCCTGGGCACCTCAGCCCCGATCTTTTCACGGCACATCGTCTGATACACTTCCATGGGGTGTAACAGCCGCGTTGATTTCTGGGGAATCAGAGCCTCAAACAGCGACCCTGACTTCTGGCGACGGCCAGCCAGCGCTGCGCCGTGCACACTGCATCCACAGTCTGAGTTCCTGTAGCGCATCCAAGTCTTCAATTGCTTAAAAAAAAATTGATTAGCTCAAATCTGGCCCAACAATGAAAAGACAGGTCCTTACCCCCTTGCGGGCCTCCATCAGCGCCTGCGTCTCCTCCGGCATCGCGCGCGCGGGCTCAGGCCAGCGCTTGAACCACTCCTCGTCGAGCATGACAAAGAACGTGTCTTGCTTCCTGAGACTCTCCCCCTTTGACCCTTCCGCTGCAACTATGTACGCCGGCAGGTGGCCCAGCAGAAAAGTGTACTGAGCGTGATTCATCCACTTTCTTCCACCCATTGGATAGAATGATGGGCATGGTGGCAGGGAAGCCAGATGAAATGCGTAGGTTTTTGGGGAGAAGGGAAGCGGGTGGGTGGGCAGCGCACAAAGGGTTTTTTTTTTCAGTCAGGTTTTTGCCCTCCAATCCTTAAAGCGACTCCAATGTGGTCTAGTGGTGTCTATCCCTCCGCCGCTGCAAATTGACCAACCGACCAACCGTTTCCTTTCTTGTCCATCTTCCAGGCCCAAAATAATTTTCCTTCTTCCGTATCAAACCATTCCTCATGGGTATCTCAGGTATATCTCATGCTTTTCTCATTTTGGGTCTTCACATGGCCCCAAAGATCTCTCATCGATAGCACCCCATCAAGCCTCAGCTGACTGCTTCCATGAGACTGAATCTTGGTCCCTTTGCTTCGCACCAGTGCCCTGGTTTCCACCCTATATTCCCTCAGGTACGTGCGTCAATCCTTTTATTCCCAACCCCCCACTCAGCATGCCCACCACTTCCTCAGGGCTCGCTGCCGCCGGCCTCAACACGGCCCCCATCACTTACCGCACGATGATGGCAGCGCTCGCGGCAGTGGATGAACTCGTTCTGCGCTCGGCGCGCATGTCGCAGGTGGCTGAAGAGCTCCAGAGTCAGTTTTTGTTCTACACACACAGACACTCAACTCACTAGTCTATCCCATCCTCTGCAGGCACCTTGCCGCAGCTCTTTGCCCACATTGATGCTGCAGATCGTGGTAAGAGATTCATCCCGCTCCCCCTCTGTGCACTGATCATTCTCGCCAGGCAACTTGGTCCGGGATGACGACCCCAAGACCCCGGCGCAGGTTGAAGCCGAGTACGCCAACCTCCCTGATGGCTGCCATGACATGTGGGTTGTTTATGTCAGCCGCAAGCCCGGTGTCTACGACACCAAGTCAGTTTTCCCCTCGCCCTTATTTCTGCCCTACTTAACTTCATCATTATCATCAGTGAGGCCGCCGACTTTCAAGTTGAACACTGCCCCGGCCAGCAGTACCGTAGGCGCATCAGTGAGCGGGACGCGCTCAATTTTTATGCTGAGAAGTACACCCTGCGCGAGGTGCAGAAGTGGGTTCAGGAGATTCAGGGCAGCCTTTTTTTCATGTACTGTACTGTACTCTCATGTTCCCTCGCCAGGCTCAATATTCTCCCTTGGTGTGAATCAGACAGCTGTACGGAATCCTTTATCATTATCTTGTGACCTGTTTAGCGTTCCGAAACGCGCTTCCAAACACATTTGTCATACATCCATAAAGTGCACATTAAAACTACAGAGCAACAAAAAATTACAACCAGACTCTCCAATCGTGCAGCGTTCTAATCATCCTCACTGATGAGCTGGTGATCAGTGGTGAACGGCCATGTACGAGCTGGTGGTATCTTACCTGTCATATTTGGGGGCTAGAAGGGCCCATGAGTCGTTGCAACCACCCAAGTGGCCATCTTCATTGTCCCAAACTCTGTGAATTTTTTGTGTTAGCTCTCTCTTGAAACCCATAACATTCAAAGCACGCACGGCGGTCCCATCATCAACACCGCTGGGCCAAGACACACGTCCACGACATCCAGAGCTGCCCCTCCCCTGGGCGCGGCCAGGTCTTGACGCTGCTCTGCCGTCGCATCGTCCGCGCACTTGGCCTTTTTGGGCGGATCCCATCGCCGCCGCGAAACTTTCTTCACTTCTCTGTGAATGATAGTGAGGAAGGCACTGTGAATATTGGTGCGACCACACGCACTGTTTCTCAGCGGCCTTCAGCCGTTTCTTCTCTTTCA
The DNA here is from genome assembly GCA_014925785.1 of Mycena galopus ATCC 62051. NCBI lineage: Eukaryota > Fungi > Basidiomycota > Agaricomycetes > Agaricales > Mycenaceae > Mycena > Mycena galopus. Next base: position 228,784 of record WIQG01000098.1, read on the forward strand.
CCTTGGGGTGCCTCTCATAGTACCCCGCAGACGCCACCTTCCATTGGTCGCGCTTATTCTGAGTTGCCCATGCCCGCTGTTGCGCCTCTTGCTTTCTCTTTCTGTAGCAGTTTCAGTCCAAGGGTGTCCACCCAAAAAAGTACGCACACTATCGCCCTGTGTTGCCTCCACTTCACATCATATACTGCCCATTGGCGTTCATCCTCTGAGGTGTGAATGTGTTCGTCTTCAGACGCTTGGGCATCATCCAAAGACCCGGTGAATACGGCAGAAATAGCAGATGTCATGGCAGGAAGCAGTTGATTGTCCTTTTCAGGCAACATGACCCACCGGCAACTAGGCTGCGCTACACTAAATATTCCTGCTGTTTCACTATTCCTCGCCAGTACACAGCTCAGCTGCCAAAAATGTTTGGCTTACATCCCTGAACCGGAAATCACCCCTTGAGTGCCTGTGTGGAAAGTTCTTCCGCACCAATTGGGCGGTTTCTCAGAATCCTCATACAATTTCTAAGAATATGAGGACACAGTTACACAGAATAGGTGCCCCCATACCTTCTGAGTTGTTCGGTGTTTTTCTTCAAAAAAAGTTGAGGTCAGGGACGAACGTCACAATCAATCCCACTGGTTCAACTTAGTGAGTCCTTCATCGGGAAGTGCTGGTTCACCCAATCCTGTTCGAAATTGAGATCGTCTCTGGTCACCCCCTTTATTGTACCATTCTGTCCCATTGACCATCTAACTGAAATCTGCCAACAGACATGGTCCAGAAATGTGTGCATTAGCAGCATCACAGACATTAATACAATGCTCACTCCACGTCTAGTGACAAACATGCCCGTCTCAAATTTTACACAATGGTGCCCCAAATGATTGGTTTGTATCCCTCATGCCGAAAGTACCCTGTTTGGGCCGGATACTTCTCGTTTACCCTCCCAATTGCTGTGGTTTGCGAAATCCTCATACCGGGCCGGCCCGCCGAAGTATAGGCGCCCACTAAGCGCTGGCACTGCCATCACCATCACGGCTTCCCACTTGCCACCACTTCCTCCCAGGAGCAGGTTTGTGTTTCCTTTGTTTTGCCCTTCCACCCGTGCCACGGACGACCACCAGGACCCCTGTGTGATACGCTGAGCCTTACCACAGGCACTATGGAGGCGCAGGATCCTGGTTTGTCAGTGGCACCCCTCTTCTCTTTCTCTGTTTTTTCGGGTCTCGCTTCTGCCTCACTCACAATGTTTGACCATATATTTGTTACAGGACTACACATGGCGCGCACAACGCGCAGTGGAGCGCAGTGGTCGCCATGGGAGTTGGACAAACACGTCACCTTCATCGCACCCGACATTTGCCAAAGTAGGGTGGCATTACGACCTTTCTTGCAGGCAGCAGTTGAGGCTGAGCAAACACGTGCTATCTGCATGGAACAACTCACTGACGACGATGAGAACGAATGGGAGGACCTCGCGGAGACCCTTTCACACCCGCCCACGCCGCTGTCGCGTCCGAGCACACCTCTCTCTGCGTCGCATGTAGGACCTAGTGGGTTTTCTCGCTCACCATGCCCTCTCTCCGAGTCTCCGCCTTCTCCTGGGCCCTCGCAGCCGAGCTACAAGCAACGCCAGAAAGCTGGACACAAGGCACGCCGCCGACGCGTCAGGGTTGCTCAGGCACAGACCGCCCGCTTCGGACCAGTCTCAAAGTCACAGCACGACCAGCATCATCGCGAACACACTCCCTACAGCGTGCCCACTGCTGGCGCCGACATACGCCGCTCCGGATTGAGCGGCAATTGGACTGGCCCTCGCTCCGCCAAGAAAACCAAGGTCTCGTGTCATACTTATCGTCGGTTAAAGGAGCTGCTCCAAGATGATTTTGATTTGGTTCAGTGGGATGGCAGGTACGTCTTTCTCATTGGTTCTTATTTTTGGTATTTTCACGCTAAGCTAACCTTCGTGCTCCAGAAACCCGAAATTGATCGTAGATGCTGAAGGTCAGATCATAGCGGTTTTACTCGGCCGCCCAGAGGGTGATAATTGGGAGGATGTGATTCAACGAATGGAGCAACTGTTGGATCAGGTGCGAACACGTGGGCTTAGACGAGACGTATTTGCAGAATCCAATAAACGGCATCGACGCGGTAATTTCCACGTGCTAAAGGCTGGTTTTACCAAGGGCCTGGGGCAGAAAGTTAGCTTCTACTGGATCTTGCCCGACGCCACTGATGATGTGCAGAAGCCAGGGAACCTTGCCCATGCGAAAGAGTACCGCCGGCCCGTGGACATCTTCCTTAGCAATCGCGCAACGCGTCGCGTGGGTGGCTTTCAATCCAGTAAGTGCAAGCTTGCATCAAGAGAAGCACACCTACCTTTTTTATTTTATAGGCAGCCTCACTCGTTATGCGCCGAAGCTGTATCAGTACCAATGCAGTACAATGCAGCGGATTCTCGACGACCAACCTGAGATTGAGGCACCTCTCGGTAATTCTGTTTTCCCGACCATCACCGCCAACCTGGGCCCGAGTGTTGTCACCCCAGAGCACCTCGATATGCTGAACAACGCCTTCAGCATGTGTGCCGTCACCTCAGCTGGGAAATTCGACCACACGAAAGGAGGTCATATCTTCCTCAGGCAACTCCGACTTTTACGCGAGTTCCCTTCGGGGTCAACGATCTTGCTCTTATCAGCGATATGTGAGCATGGCAACACGCCGATCCAGAAATCGGAAACACGCTATTCCATCACTCAGTACATGGCGGGCACCTTGTTCCGCTGGGCCGAGTATGGCCACAAGTCTGTGAAGACTCTTCTGTCGCAGCCAGGAGGGGCTGCCCAGAAAGCATCCATCGACGGAGGGCCCAGCGAGTGGGTCGTGTTTGGGTGGGGGTTGCTCTCCTTGGTGCATGAGTTGCAGGTGGATTGGGAGGCGGTTTTCGGGGGCAATTGAAAATGATGCGAAGAGGAGGATCAGGCGCCAGTAGCTCCGTATATTAGAGAGGTTGCGGCAGCCACCAGAAGCCACCCGGTGGCTGATCGGGCATGCGGTAACCGGTGGCTGTGGCTGTTGTGGTGGCTGAATGTATGATGTCACACAACTCCACCTTTGTTTCTTTAACATATTAACTAACATCCCTCTGCACCATACGTGCCCAAGAACGGCGAAACAAGATGGTTCTGTTTGAAACCAGAACATTTCCTCCTATTCCTCTGCAATGAGTTTGAGGAGTGCTATAGAGCGCATTCTAGACTCCAGGATGGCTCTCTCCATGGTGAACCGATGCAAGAAGATACACGCGGCAACAGCACGGCAGCCACTGGATCAGCTACAGCCACTGGTTACCGCATGCCCGATCAGCCACCGGGTGGCTTCCAGTGGCTGCCGCAACCTCTGTATTGTTTTCTTTGAAAATCTCATGCTTTTCTCATGCTTCCTCAGCTCTGGCCTGTTAGCGGTTTGAGATTTTGTCAATAGAGAGCTTGCGCAAAAGCCGCACGAGCCGCAGACGGCTTTTTGGCATTGCGCAAAGCCGCAGGCTTTCTTGACCTTTCGTTTAGATTTTTTGTGTTCAATAGCACCCAGTGCTTCTCTATTCCTGTATTTCATCATGAAAACCAGAATACTTCTGATGATTAAGGATAGGAAGCTTGATTCCCGGGACATCAATGAGTGCACCAAATTTTGTTGGCCAAATAATTGGGTCTGGGACAAGGTATAGGGGGTGTTTAGCATGCTTCTTCTCCTGCAAGCCCTCCTTTAGTGACTTCTGGCTGGTTATCATTCAATTATTACATCGAGAACCCTAATTTTTCTCACGGCTTTGCGCAATGCCAAAAAGCCGTATGCGGCTCATGCGGCTTTTGCGCAAGCTCTCTAATTTGGGATTTTGCAGATGGCTTGAGATTTATCATCAGTTCCAGATTTTACCCATTCGTTTGATATTTCATATAAAATCCCTTTCCTTTAGGTCATTTCTTTGCCTCGCTCCGCTTCGCAACATGGAGCAAACCATCCTACGCTGGCACCCCTCTGCCCACATTGAGCACTGCAAATTGATTTGGGTCTCGGTTCCCAACAACAGCGAGGGCAGTTCACCAGCCCCTCACCAGGCGAAGCCCCGGCCCAAAAAAATAAAGCTGTTCGATCGTGAGTACGCGTCTGAGTTGCTTTGCCACCGGACTGACACACGGACACAGGGGATGACGATGACGACGCGCCGGCCATAAAACAGGGTAGGACTTCAATTTGCTATCCCGAATTGCATGCACCACTCATTTAAATCCCAGAAAGGGTCATCATCCGTGGGCCTCAGCAATCATCCGCGATCTTGAGGGGCCATACACTCACGCAGAACACAACGCCCGCTTCCACCTCATGATGAAACAGCAGAAGGCCATCGAAAAGGCTGCCGGGTACGACCGCGTGCTCGCATACATTGCACTCTTCGGGGACATTGTCGACCCCGAGGAATGCTTTAGGGCGCGCGTGCATGCCTGCACCCTCAGTCTCACTCACCACGTCAGGCAGCGTGAGGCAACATACAAGAAGCTCAACCAGGCGCGACGCGACACGATGGATGCGGAGAGCGCTGCATATCGCGAGAGGCTGCTGGCCAGCGCGCCTCCTCTTCGTAAGATCAAGCTCATACCGTCGCAAGGGAAGCGCGAGGTGCGGGAGCATGCCCTCACTGAAGATGACCTCTACAAGACTCTTGTGCGGCCCGACCTCATCCGGTACCCGCACATCCCACATGTATGCCATATTTGTCTGAATGCGAAGTCTCACCCCGTTGTGTGAGTCTTGCATTAACCACCATTTTATTTGAGTGCATTCTAACCGTTCCTGTTGCAGGATGAAGTGCGGGCATAGCGCCTGCTATGTCTGCTTGCGTTTGTCCTTGGAGACGAATCGGGGGTGTCCCGAATGCGGGGAAGCGGTCACCTGCAAGCCTGCGCCACACCACCCCGAGGCCGCCGAGATTGAGCGGGATCACGGGGAGTGGGATGCGAGTGACGTCAAGTATGCTTGGGACGGCCTGGTGTTTCCATGCAAACATGCAGCAGAGTACCGTCTTGATTGAAGCGTACACAGTTAGTTTACTGGTACACCGTTAGTTTAGTCATATGAATTCTTGTACAAATTCTTTTTCTTTGGTTCTTGCACATGAATAAAATTGAAAATGAAACATGAAAAAAAAAAAGACTGATAATCCGACATCGGATCTTCATAACCAGGATTGATGTGCCTAACCACAATAAATACCGTTTCTTGCCCTCTTCGTCTTGGATCAATTTTGGTCGGAGTCAATTCCGAGGTGATCAGATCATTTTTGCGCAGTTCTTCTTCTCTTCCAGTCTTCCTTCCTCTCATCTTTCCCCTTCGTGCGCAACGTGTAGGTTCCCCACTCTGGCCTAGCTGTGATGTTCTGGCCTCATTGTTGTCTTGCAACTGCAGCCCAGATGCCCTCCTCAGATCACAAACCAACCCCGCTTGGCGCCATCGAAATCACATTGTTCTTACACACCTTCAAACCCGACCTGGAACACATCAAGCCAGTGTTCCTCAAAGCCGGCATCTTCAACTATGGGCGACTGCTGGCCTTAGCCAAATGGCCGGAGGACCAGATCAGGTCATTCTTGCTATCGATCGGGCTGAAGGCATTCGTGGCAGAGGCGCTGGTGGTTCATTTCGCCATATGCCGCTGCATCTGCGGGAGTTGTGCTGATCTCCTGCCTCTGAAAAGAACGTGCTCCCCAGGTGTGTCCATATCTTTTTCTTGTTTTCCTCAAACTCATCCCAGCCTCCAGACGCCGTTGCTGTGATTGCCTCGGTCCCTGCCGACTGACCAAAGCCCCAGCTCAGTCACTTGTGTCGCCCGTCTGCTGCAGTACACTCCCTCCTTCAGTTGCTGACATTGCTGAAATTTGCAAGTGACTCGTTTTTGGACTGTAAATGCCTGCGGAAAATGCCCCGCACTGACCACTTTTATTCCGTGATGAGAACCAGTTCTATTGCAAAAATGTAGTTTGCTGAAAGGAATTGTATGCAAATAAAAATGTATATAGCACGCTTGTGATAAAACGTACACCAAAGTCATGAAAATGGAGATAAGATGAGGTTGATTGTGAAGATAGGATGATCTTGGCAGCAATAAAATAAAATAAAAAGACTGCAAAACTAAATTTTTAAAAAAATTATCAGGCAAGAATCACGACTCGGGCCTGGTTCGAACACGCGACTTCCACAGAAAAGTTGAACAACGAGATCACTAGACACGGATGCCATTCCCCTACCGAGCCTTGGTAGATAAGGCTCGTGGGGTCAATAGATGCAGTTGCTTGCCTCTTCGGTTGAGATTAATTTTAGTTTGTCTTTTCTTCTGGTCTCTTCCTGTGTCTCATCTTTCCTGTGCAACGGTACGTTCCCCAGCCTTGCAATTTGAAGTGAAGGAAACAGCGATAAGATCGTGAAGATAGCATGATCTGATGGCGATATCTGATCACATGGTGCACATCTCTGTTGCCAACACATCTCATTTGTGGATTGCTGTTAAGTCCCTTTGCTCGCATGAGTAAGAAATGCAAACCATCAAAGCATGTACAGGAATACCACTTGAACGAGGGCAGTAACAGCGACAATTCCAGCGAGGGATATGCGCCTCGTGTGGGCGTGCTGCGAATTCACCAAGTTCCCGAAATGTCGACGACGATTAGAACCGACGGCAGCAGAACTCGAACAAAGAAGTCCGCAGTGCCAGCTCCCGCCTCACCAGCAAAGAAGTCGTGCGTAACGCTCAACGATAACCGCCCGCCACCAGCGCCGCCTGAACACAGCGAATGGCACCCCGACAATTTTCAGGAATTCAATGACGAGTTCGGTCCAGGCATGGATAATGGACTGCGAGTGCTGCGAGACTCAGTGCGTGGGTGCCTGAGGGTGCTGGGATTTTTCCAAGACTGACATTGGTTTGCCCTGCAGGACAATCCTCATGCACAGTGGGCGCGTGATGATCGGGAATTGTTCCTCGATGAGGTCCTGCACCACGATGGTCGGGGGGACTATGTCAAACAGGACATCTGCGCAGGGACTGCGTGTCAGGCCCGAAATCCTTCCTACCGCTGCATGGACTGCCTGCAGCCTTGCCTGTATTGCGCGGAATGTATGAGATCCATGCACGAGCGGGCCCCGCTTCATTGTCCCGAGGTGCGTCGCACATTTGTGCCTGGTGGCGAGTTGCAACTGATGATTGGAATTGTCGGCCTCTAGAGATGGAATGGGGCACTGTTCGAGCATACCACTCTCAAGCAATTGGGACTACGTATACAGCTGGGTCACCCGCCGGGCGAGCGATGCGTGAACCCAGAAAAGGCATGGGGGGATCAGTTCGTCGTCATTGGTAGCCACACCATCAACGAGGTGGGGCTAGACTTTGTAATTCCGCAACGGCGAAGGGGAAGACGGTCCAACTGCTGAGGATGTGTTTGTTTGTACCCAGCAACAGGGACATAGCCTCGGAACGCAGCGACTTTCGGCGCCCTCCGTCGGTTTGCGCACATGACACTCGAATTGAAATGCTCCGTCTACAAGTTCTACAACAGCCTGGCACGGGAGACAAACAACACAGGGTTGCAGCTGTCACGGGTAAGCCGAGGCCCTCATCCCCTTGACATGTTGTGCTGACGGCCCGGACGTACAGGAGAGATACGACGAGTTTGCACGTATGACGCGCCAATGGCAACACCTGATGCTGCTGAAGGACGGCAGCTGAGGACACGCCCCTTGTGACGATCGCATTAACATGACAAAACCGGGCGAGTTGGCGCTATTGTGCCCAGCATGTCCTCATCCAGGCATAAATCTGCCACCAGAGTGGCGGGAGGTGCCGTTCGAGAAACGGCGCGTACAATCACGTGTAGATTAGTGAAAAAAACTGACCAACGGGTTTGATAGTTTCCTATATGCGGTCTTCCTCGCCATAGATGCGAACTTTCGTTTGAAACGGAAGGACGTGTCGTCAGAGCGCGATCCGGGTTTGAGTAAGGGATGGGCGTTCTACGTCGACGTGGCCCCATATGCGAAACATCTTGCGAATAACTGGATGCAGGAGCAGGCAGTATGTATGTTGCATACGGAATGCGGTGGGCGTTGACATTTGCGTGGGATCTCAGCAAAGTACGTGTGTGGCCCACAATGCCGTTGACAAGCCGGATCGCGAGTCATGGGGAACGGCGTCATCTGGGATCGGAACTGTGGACTGCGCAAGGCACAACATGAAGCGGCCCAATGGGGTGGGCAATTTACAGAGAGGAGAGTGGTGCGTGTTCTTAACTTTGGGGAAACGTCTCGGACTGACGACGCTTATGCTTGCAGATACCTTAACATGGACTACATGTTGTTCATGAGCACGCTAGCCTGCATGCTCACGCAGATTTTCATATCATATGACATTGCGGGTCAGTGGTACAAGAATCCGCGGACACGCATGGAAATCTTTCCCTACGAAGTGCAGCGGACAGTGGTGGGCAGGCGGGTGGGGTTTCTTGTTCCCAAGTTCCACTTGCTGGCGCACATCGAGGAGTGCAACCTGGAGTTTTCATTCAACTTGACACCGTTTGTGGGTCGAACGGACGGGGAGGCGCCGGAGCGGGGGTGGGTGGACGCCAATCCCTTGGCGAATAGCACCAGTGTGGCGGGGCCGGGTATGCGGCGGGATACGCTGGACACGCATTTCCACTACTCGAACTGGAAGAAGATAACGAAGTTGGGTAGGTGAAGGCTTCACATGAGGAAAGAGCCGGCACTGACGAAGTACTACAGGCATGGCTTTGCTGGAGAAAATGCAGAAGGTGTTGCCGTTGATGGTGGATACGCGGGCGGCATGGGTCGATGTGGAGGTGTCGTTCCCTCCATCGGTGGTGGAAACGTGGACAGCTATGGCTGTGGCATGGGAGAAGGATATCAAGAATCCAAGCCCGTTTGCGACGACGACGATGTATGCGGACTTGCGTGAGGTGCGGCAGAGATTGGCGAAGGTAGCGGCAGAGGACGTCTCCCACCAGCAGGTGCGCGGGGACATGCATGAGACGGAGATGTTGTCGATGGGGCTTCAGTTGGAGCAGCAGCAGTGCATGATTTCCTTGTTCCTTCGTGACATGCCGGATAATAATTGGGGGCTGAATAGGCGTGTGCTCGCCACCCACGTTAAGAAGGTGGGCACCCACAAGACAGTGGACCAGGTGCGGGGTCGAATTGAGTGCGAAACAAAACTGCGGCGGAAGATAGATGCGTGGGTAGCGGTGCAGCAGTTGTTCATGCCTGAGGTCGTGATCCTGCGTGAGCGCGAGGAGGCTGAGTGTCGGCACATAGCGGTAACGCAGGTGGTCCCGGGCATCCAGGCTCAGGACATGCAGCTGTGGCTGCCATCGGCCATTGTTGGGAAGGCACAGTGCGAGGGAACGCTTTGGGAATACGAGTTCCAGCTCCGCAAGGGCCAAGCGGTGATGGCGTTGAAGGAGATGCGTGACAGACTGCTGGTGCGGACACACGAGTGGAGATTCAGTGACGGTATTGCAGGGGTGAAGGCGAAGCTGCGGTCAGCGGGGAGGATCGGGGCCATCCAGGGCCGAGTCAACAGCGCTGCAGAGGAGTACCGTGTGACGCGCAGCGTTGGTGAAGCTCAGACGTTTGTTGGGGCATAAGGACTGGGAGGCGTATTTGAAGCCCCTACACGCGGACAACATACGGGGGAGGCCCAAGGCGGTGTTTGGTGATGAGACGAGACAGAAATGAAAGGGGAAAGGGAAGAAGAAGGCAACAATGGTAGAAGACCCAGGGCGACAAGCAGAGGTGCGGGAGGAGGAGAGCAAGGGAATGTCGTGGATCTGGTGGTCAGAGGGTATGACAGGGAAAGAGGAGGACATTGTGGAGAACGAGCGTGAGTCGTCCCTGTAAAGTAAGACGCTTTCACTCTCGCTAATGCATGCTTAGCTCTACGGATTGAATGGGCCAAGATGCGCGCACACGCTATGCACCTCAGGCTAGCCCGAATCAGGCATCCTTAGCATCAATGTAAGGTGTACGGGGTTAGGCCTAGAGGTGCCAGTTTTCATGGTTGCATCCAGTAGCTTGGGTGCATCCACAGCAGTGTAGGTGCATCCACATCCTTACTTGTGTGGGTGCATCCATGCTGTATTACCACCTGCACTTGCGCAGCCTGTTTTTGGGAATTTGGGGGCACTGTGGGGCCGTTTTGGAACCAGGAACCAGCACTTCACTCAGAGCAGGTTGTAGAGCCGGTAGTGAGCACCATTTGCAGCTGTTTCCATTAGCCCAGCCTGTATTAGGACCTGCACTTGTGCAGCCCGTTTTTGGAATTTGGGGGCATTGCAGGGACTGTTTTGGGACCAGGAACCAGCCCTCCACTCAGGGCATGTTATAGAGGCATTGGTGAGCCCCATTTGCAGCCGTTTCTATTGGCCCAGCCTGTATTAGGACCTGCGCTTGCACAGCCCGTTTTTGGGATTTGGGGGCACTGCAGGGGCCATTTTGGGACCAGGAACCAGCCCTCCACTCAGAGCATACCCCTTTGGTTCAATCTGCAGCACTGTACCCCTGCTCAAATCCAACTGCCCACACTGTACCCTTGCTTGAATCTGATTGCGCCCACACCTTACACCTTGCTCAAATCCAGCAGTGCCTGTACCTTACGCTTTGCTTGAATCCAATTGTGCTCACATCTTACACCTTGCTCAAATCTGATTGTGCTCGCACCTTATGCTCAAACCTGATTGTGCCTGCACCTTACGCTTTGCTCAAATCCGATTGTGCCCACACCTTACGCCTTGCTCAAATTTGACCACACCTGGACTGTATATGGTTGCAACCATTTCAAATCTCAGTCACACTTGGTTGCATCCATTCATGTTTTGGATGTACCCAAGGTGTGCCTTGGGCACATCCACAATAGCTCCATGAATGCACCCATATATTCCCCATGAATGCATCCACAAATTTCCCATAGTTGCATCCACCAGTCTCATTTTCAACCTTGGATACAACCACTCTTACTGTGGTTGCGTCCAAGGATTTTATTTCATGATGTGGTTGCATCCATGGCCTTTATTTATTTTATGGCGTGGTTGCATCCACGGTTTGTAATTTCTACTGTGGTTGCATCCATGCCTGTTATTTTATGGTGTGGGTGCACCCACTTTAATATTATAGGGCCGTGGATGCATCCACAGCTTTCAGTTGTGAACCAAACAAATTGTGGATGCACCCACTGCCTTATATTATTAACCTGGGTGCATCCACTCTGAAGTTTCCTTTTCGGACACAATGGGTTGTTGTGCCCTGTTGGGTTCAGCCGTTGGGATGCCGCCTCACTTGTCTTTTTTAACCAAGTCCAGTTCGTTTTTTTCCTTTACAAAGTAAATTTTAGTCCATGAACCCATAGTAATATACAGGATTGGTTAGGAAATCCAAGTGCATATAAGTATACCCTCAAATATTTCCAAGTCCACGCTGTCATATTTTCATGAACAATATCCATTCACATGCCAAGTCCGGGTTACAAAGTAAATTTTGGTTGATGGACCTATACTACTATACAATATTAATGTGTGAGCTAGAATCCAAGTTTACTTGTCCATCTCGTATAAATAAATGTCCGAATACACCCTCAAATATTTCCAAGTCCACACTATCAGATTTTCATAAATAATAACCATTCACTGAAATCCCGACAAGTACAAGAACTAGACCCAGAAATCTCCCTCCTCATCCCCAGCCCTATGATTACCCGCGCACTCCACAGCCTCAATGATCTGAAATACATCGTCCTCCTCCTCCTCATCCTCGCTTTCGATCCCATCCGAATCCTCTCCACCATCTTCGACGTCCCACAATGCCGTTACATTGAGAATTTGGCAGGCGCGCACCTCGTCAGGTGTGGAGGATGGCTGCCCGTATCTGTGCTGTCCGAGGCGATGAAGGCAAGCTGTCTTTCTCTGTAGGAAACGGAACAGAAGCATTTCAAAGAAAGGCAACCTCGCTAGTGGCATTCGAGACTCGAGAGTTTGCTTCAAGATCCTGGCCAATGAGGGTGAATAGAGCGCCAGGCCTGAGCACCCTATTAGCCGAAACATAGATCGCCCTGATGGCATCCAGGCCAAAGTCACTGGCCAAAGACGGTGGCATTGAAGTAATCCCGTCAAAGAGCCTCGCATTTCCGGAGTTTTTAGCTTTATCTCGGATGCACCTTCGCCGGGCAGGCCAAGGCTGCCCATTATATCGGTTCTACTCACTGGTGACTGTTCACACACACCAACAAAAGAAAAAGAAAAGAATCGATGTTGAAGCACCGAAACACCCGGGCACCTAGTGTTGCGGCTGTGAAGCTGTACCCGCGTACATGGGAACGCTGCGCAGGGATCGGCAAGAAGGTGATCATGATGGAAGCAAGACGAAGAAAGTACAGCCACTGATCAGTGATCCGTCTGCAGCGGGTGGCCGGGCCCGTTTGCGCCATTGTTCTCGCATCCGAGGCATGCCACCCAAGTGCCATCATTTACTGCTCTTCTCTTGCCACCACTGCCACGCTTCGCCGCACTCTCATCGTCTGTGCTAGTGCCTGTACATACTGCAACTGCTGCTGCTTCCTCATGATGTTGTTCAATGTTTCCTGGTCCTGCACAATCTTTGAAATGGCCGCCGCAAATAATGTTGTATCCTTGCTTCGAAATCTAATGGCGCAATTCGTTCTATCAAAGATAATTGGAGGCGCAACACAGCTCGATCATTATGTTCTTCTCTTCTTCTCAGGTCGTGGACTTGGCAAGCGCTTGAAGGAGTTCGTAGGCGAGTATTTCTCTCATAGAGGTGCATCGCAAATCATTTCTCATTGAAATAACTCACTGGCCAGTTGTACATGGCTCCCAGGTTAACCCATCACACGCACGTCTGGGTTCTCGCTGAGCGGCCTTGTCGCGTAGCCCGTGCTCCGTAAGCCACGGGAGCTCATTCTTTTCTCGCGTGGTGCTACCTTGCAAACGGAGCCGACGGTCGACTCATTGACGTATGGTGCATTCATTGATCCCTAATTCGAACCATGCGTGCTTCCGTGCTCACATATTCTTCTGATTGAAGTTTTGCAGGTTCATGTCTTGAATTTCCTTCTCGCCAGCTCTCCTCATTTAGATATTCAACATTCATTTCAAAAATGATTCGAGTCATGCATGACGACTTGGTTTAAGTTTCAGTCCAACGGGTTTGTGATGTTAATTCAATTCAATGTAATTTTTCGTTTACCGACTCGCTTAGATACTCGATTAAGTCTTTCTTCAACCAAAATGCGGACTCCCCCTCGGTAATTTATATTTGACGACTCAGGTACATATGTCTTCTCCTCCGTCCTCAGCCTTGCGGGCCAACTGAAGATTTTACAGCTCTTTCATGAATGCCTAGGCAAGGACGAGTCAACGGATTTCCCTTTCAGCCCTGCAATGACTTCCAGTGCCTCTCAATTTGGGAATCACCATGCGCGAATGGCAAATTAGTTATGAGCCAAGTGTGTGGAAACGTAGCATTTGGGTGAGGAGCTGGGACAACGTGTTACGTGCAGAATCCGCATAATTATGAACTCTCTTCGCAGACTGCAAGCCTCGGATGATGGTCTCGTGAACCTGTCTTACCGTCCACTGCCCCGATATGTGGTGAAAACACGTTGCCCGGTCTCATCTGTGAGCGCTTCTTGTATTTCCCAGCCGAGACAAGTCCCACATCTACTGAATCGAATCCCGTCTCTAAGACTTCTCCCCCTGTGGGGAGTTTCGAATGCAGACGGTATACGAGTCATTGAAATCCAAGGGGGGCCATGCGTGTTCGTTCATTGTACATGTATCAACGTGTCTCAGAGTTGCGTTCGGAACTCGTTTTTATGTTGTTACAGATTGTGTGCGTCTTCAATTCTGTTCATAGCAGACGCCTGCACTCGATGTGGAAGTTTCTCGTTCTGTCATCTGCCCATTGTGCTTGCCTGGGGTAAATATGCAAGGGCCGCTCTAGAGAGGATATCATGAATTCAGTGATTTTGGCTCGGTCTAAATGGTTAGGTTACCCAATCAAATTACCTTACTTGAATTTAAACCGGATGTCCTTCACTTGACCTCAAGACAAGGATTGCTTCCCCAGTAAGCGCTGTGCCAACAGGTATTCAAAGTGTCTTTAGATTGTCGCAGTTTAGCCACTAACGGCTTTCATTTGCGGATGGCATCTTACAAGAACCAGTGATATCCTACCAAATCAAGAAGCGCCGGCCCTTGCCCTGGCACGCATGGGAAAATAATATACCCTAATTGAATCGGAGGTGTCAGCCAATCTCGGCTGACTGTACATCTGTCTGTTGAAAAAAAAACCGAAACAAAGTTCCCTTGAGTGGGGATCCTAGGCAGAAAGACGGCCTGGAAAAAGTCCCAGTGTATTGGGACTTGAGTTGAGCATGTGAAAACCGGTCTTGTCTGGCCATTGTCTGATGTTCGCATTGAGTAAATCAGCTGGGTGATCGGGATGAATTACAGGAAAGGCACTTGCCTTTCTATTCTGCCTTTCTATTGTATTGAAGAGCCTTTAGCACCGCCTCGGAATGAGAAGCTTCGATTGCATGGAAAAATCCGGTGAGAGAAATGTGCTATGTGAGAATAATACGAAGGTTTCCACATTGAAGTCTTTCAGTTTTTTGAGTAAAGGAGGGCTCATCTGTCGGTGAGATATTGTGAGATACGGATCAACAAACCAGTCACAGTGAACTAATTAACAATAGCATTGAAACGGGTGGGCTTCAGTAAGACGTGCTAAGGCTCACAGGTGATTGTCTTGCATTCCAATCATGTTTGTTTTCTGGTGAATTAAAGTGCTCTGAGTACAAAATGTCGGGGTACCAATATTGAATCGGCTGCGTATCCATCCCCCCCTCCTCAAAAGTCTACTTCTACATCTTAAAATCTGTGATTAGATGAACCTCTTTCGCGCACCCAAAGCAATACGCACCCGGCCATGACCAAGTAAATAGTGCATTCTTTCGAAGGAATTCGAAACGCACCCAAATCCCGATGTGCATAGGCCGCGCAATGCGAAAAGACGGTCCGGAGCCTCGGGGATGGTTGCAAAAGTAAATGTGAACTTGAACTGGCCACGCGGTATTCATCAGCTCGCTCCGCCCGGTCTTTGTTGCGTAGAAGAGAGCAAGAAAAAATGGAAGTAGTATACAAGCATAGTTTAAGGGATCTATATGCTATGAAAGTCAGCAGGCCCCTGCACTGTGCGGAAACTAACTTGCCTCCAACCTCTCAGTGTGCGTACAAGCCGAAAAACGTGTCGTGTAAACGTTGCAGAGAGGCATCAGCAAAATATTAAGTAAACCACCCTCATCAGCGTGCATATTCGTTCCCAAACTCCCGCGGACTCAACGGCTCCGGTACTCCGGCATCTGCACTGTATGGAATGCAATACATTGAAATACTGGCCTAATTTACTTTGAAGTACAGCATCTACGCAAAATGCAAAGATTTTTGACGTGGAAAAAGGTACATTATAAATAATGTATTCACTCGAGATGTATTGACTCACACAGAAAGGTTTGTGCTGGAATCGGGCTTGGCTCTAGTGCAAGTGAGGTCAGTGTTGATTGAAAGACTCGAACGAAAGCCAAATGTTTTCACTTGCTCCTCCCATAGTTAAACTATTGGAAGTCAAGTCATTCAAGTACGTTGGAGGAAAAGAAAAATTACTTATCTGAAATCTTATTATCCAGAAGGCGCAAGGCACAGGTATCGTGGAAACAGTATACATTGAAACAAGCGCCAAGAGACAAATCGATCAAGTGCAACACAGACAATGGAAAAACGTACATGGCTTCTGGGCAGAGGGACAATTAGAGCGAACATCTAAACGAATCGGGGCAGTAAAATTGAGCAATGAATTGATATGATACGAATATCGTCATATCTGGCGTGAGTTATAATTGGAAAAGAACTTTGAGCCTAGTCAGGTGTTGAGTAGAGAATCAGCGGACATTACATCGAATCACAGAGATACGGACCTGGCGAACTTCAACTCCAAAAACAGAGCACAGGAAGTGAGTCAAGCATGCGGAGCTCAAATTAATAAGGAATAAGATGAAGAAAACAGCCCCTATGGCAGGGCGCACAACTGCCACGTCACAAGCCAAGTTGTGCAGACTCAGAAACACATGATGCAGTGATTCGGGAGCGCAGACATTGCGATTCCAGGCCAGGACGGCTGCTCAGTAAGTCATTTGGAAAAGGAATTTCTGACAAACTTCCCTGTGCGCGGCAAGTGAAGTTGTTAACTTCAGTGATTTTGAGGAGCGGAAACCGCGATTGGGCTTTGAAGAAAGTATAACAGCTGCGAATCGCACGACCCTTTGTGTGGTCTGAAAAGATCTCGCTGTCAGCTGAGCCAGAACAATGACGAGCCAGAAGGAAGGAGTACAGTAGCAGATGACATTGCATCAGGAAAAACCCATTTTGGTAATTTTCGCCCAATTACCACCAATTACCTGCACTGCCATGTAATCAAGTAATTGCTGATAATTTAAAATATTTGAGGTTCAAATCCTCTGAATGTCTCTGTAAGCATTAGAGATAAGCCCACCTACATATCCTGAAGTGTTCCCGAGGCCCTGGAGGCACGTATACGCTTTTTCACATTGTAGGGCTAAATTGTCTTGTACGAAAAACAAAAAGTCATTCAAACTCCGCCCGGAGCAATCAAAGATCGGCAGAAATCTTGGCAATTTGATGTCGTACGATTCAATTCTTTCTTCCTTTCCCCCACTATCTCGCTTTTCTCTCTCTTCTTCCCATCCGCCACTGGTCCTGAGTATCCTCGAAAAATCTTCACAAGGCCACAACTCCTTCCTCTGTTCTCCCTCTACACTGCGACCTTCTCACACTGCCCTCGATATGGCTGCTCAGTAACTGCCACGTCGCTTGCAATCTCGGAGTATCTTGTGTACCCCCTTGTGTCCTCGCACATCCAGTCCTCAAGAAACATTGCCAGCACTCCTCGCTGCCCAGTGCCTCAGGCTGCATGCTACGTCGACGCCCCGTCAATCTCCTTGTCAACGTCCTGTCAACCCCACGTCAACGTCGTGTCAACTCCCATGGCGACGTTCCATCAACTCCCACGTCGGTATTGTCGCGTCCTGGCTCGCAATCTGAGAGCAGACTGGTCACAAGCTACATGCTGCCTTTCTATTCACAAGTGGCACATGCAAACCTCCAAGAGCCTTTCTATGCCATCCACCATTGTAATTCCGCCCTTGACCTGTTCTCACGTCTGTCTTGACCAGCAGCATATCAAAATCTTAGGGCGCAGTCATGTGTTCAGAAGTTGTCGCCTAGCTGCTTGTACTTGCTTCCTCGAGGTCTAGCACTAATTACAAGAATCCAGTGCACTGCCGTGTCCTGTACTCGTTCCTTTTGTCTTGCTTCTCGTGCCCGCTTGCCCCTGTCAAGGTTCGCCTCCCTATCACCATTTCTCACAATTTTCCACTTGCCCGACCCCACACAGCAATTGTACGCACAAATCCCTGCTCAATACCTTCGAGTTTCCCTTCATGGAACATCAAAATCCGCGGTTTTGTTCCTTCACCAGTTTCCGACGTTCCTTGGTCACGGTGGCGCAACAATCATATGAAGCATGTTTTACATGGTGGCTCAAGAGCATATATCAAGCCGGTTTCTTCACTTACTTGAAAACTGTTTTTTCCTGTCTTGTATGCTCTTGTATGCTTGTTCGTATGTATTGTACTGTATATACCTATGTCGTATGTAGTCCAATACAAGCCTTTCGCATCTATTCTTGGTGATCTGTGTCCTCTGAGATCTTCCATAAGACTGATATTCCCATTATAAGTCGAAGTAATGTCTAATAATTCCTTCCAATTGCTTCCAATTGTCACCAATTGGCAAAAAATTATTTGGACTTGCGTAATTTGATAATTTGTGATAATCGACCAATTGGCGCCAATTACCACCAATTGGCGCCAATTGGCAATGTGGGATTTTCCTGATGTGGCAGGTAGGAGGTGGAGAGTGTAGATGGAGTGTTGCTGAAGTTAGTATTAGTGCGGAGAACAAGGGCAGTCAAGTCGGTGGCAAAAAGAGTGATGGCCCTCGTGACTCAGGTGGGATGATGGGAGAACAATGGGTCGGAGTTGGTTGGAACAATGTGATCGAACGGACTGCCCGAGGGTTGCGCTTGTGCGACTCCTGCACGCATATACACTGGTGCTATGCAGCATCTGGCTTTTCCACGCGAATCCTGCCGCTGGCCTCAACGACGACGTTCATTTTTCAGTGGAATATTTTTGGGGTCACCTTGTTCCAGTGACATTTCGAATTTATTTATGCGGGGATTCGAGGTGGTATGTATGCTTTTCTTCCTTTCTTCCTGTCCACTGCCCGTATTTCTTTCAAGATTATTCCACTCACTAACTGACCGATCCAACGCGCACCCATTACGTGACCACCTGGAAACCGGTTTCTATGACGTCCACAGTGCACATGTACGATTTCCCAACATGCACGATTTGGTCCCCATCCATATAGTAAAAATTCAGTGTTTCACAACACGAATAGAGTTTTTTTAAGCCAAGTGTAAGAAAGGTTTCCAATCCCCTTTCCCAACCTTTAATTAAAAGACTCACAAAAACCTCAACACAAATTCATGAGTTCACACATAATGTAATCCTGTATCCTCTGTATGTCTCGAACCATTTCTAATGAAATCAAGTCTTGAGGATGATGTCCACACTGCCGCCGCATGTGGACAGCCGACATAGACAGAGACAACCGATCGCGAACCCTAAGGGGACTTGCACAGAGGAGCAATAAAATGATGTAAGTAGTACATAGGGTGGAAATACATGAATGAATGCAACCAAAATCACAAAATTTGATCGGTGGATGCATTCACGACGTAAAAAAAATGTGGGGATTGAAGGTGAAGGCGAAGACAAAGACGGCAGGCAAGGCCGCCCAGAAGGATGGCGTTGCAGCGCTGGGGCTTTGAAAACTTGGGCATGCGCGTGGCACTGACAGAGAGTGTGAGGCTTTATTTTATTTATTTTTCTTGTGAGTGTGGCTAATCAATCATCTGTGCCAGTTGCTATCCCGCCCTCTGGGGGCCACACACAGTTGCCTTTCTTTGAAATGCTTCTGTTCCGTTTCCTACAGAGAAAGACAGCTTGCCTTCATCGCCTCGGACAGCACAGATACGGGCGGCCATCCTCCACACCTGACGAGGTGCGCGCCTGCCAAATTCTCAATGTAACGGCATTGTGGGACGTCGAAGATGGTGGAGAGGATTCGGATGGGATCGAAAGCGAGGATGAGGAGGAGGAGGACGATGTATTTCAGATCATTGAGGCTGTGGAGTGCGCGGGTAATCATAGGGCTGGGGATGAGGAGGGAGATTTCTGGGTCTAGTTCTTGTACTTGTCGGGATTTCAGTGAATGGTTATTATTTATGAAAATCTGATAGTGTGGACTTGGAAATATTTGAGGGTGTATTCGGACATTTATTTATACGAGATGGACAAGTAAACTTGGATTCTAGCTCACACATTAATATTGTATAGTAGTATAGGTCCATCAACCAAAATTTACTTTGTAACCCGGACTTGGCATGTGAATGGATATTGTTCATGAAAATATGACAGCGTGGACTTGGAAATATTTGAGGGTATACTTATATGCACTTGGATTTCCTAACCAATCCTGTATATTACTATGGGTTCATGGACTAAAATTTACTTTGTAAAGGAAAAAAACGAACTGGACTTGGTTAAAAAAGACAAGTGAGGCGGCATCCCAACGGCTGAACCCAACAGGGCACAACAACCCATTGTGTCCGAAAAGGAAACTTCAGAGTGGATGCACCCAGGTTAATAATATAAGGCAGTGGGTGCATCCACAATTTGTTTGGTTCACAACTGAAAGCTGTGGATGCATCCACGGCCCTATAATATTAAAGTGGGTGCACCCACACCATAAAATAACAGGCATGGATGCAACCACAGTAGAAATTACAAACCGTGGATGCAACCACGCCATAAAATAAATAAAGGCCATGGATGCAACCACATCATGAAATAAAATCCTTGGACGCAACCACAGTAAGAGTGGTTGTATCCAAGGTTGAAAATGAGACTGGTGGATGCAACTATGGGAAATTTGTGGATGCATTCATGGGGAATATATGGGTGCATTCATGGAGCTATTGTGGATGTGCCCAAGGCACACCTTGGGTACATCCAAAACATGAATGGATGCAACCAAGTGTGACTGAGATTTGAAATGGTTGCAACCATATACAGTCCAGGTGTGGTCAAATTTGAGCAAGGCGTAAGGTGTGGGCACAATCGGATTTGAGCAAAGCGTAAGGTGCAGGCACAATCAGGTTTGAGCATAAGGTGCGAGCACAATCAGATTTGAGCAAGGTGTAAGATGTGAGCACAATTGGATTCAAGCAAAGCGTAAGGTACAGGCACTGCTGGATTTGAGCAAGGTGTAAGGTGTGGGCGCAATCAGATTCAAGCAAGGGTACAGTGTGGGCAGTTGGATTTGAGCAGGGGTACAGTGCTGCAGATTGAACCAAAGGGGTATGCTCTGAGTGGAGGGCTGGTTCCTGGTCCCAAAATGGCCCCTGCAGTGCCCCCAAATCCCAAAAACGGGCTGTGCAAGCGCAGGTCCTAATACAGGCTGGGCCAATAGAAACGGCTGCAAATGGGGCTCACCAATGCCTCTATAACATGCCCTGAGTGGAGGGCTGGTTCCTGGTCCCAAAACAGTCCCTGCAATGCCCCCAAATTCCAAAAACGGGCTGCACAAGTGCAGGTCCTAATACAGGCTGGGCTAATGGAAACAGCTGCAAATGGTACTCACTACTGGCTCTACAACCTGCTCTGAGTGAAGTGCTGGTTCCTGGTTCCAAAACGGCCCCACAGTGCCCCCAAATTCCCAAAAACAGGCTGCGCAAGTGCAGGTGGTAATACAGCATGGATGCACCCACACAAGTAAGGATGTGGATGCACCCACACTGCTGTGGATGCAACCATGAAAACTGGCACCTCTAGGCTTAACCCCGTACACCTTACATTGATGCTAAGGAGGCCTGGTTCGGGCTAGCCTGAGGTGCGCTATGCGCTACAGGGAGGAGGTGGACTTGCTGGAGGAGATGTGTCGGGTGCTGCAGTTCTTGGAGTGGCGTGCGGAGTGGTGGATGTCGAAAGTGGGATTGCGGGGTGATAGGCAGGACGAGACGATGGGGGAGGGGCATGCGGTGTACGCACTGAAACAGACGGGCTATGCGACGGGCTTGCGCGACCACTTCAAGCACCTATGGAGGTTCATGGCGACAGATGTGGAACAGAAGTGGAAGGAGTACGCTGAGATGGAGCCGGACGCGGAGACAGACGACGAGGGAACGGTTGATACAGACTCACACGTGTAAGATGGAGACGGACGATGTATATTAATCAAGTATTGTCTTATGGACATAATTTGGGCAAGCTTCCGGTTTCCTTTTTGGTCAATTTCAGTTTCCTTTTTTGGATTGTTTGTCATCCCGCCCTCGAAGAGAAGTATATGCTCATCGTCGTGAGCCATGTCGAGGGCGCTATGCAGAACCAACATCATGTTAGGTACCTAAAAGGTGAGTTACTCTGGGCTGATAGAGCTGATACATCAGGGGACATCTCTCGGGTGAAACGCATGATATATCAACATTGACCTCTCCTCGGAGGTGGTGATGTATCACCCCGCTAGTCAATGGTGGAAAACTCGTACGGTGTCATGGCTTGTGGCTTTGATCAAACCGAACATTTTGGCGACACGTGCGTAATTCGGACTTGGCCCAACGTCGGCCGATGCGGGGTTTGAGCTGTCAGCATCTCACGGATGTGAAATTCTGTGATTGTCAAGCACTCATAGGTATGGGGTCAGCTGCCTTTCCCCCAATATTCGTGTGGGCTGTCCACCGTTGAACCTGCCATGACAATTTACCAGTAACAAAGGCCGCTTCCCACGCAGTCACTCTGGTCCTCGGTTCATGGTAAGCGCCGCTCAAGACTCCGTCGTGCGAGATTTGCGGTCTGGGAACAGAACAGGTTCCTAGTCACGAAAGGTTGTGATTGTTGCAACACACACCGATAGGTTTAAATGGGCAAATCCAATTCATTGTTTACTGGATGCGTAATCGAAACTGCTTACCGGATTTAGTGGAAATACCAATCCATGTAAGAGTTGAGGTTTCAATTGAGGTATGTTCGCAAGATTGCCCAAATCAATAGATAGATGATAGTGACTCGGATACAAGGGGGACCAAAGATAAGAAAAAATGATATCACCTACAACTTTTTTTTTTTGAGGAGTTGGGGCCTTGACCTACCTACCTGTCGTGGGAAATTACCTTATATAGACGTCAAAATAACCGATTTCACTAATATTTTTGGATGGGGTTCTTTGTGAGCATTGCCGGGCCATATTCCGGTGCTTAAGCGCAAGGGAAGTGGGCTGGAACCAAAAGACTTTCGACAAAGTCCAGACCATTTGACTGATCCCATCAAAACCTCCCTTTTTCGGACGCATCAATATCTTATCAGGCCTGATATAGGAATAATCTTTTAGGTCAGAACTTCATAACAACTGCTCCCCTTGTGTTCGGATAGCCATATTTGTGTTCGGCTGGTAAAACTGGTCCTATTTAGGTCCCAATATCGAAAAACCGCAAAGTTGGGCCCCCTTGCTCGGACAGCAACAATTTTCATAGCTCATCATAGCTCCTCATAGCCTAGTATAGCACTCAGGAAATTCTCATAGACCCCCATAGCCTCTCATAGCCACCAATAGCCCCCCATAGCTTGCCTTTCATCTATGGGGCCACTTTGGATTTTCCTGATGTTGTGTGCCGGCTGCCGGATACATTCGTACCAACTCGTGCCATGAACAAAATTGGTAAGATCCAACTTGGTTGTTCCTCGAGAAGGAATCACCAGTTTCCATTTGCGAGCAGGGAGTGTCGGAATTGACATACACACTGTGCATGTGCATAGGTCCGAGTTTGTGTGAATGGACTGGGTCAATGACAGTCATGAAATCCTGTACTACTCTCACTCCAGGGATTCCAGATATTTCCAACAAATCTCCGGGAGAGTTTCATTATATATCACATAAGACTGACTTCGAGTCGTGTGGACACCGCCGTAAGACTTGCTACAAGATTCAACGCCAATATTTGACTATGTTTGAGCGCTGCCTGTCACGCGTCTAAATCACGTTATGCATCATCAAGGCAAGAACTTACCTCAGCGAGAATGAAAAATCAGTTTAGAATAGAGTCCACTGGTTACATTACTTTTAACCTTTGCGTTCCGAATGGCTTGGTCTGCCGGAGAACACCCACCAATATTCAGAACCACCATGGAATCCGCAGAAGACAGGAATTATGGCGCCACTCGTCCTCTAGGAAGTGCAGCGCGTACTCAGCGAACTGCAGGAAAATCTCAAGTCAGTTACGAACTCCCGCATTGGGCTATCTCCGTCATGAATGTATGGCACTCTCCCCGACGCAAAATATGATTTGTGTGTACGCTGGGAGACGACGATAAGCTCGCCTTGGGTTGCAGACTCGCACTGCATCTCATCATCATAAGCAGCAGCATGCTAAGCGCACACCCGACGCAACAAAAGACGTGGGATTGGGCGAGAAAAGAAGCGGACAAAGCACTCCCGCTCGATACCAAATAGCCCGCAGTTGTGCCTGGCTCGACGTTGCGATATCGACACCCACGCCGCACGCGGTCGCCATCAGAAAGTACAGCGAGAGCCCGCACTTTTGGTCACGCAGATCGCAGATCGCTGCTCTCTTACATTCGGTCCTTTTTCGCCCCATCCTGCTTATTCTGCACAGCAAGCGCCCTCGAAAAGCAAAAGGACCCGAAGAGACATTGTCGTCACCCGCGGTTTGGACACTCGATCTGCCCACTGGTGAGGGTGAAGGTGAAGTTTGGACGTGATGGTGAGGGGATGAACGCGGAGAAGAGGGAGGATCGAGTGATAAAGTGATCATTCGCGAGCACGGACCCGCACTGCCGCATTGAACGGCACGGCGACGTACCAGGCACCAATAGCTTCGCCTCTCTCAAGGCCCTACACTGACCAAGCACTCACCAAGAATGAGCTATTGCAGCAGGACGCCCATCCCGCGAACTCGCACTCGAGGTACGAGACCTCGAATGGTGGCACGGAGAGGGGTCCGCAGAAGACGAGGTAGGATGAACGAGACGGAAGTTGGGCGTGGAGAGACAGACGACGACGGTGGGACACCGCCACAGAGAGATAAATAAAATTCGGGCGTTTCGAGCGATGACGAGAACAGGAAAGGCGGAGGAGGAGTAAGCGCAAGCAGCGACGTGGTATCTTCGTACGTGCCCCGTGCGTGCACATCAAACACCACGCATCTGACCATGTCCGAGCCCGGTTTCCGTGGACCCTCGCTGGCACGCATCTCTACCTCCATCTCGACCCCCCTCTCGCGCAGCGGAAGCGGCAGCACCACCATCATTCATCCAGTGACGCCTGCCAACGCACGCGACTCAGCTCCCGCACCTTTTCTCTGTTCCTTCTTTCCTTCCCTTCTGCAGTGCCAATGTGTATGCGCGCGGAGATGAAGAAGGGGGGCGAGTGGCCAGGCGGAGGCGAGCGCGAAGGAGGACGCTCTTCCCGTGGTGAAGCGACACGCCTGCGGCCTCTACGCGCGCCAGTCGTCTGCGTCTGCGGCCGACGTCCCAGCACGCTCCGCCGTGCCATATGTACCCGCGTGCGTGCGTCTTGGTCATACCCTCACCTTAACACCGCCACCACCACGGCCCCTCTGCCCCATCTCCGCTTGCGTCTGCATCTTCGCGCTCCCATCCGTTGGGCCCATATGAGAATGAGGCGGGCGCACTCGTCCGGTCACCATTAGACTCGCGCGCCCGTCTTTGGCGCACCTGCACCCGCCGCCGCATCGTCTCACCCGCATCGCGGCTGCGTCCTGCGTGTGCGCAGAGGCTACTACTAAGCACTCGTTCTCTTATCCGAGTCCGTGTCGAAATCCGGTTCCTGGGCGGAGTGAGTGGGTCAGCGTAGTAAGTAGCACACAGCCAACTTGAGCAAACCAGACCATGGGGCGCCTGTGCGGGCTTGCGGCAGGACATCACTCTACGAATGGAATAAATCAAATCAGAAAAAAAACACGGCCAGCACAACGATTGAATACATATGATGATGTCCTTCTCCCAGAATTTAAGAAGGCTTTTCCCGTCTGCCTCTACATGTCGGTGTGCCACTGCAGCGCGTTAAGCCACAGAACACCGGGAGCTTGCGATGGCGTTTACGGTCGACCTGCGTGTTGTCGCGCTCGCGGAAATTTTCCCCATAGAAGTCAATGTGGTCCAGAGCAGTAAATGAGTACAGACGGCATTGTCCAGCCCTGAACTAGACGCATCCAAAGATTTTAATTTTCGCAGAGTCTCGTTGCCTAGTTCAAAGCTCAGCGCTCAGGTCTCAGGAGCCAGGTACCGTACGCGACGGTGTCCTGCATGCACATGCGAGTGAGCTCAATGACCAGCCGAAGAGCAAAAATTATTGCGGAGTCATTTGCTTATTGGCGATGTTAAGAGCTGGGCAGCCACGAAAAAAAAACCAAGTCGAACAGGAGAAAAAGAGTCACGAGTCGCGACGTGACGTCACATCACAAGCGCTCAATAAGCGCTCTCCCAGGTAGTGCTGGCCAAATATGATATAAATACGACAAATGGCGTATTGTATTCATATCCATATCATATTCACACTGAAAGGCCGTATCGTATCTGTATCGTACCATATTCATATTTGATAGCTGAATATGAATATATTTTCAATATATCCAGAATATATTCTACCGCGCGTTAATCTTGATAAAATCGGTGTAGTTAATTCCTTCTGCAAGCCCAGATTTCAGCCACTCCTTTGTTACAATGTCCACCGAGACTGTCTCCGCAGTCATGGAGGCCCGTGAATCCGACAGTGTGTGTTTCAAACTGGAAAAAAGACGTTCGACGGAAATACTGACACCGGGAATGGCGAGAATATCCCGTGAAACCTGTCCCATATATTTCAGAGTGCCTGAATTTTCCTGAAGCTTGTGTTAGTAGTGCTCTAAAAGCAGAAAAAAAATTGAAACTCACCTTCCACCACGTGAGAGGATCATCGAAGTCAGGCGCAACGGGGGAAATGTTGCCGAAATAAAGATCGACTTCATCTTTCCCATACAGTGATGTGGCAGGAGTCTTTGGAGTCGTCGAGGTTTGCATCGCCATGGCCATTGCGAACACCGATTTCGTTTCACCGGTACTTTCATCAGCAGGAGTGGCGGCGGTTTCCGAAGAAACATGCGGATCAGCTTTTGCACATTGCTTGACGATGTCGACAAGCAATTTCCGCGCGCGTATGGCAACGCTCGCGTCCCACTGCTTGCTCTGAAAAAAAGCAAGGCGGATTGCAGGATGTAAAACTGGACATAATTTTAGAACAACTCGTTGAAACATGATCGCAGGATCGTACCGGCTCCGAGCAACGGATAGTCACCAAACAAGGCCCTTGAAATATACTTGGTAGCGATTGTGGCACCGGCAGTGAGTGCGGCGCTGAGATTTGGCTCGTCCTCGGAATGCTGAGCAGCTAGGCTTGTCAGGGTCACCTCCATGAGTTTGTACAACGGGAGAATTTTGGATATCGTGGGGACGCTCTTCTTGGAGAACTCAAGTGTAACAAGTTTAAGGACCTAAACACAACTGAAACAGTGACGGTGAAGACATGAATATTGTTACCTCGAGAGCCTTGATTAGCTTTTCGACAAACTCCCAATCTGCGGACGACATCTCCCATTTTTTCTTCCGAGCCTGTGCCACTTTCTTCGGTTTTCCTGTGAGGCCGTTGGGCAACTCACTGACGAATGTGTCGAAGGCCTGGATTTCAATCAAGAAAGCAAAGATTCGGATAAATAAACATACGTACTGGCTGCAACAAGTGCGCGCGCTCAAGCTCTGCAAGCGTTGTGTTCCAGCGCACCTTCATGCCTCAAATGAACACGAGGTGGCGATGCTTCCTACCAATCTTCCGGCGAATCAGTCGGCGTACTTTTTTCCGCCTGACTTCGGAACGCAAAATGTGAACTGCAACATTGTGAACCTAAAAGCAGTTGTAAGCCACGGACAATGAAGATCTCCAACGGTTACCTTGTCAACTGGGGTAAAATTCCTAGGCGCCCTGGACTTCTTAGCGCCCTTGGTTGCTTTTTGCGCAGTCGGATCATCTTCCTCGTCCTCCCATTCGCTCTCCTCATCGTCCTCGGACTCGTCAGAGGAGCCTTCAGACGCACCCACTACCTCCTCCACTGTGGGTGTCAAAGCTCCTGAAATTCACAAGATCTTTCACACATTCTATGTAGGAAATCCATCCACAATGTCGATGGAATCCACGGGAAATGAGTGAAAGTCATGCACTTTTATTTCAGTTAGTTTTTGTTAGATTCCAGCTATTTTTTTCACATACTTTGGTGATGAACTCCATGCAATTAACCAATGAAACATGAAGAGACAAGAGCTGAAAAAAACAGCTGTCACGTAGACTTAGCTGCATTTATTGTTGATTTATTAGGATCAGTAGCTTTGTGAGATAAGATAAGGATAAGGAATCAGGTTAACTAACTATCAATGGGCTTATAATGTTATATAAGACTTGTCATTTCAGCTTGCCACATGTGCACATACACTCGGGGAAATTTTTGGGAGGTCATGACTTGAGTTTTGTACCTTGGCTGAACCACCGGGTGGAGGCCCCTCATGGCTCCACAGCCTGGGAAATCATGAAATTCATGCCTGCACCAGAATTTCATGCCTTTTCGTGATGAAAGAATTCATGGGATTGAACCATGAAATTCAGCATGTTATTGCTATAGCTATACACACCTGAAAAAATACACGAAAGGCAAAGTACCTGAAATATGTTTTCATGCAAACTGAGCATGACTTGTGAAATTCATATCCCAGGCCTATGAATTTCATGAGCTTTGACACTCACAGTGCTCCACATCTGAATCTACCTCTAAATCCGTCTCCGCGTCCTTCCCAGCGCCATTCTTTGCCTCTTTTTTTGCCTCGTCCACCATCAAATCCATCTCTCGCCTTCAGACGCACCCACTACCTCCTCCACATCTGAATCTACCTCTAAATCCGTCTCCGCGTCCTTCCCAGCGCCATTCTTTGCCTCTTTTTTTGCCTCGTCCACCATCAAATCCATCTCTCGCACAACAATCGGATCCACTAAAGGATCATAAACTAAGGCAAACTTGCGATTCTCAGTAGGGCCTGGGAGTCCCAGGCCCAAGCTTGGTAGAAGCGCCCTCATTCTCTCGAGTTCAATCAGCATCGCAAGGTCTTAAAGCAATTAAAAAACTATACACAGACCGAAAAATTCTCTTCATTCGCTGTTCGAACCTCACCAGTGGGCCCGAGCCGCCGAGAACCTCAAGCTTGGTGGTAAGTACTGGGCCAGCGCGCTCGTCGAGCTTCTACTCGTTGGAACGGCGTCTCTCGCATACTACTGACATGTGAGGCTTCAATCCTGTTTACCGCTCGAGATCATCACTATCCCAGAGTCCAAAGTTTCCTGAGTCGCCATTCCAAAAAGATGTCCACTGGCGGCTGGGGAGGGATCGTGGAATATCAGTTCCGGTAAGCTTTTTTTTTTCGGCATAGTACATTGGGATCTCATGCAGTGGAGTAGCAGGTTCTTTGGTATATTTTTTTTCGAAGATCCGATACTGCCGCCTTCAGAACTTTAATTCCAACGGCGAATCAACTTGAGCCAAAGGCCAGGGGAACTCGGCCAGTTTCAGGATCGACTGAATAATGACTTCCGAGGCATAGCCCGCTCCATGGGCATTTCTACTGCATCCGATTTGGAGCTGGCGGTTGACGGTCTGGCCGGTTGTCGTCGCCCTCACAATAAGCAAGCGTCACCTTTCTTTTTGTTCTTCTTGATGCGGCGCCCACTTGGACCCACTACTGCCCTTGTTCAGCGCATCGGGCGCTTGTTATCTGTAATGTGGCCTCAGGTCGCCCTCACAATAGACAAGGATCACCTTTCTTGTTCTTCGTGATGCGGCACCCATGACTGCCTTGTTCAGCTCATCGGGCGCTTGTTCTCTCGATGCCGTCGCCCTCACAATATACAAGGGTCACCTTTCGACTGCCTGGTTCAGCTCGGGCGCTTCTTCTCTGTGATCTGGCATCATATTCTGTGGGCGCTGGACATACCAACAACAATTTTGTCGTCGCCCTCACAATAAGTAGACGAGGCTCACCTTTCTTTTTCTTCGTGATGCGGCGCCCACTTGAACCCACGACTGCCCTTGTTCAGCTCATCAGGCCGCTTGTTCTCTGCAATGTGGCATCATATTCTGCAGCCGCTGGCCACACCAATAACTATTTTGCCGTCGCCCTCACAATAGAGAAGGCTCACCTTTCTTGTTCTTCGTGATGTGGCGCCCACTTGGACCCACGACTGCCCTTCATCAGGCGTTTGTTCTCTGTGACGTGGCATCATATTCTGTGGCCACTGGCCACACCAACAACAATTGCATATAACCACGGTGATTTTGAGGATGAATCGTTACCCCTCCTACGCAGCTTTCCTCAGATGTCCATTGTATCCACATTGCAGGCCGCGTCCAAGGCTGGAAATAAAGTCTGCTCTTCCTCGCTGTCCGAGTCTCGTCCACTAACACCCCACTGTGCAGATGAATTCAAACCACTGTCTTCGGGGTCGCTTAACAGAGATTAACGCACAGATTGCTCGTCTCGAGGCCGAGCGAAAGATCATACAGGGCAAGCTCCACTCCGCTAGCACCTCTCCCATCTTGAGGTTGCCGTTCGAGATGACCTCGGAAATATTTGTCCATTGTTTTCCCGATCTGCGGGAAGCCCAGGATATTTTCAAGTTCGGCCGCCAGCAGCTTCCGACTCCGCTGCCTTTGTCTCAAGTCTGCAGAGCATGGAGAGAGATCGCACTAAAAACTCACAGGCTCTGGACCATATTCCACATTTGCGTGGATTTTTAGCGCAACAATCATGTCCAGAGGTCTCGTCAATTCGCCAGCTGGGTGAAGAGAGCGGGATTTGCGCCGCTCTCATTCGTCATAAACACGCGAGATCCTTCATTGCCGGCGATATTGGACCCCATCTTTGCGCTCTCTGTTCAATGGCGGGATGTCGATCTCCGTCTTCCGTACAGGGATCTCGTAACAGAATATTTCCAATCGAATCTCCACGGAAAACTCCCCATTCTCGAGAAGCTCGAGATAGCCATGGCCGTTACCGATGTGCGCGCAAATGGTCCCGCACCCCCAATAACTGCTTTCGAGCTAGCACCCAGATTGCGCCGGGTTTCGTTAGAAGGTCTTCCGCCGAGCCTAATCCTCTTCCCGTAGGGGCAGCTCACGCATTTCAGTGGGAAGTGAGTCCACGGGATGGAATGCGTGCACGTACTGCGGTTGGCCACCTCACTGGTCAAATGCAAATTTCATTGGGTTGGCCAAGAGATGAACGAGAAGAAACTCCTTCCGCCCCATACCGATCTCCAAGTTCTACATCTAAAGGGTAAACCTGTATCCAGCCGGATACTCAGCGTCTTGGCGCTCCCTTCGTTGTTCGAACTGGATTACTGCGACGGCGGTGTCTTCGAGGACCACACACACTTCGTGTCCTTTCTATCGCGTTCCCTCCCACGCTTGCGATCTCTCTCCCTGCATCACGGCGCATATTCGCGCACATTCACGGTTCCCCTTTCCTCCTCGACCTCACCTCTCTCGATATTTCCGCATCGACTGTCCCAGAATTATCCGATTTTTTAACAGACCTCCGGACGCGCGACCCTGCCTCCTTTCTCCCCAGGCTAGAGTCCTGTACTTTCTCAGTCTCCCATTCAACTGAGGCTCGCGCCGAGAAGGACGACGCTTTTGCGATTAGTTGTGGGGATTTGGCAGATGCGCTCGAGGTCAGGTGGAACCGAAACAACGCGGACCCTCGACTGAAATCTTTTCGGATGAAGTGGAGGTGCGATGGATGGACCGATAGCTCGGACTCCAATGCGGAGCCTTTTTGGATGTCGTCGCTTGGCTTTCGCCTCAACGTCTCACGTCTCCGAAATCTAGTCGACGAGGGCATGCATATTTCTGTGAAAACTGAACTCAAAGACAAATCGAAGGTCTGGTTATAGTTTTTTGGGCTTGGTAGACCAGTGCCAATTCGGATATGATTCGTGTTTGATCCCTCTGTTTGAATGAAACGAACATACTTATGTATCAAGTACATACCCTTTCGCATTTAATACGATTTCCTCTTCCTTTTGTTTCTCTCAAGCAGTTTGAGTTGACGGTTGGATCTGACTGGCGGCATCTATCTAGCCCTCCTCCATGGGCGCAGCCGACAGGCTAAGCCTTCGAAGCCGAGATGCAGGTACTATAGAGTGGATCTATGATGCATGGTTGAGGAGTTGAACGTCTGCTGACCTTCGAAGACGGAAGAATTATTCGACCTCTGGGACGGCCAGTTCCGCATTAGGCTTACAATGGCCTTGGCGATTCTGAACTCATTATGGAATGTTACTTGTCCTCTATTTACGCCCATGGCGCGAAACAGAAGAGAAGGAGCTAACCCTGAATTGGGATTCCGGCTCCCTACCCGCCCGGTCCTTTTAAGTACATCTTGCCTTGCTCTTAATTAAGCTTGCCTTCCCGACCGATTTCTCCTATAGAATCTCGGTCCATGTGCCTGGCAGGGCTGAGAAATCAATTGGCGATGATCGTAGCTGAGCATAATCGCTATGGTGCAACTCCGCAGCCAGGTGATGACCACAAAATAGTCACTGTGAGTCGGGTTGAGATGTAAAGATAATCACGCGCAAGGTAAGAACCACGGACTTGTTCAAAGGCCGACTCCGATCGATGCCATCGCGTATACGTAGTAACCCTCGACGGGCCTTGGGCAGGTACCCAGCACTGGCCATCCCTTCTGCTAATTTCCATTCACTCACTCACCATCATGGCCAGACACCCGAGAAGCCCGAGAATAGTCGAATGTTGAATGCGGTGAGGCTGAAGATCAACTGAAGATCATCATTTGTGTTCACAACGCAAATGCGTCCTCTTGAGATCTCTTGCACATTCTGAAGAGACAGAATGAATTATATCGATTCCCTGAGTTTCTCGAATTCAATTAGATACCAGGACAACACAGAAAAATGGACAGCCACGGAACACCCAGCTGATTGATCGCAGTAAGTATGTACGCATCTAATCAACTGGTAATCTGTGAGTCATTGACGCTATCGATGGGCACCGATACGTGGCACGAAATGCTGGGTTCTCGACTAACTCGCTCAGTGGTTGCAATGTTGCAGGCCCACTCACCTACAGAGATCCAGGAATGCGCTCCATCGGACTGGCAAAGAAAATACAAGGAACAAAAGCAAAGAACCCCACCGGTTACCATCACTGACGTCATCTACTTCCGCAGATCTTCTCGTTGCCGGTAGTGCCGGGTGCGGTGAACCATACTGGCTCCAGTCTGAACTTTGTAGTGAAAACATATTTTTTGGACAGGGAAGTCTGGGCGTATCGACTGGTTGGGTGGAATACTTGAACCGTCCCACCCAACTTCAAGAATTATCACAGGTCTTCCGTCCAATAATCCAACTGATTGTCCCTAATTTAAACATAGCCCCATTTCAAATGCCAGGAACCATGCTTCGATCGGTGATTCATCAGTCACGGTCCGATTAGAACCCTGCAACGCCCGTTGATATATAACCCCCATCGATGCGCTCACTTTCCTCCCACTCTTTCTCTTCTACCACATCCTTCCCCACATACATCCTTCAATATGGGTTGGTTTGATCACCACGCAGACGCGGCCTCTCAGGTCCGCCATCGCCCAGTCCTTCCCTTGCTAACGCCATCAGCAAATGTGCGGAAAACCCATATGGGCTGATAGCGCCGATGATTTCGGCTAATCTGACAATGTGTCTACGCGCGCTCACGAGTTGATGTCAGCGCAATACCAGCGCCTTCCTAACTCGTCGTTTTATACCAGCTGGGAGGTCCCGCATGAGAACGCGTGAGGCAGCATGACGAGGCAGGTGATTCTGTTGATACCTACCAGGTCGTATAACAGTTTCCACGACATTTCTCACAGAGCATCAATAATTATCTCAAGTAGCTGGTCGCGCACGACAATCCGGTACAGAACTAAGTGTATTATATAAAGCTACAATTCTATCTTTCTCGGGAAAATAAAATTTATGAAACAATGAGCACAACTGAATGGCTTAAAAGTTGCCCAAGCCCAGGTCCTCTCCATCTTTCCATTCCAAATCTTCGTCATCGACAGTAAAATGTCGGGGGCATGTAATTCTTGCAGAGTGCTTTAATCTCGTCGTGTAGACAGAGGACACCGATGGAGCTGTTTACAGCTCAAACAGAGTCTGTCTCGCATTTTATGTAGCGACGCGTTGGAAAGCGCGTCGTCCGCCATCAGCACGTGTAAGGTCCGTGCACCGTTGCCATCTTTGTTGATGATTTGATCGAAGTTGATCGCACTTCTTTCTTCCTCCCCGCCATCTTCTCCCTCCCATTCCCATCCGCTCTCCGCAGCCCGCCCTCTCAAGTCACCGTTGATCACAGCTTCCGCAAGCCTTCTACCCTCGTCCCCTTCTGTCACCTCAATGTCTGCCCAAGCGAGCAGCGCAAGGAATATCGACTTCAGCAAGCACTGCAAGCCCAAGACGCAAGTGACGCAACACCTCAAGGCCTGGATTCGAGATCCGTCTTCAAGGCTCAAGCATACACTCAAGCCTCATCAAGTCACCTGAAGCCTTTCAAATAGTCGTCAAGTTTGAAGATCAAGCAAACGCTGCAAGACATTCAGACTGCCCCTCTCCCTTGGCACGCCCCTTGTCCGGCGTCTCCGCGTACCCGCCGAACCACGTTCGCATTGGCTCCGACGTTGACTCGCAGGCATCCCGTTCAACATCCCCTCCCACCGCACCCCGCCCCCGCGCATCCACCTGCGTCAACTTGGCGTCGACATCGACCGCCGATGGTGCTCTTACGGGACGAGCCCTGCCCGTTGAGTGTCCCTTGGTGCCCTACCCGCCATGCTCAAGCAATGGTAGAGGATTGAGGTCGTGTAGGATCTAGCTTATTTCTGTACCCTTTAGTTTCTCAATATACGTGTTTTTTCTCCATTTTTGCATGTCTATGCTCAATTCAGGATGAGGGGAAAGCCCAATATGCGAACATACAGCGGACCTCGCTCACCATGTCATGTCAGCGGTATCAGGTTGGCTGGAACTGGTGAAAGTCACTCGCGCTCATGAGTTTTGAAAATGTCGCTCGCTTCTACGAGTTCGGAACGAGCGCTCGCGAGCTTCCCATCAGGCTGGCATGATCTAGTAGAGCTGACATCACATTGCCGATCATCACGAGCGCTGATCAGCATTGCGCAAATTTGGTGATGGCTGACTGCGCCTCCTACAGGTCCAATCAGAGCACAAAGCCAGCTTAACGCACGAACTTATCGCTGGCGCTGCGGCGTACGAGGTTCGTTGTTGCTGCCATGTCTCGGTTACCGTCGCTGACTCCATCTTCCTAGGCGGCCAAGGCCTACCAGGAGCACTGCAAGGAGAAAGGGGGGCCGCCTCCCACCCACGAAGGGGCGAAGAATCTCCTCGCTGGCTTCGCTGCTGCCTTCGTCGACCGCGAGGTCGAGACCAAGGGTGTATGTGCCTTGCTGCCTCTTCTTTCATCCCTTTCTAACGTTTCTTTTGTAGCTCGACTTTATTGACAAGGAGAAGGCCACGCACGATGGTATGTATTAATTTCTAGTCTCCTGCATTCGAACTCGGCCCTGATGCTAAATTTATAGCACAAAAGAACCTCTTTGACGTCACCGACAAGAAGTGGCAGAGTAAGCCGGGAGAGACGACGACGTATGAAATCATTGACGATTGAATCGCGTAGTAGATAGTACAATTGCCAGAAAGTGTACCAATTGATGAAATGCAGAATTTCGTACAGCTGTTGGATTATGAGGCGCTGTTGCTGATGGAGACACCCCTCCAGTCAGACGCAGATCGTATACAATGGCCAAGGCTTACAAGAAATTATACCGCAAAAGAGGAGAGAGCTTATCGATCGGCGGCAGGCATCCGCGATGGGCACTTTCTTGGAAACAAGTAAACCAACTTACGTTGGAGAGAACGGGAGGGTAACTCGTAACTCTCCGATTTCGGTAGATGTGATTGGGCTCTACTGTTGTCCGTCCCGAAATTACTAATTTCGACTAGTCTAGACCCTAGTTTAATCGGAACGATTCTTATCGAGGTATCCATCTACTCTACTCTGAGTGTTCGTATATACATATAGCCTTGACGACCACGGGAAGGACACCTGTCGACAGGGGCGCGAGGCAACAATAGGAGCAATATCACCGAGGTCTGATTCAGAACTGGAATAATATCAGAGGACGGGGTACGTACCTCCCGTGGGGAGCGGGTATCGCGGGCGGCCGAGGACGCGCAGGAAGGCGTTGATGGTGCCGCTGTGGGCTGTGATCGACACGACTGTATTTCACGTTTATTGTGGACATTTGCAAGAGAAAACAGGAGTGAGCCACGAAATCAGAGAAGGACAGGAATAAGGCGTTGCGCAGAACTCACACGACGCGTCTTTATCATTTGTGAAGATGTGATCCAAGACCTGCTGCACACGGACAACGGCCTCCGCCGCCGTTTCGCGCGTCGTTTCGGTCCAGAGCATGTCTTCCTCTGTAAACGCGCCCTCCTCGATGGGACCGGGCTTGATTTCGAAGTGTGGGAACGCGGTCTGGATGTAGGTGCGCGTGTTGCGCTTGTCACACGTGTGTTGACCAAATTCTTCGCGACAGTTCTAATGCCGCCGTCGTCAATCGCACGATAAGGAACAAGAATCGCGTCAGTAATCAGTTATTAGGGAACAAATTAGCGGGGAAAATATAACTGACCTCGAGAACAACGGCGCGCGCGTCAGAGACGCCGTCGAATGTGATTACGTGTGTCTGGAGCGCGCGCGTCAAGGGGCTGCAGTATAGCCTTTCCGGGAGCGGGATCTCCATCCCCGGGGCCAGTGCGCGCTCGGCCTTCCACATCCTATTGGCCTCGACCGCCTGCGCTTTCCCGAGGGCGGTGAGCTCGGGGTCCGCTGTCACCGTGCACAGCCGTGAGTCAAGTAACGGACAGGTATGTATGTGGATGACGCACGGCCCCAGGTAAGTTCCTCGTCCCCATACTCCATGGCTATCTTGCTGCAGAGCGGACATAGCCTCAATCAGCGGGGGATGATCGCGAGCGACAAAGAACAAAATAAAACGGACTCGTCCCAGAGCTCGGTGCCATATTTATCCACGGCGACATTGTCTATTTGAAAATTCCCCCAATAGGCGAAGGAAAAAATTTGGAACAAAAATGTACGCACGGTACCCCTGGCCATGTCGCCCAAAGAAGATGAGCTTGTACACTACCGACGCGTCGACTGAGTTCATTTCGCGCAGTTTTCCGGTGAGATTGGGCCAGCGCGCGTCTGAAGAGTCCAGGAGGCCGAATCTAGGGGGAACCTTTGAGGATCGGGCCGTCAATCTGAGCATTCGTCACTAGAGGAGACAACTGACGGCGCCGATAGCACCGTGAATAACGAGAGGATCGTCCTGCGCGAAGAAGCCAGTCACAGTCTGAGTTAGGAATTGGGTCAGATGGGTATCTGTAGCACCCTTGAACTTGCCTCGTAAGAAAACATGGTGGTGGTCTGGAGAACGCGAGCTCACCGCCACCTCATGTTCCGTGATCCCATCA
This sequence comes from Mycena galopus ATCC 62051, assembly GCA_014925785.1. Lineage (NCBI taxonomy): Eukaryota > Fungi > Basidiomycota > Agaricomycetes > Agaricales > Mycenaceae > Mycena > Mycena galopus. The sequence goes on from WIQG01000098.1 coordinate 265,833, forward strand.
CGGCATTTGATGACATGGACGCCGTGACAGCACTCCTCTTTGCCACCGCTACCACGACCACTTGCATGCCACTCTGGGCTACTGGCCTGCCCAGATTTCTACGGTCCAGTTCTCTGCTCCACTATGGCTTTCCGCAGCTCAATCCTTAACTCTGTTCCCACCGAAATCCTGCGCGAGATTGCTTCGGCTGTGGACGCTTCCAATGACAAGGCAGCTTTCTGTAGGGTCTCGCGGCTGTTCAATATAATCGCAGTCCCCGTTCTTTATAGGCATATCCATCTTGATAGCGTCGAGCGCACCCTCGCGTGTTTTTTTACGCTCGGAAGAAATCCGAAACGGCACGACGATGTGCGGAGCTTGAGGATTGCAATAGTTCACAGTCACGGGTTAGTCAAAATTTTCAGACATTGGTATCGCGGTGCGTCGCGTAATTACTCAACATTGATTAAAGGGACTACGTTCCAACGGACATAATATTTCCCTTGGAAGGTGGTTTACGCACGCTCCGGAACCTCGAAAATCTGTACCTGCGGATCCCTAATTTCGACGACAAGTATCTCGTTATCTTTGCCACCCTCGTACTTCCAAACTTGCGCACCTTCTCGACGTACCACACGGGAACGTACTCTCCCATCCTCTCGTCATTTTTGAACCGCCACAGGGACCTCACACACCTCGACCTCATCCGGCCTTGGGTCAACGCGGAAACGCCCTTGCCCTCGCCTTTAAACTCGAACTCGAACTCAAGCGCAAACTCAAACTCCTCGAATAAAAATAAAAAGAACCCTGGGGCGGGGATGGCTCTGTTACACCTCCCGCGCTTGCGCCATTATCGCGGGTGCAGCGTCTATGCGGGCCTCCTGGTCGTTTTTCAAAAAGGGCTCGTACGGGTCGACATCTGGGATGCGCCGCCTGCAACAGACCTTGACGCGCTGATGGCGGCACTGGGCGATGTGACGTCCCCGACGATGCCGTTCACGCTAACGTTTTTGTGGGACGGGCCGCAGACAGCCCTATTTGCCCCGTTGGCGAAGTGCATCCCGCACACGCGCGCATTGACCGCGGGGCCGTTTATGACCTCGCACCGGCCCCTATCCGTCGTAAGTCTTAGTTTATTTGATATTCATTCAAATCTGCCCGAGGAAAAGAAACTGATTAATATTCTCTTTCTTTACCTCTCCGCAGACAAACGTCCAACAAATCTGTGAAGCCTTCGACCAGTTCGTCAGCCTCTGCCACTTCAACTTTGACAACGTCGAAGAAACAACCCGGGGCGGGGTCGTCCCGGCAAGCCACTCGCTCACGGCGGATCTCACCGCACTAAATGCGTTGAGCGACCGATGCCCGACGCTGATGACCAGTCGTTTACGTGAGCACCTTTTCTGCAGCTTGTACTTGAAGACTTTTTCAAACAAATTGATTCGTTCGCAGATTGCCGGAACTGGTCCCGCGCGAGTGGCAAGTGGATGTGTATCGATTAATGAGGGGTAGATCTAAAGACACGCCTAAGTTACTACATCGTTTTGGTTGGTCATTGACTTTTGTAATAACATGTACGTGATTGAAACGGTATCCTTTTTTCTATCTATACGCAGAGATTTGGGCCATTCATGAATTCACGATCACTGCAGTTCAGTGCGCTGCTAAGCCACCGACTGTGCCGCGTGCCCGGCCCGAAGGTGAATGAAGTGGAACCAGATCGGTCAGTGGCGGGTGGTTATACATCCTCCTCCTCCTTTGTTGAACTTGATATATCTGTACTTTCGTTTTGGAAGAGCCTACGGAACAGCCAATTCCTTTTGCAGGCGAAATGTTGCAGCTAAAATTTCACGAGACTTGACGATTTCCTTGGAAGAAGAAATTGAAGATGAACGACATGAATCTGATGAAGATGACAGATGACAGATGACTTCGACGAATTGAACATATTTGAATGATATCGTCGTTGGCTGACGATCTGGAAGGCGTATGTGGCGTATGTAATGGGCACGTCCCGTGTACAGCTGCTTGCTTTAAAAATTTACACTGTACGGTACTACTAGTACCTGCAATGTATATACAACGAGGTAGGAGCTAACCTATAGAGCGTCTGTCTACGAAAGACTACCCGGAATGTATTCAATAGATCTCCTAGCTGGGTATTACCAGAAATGAATTGTACTTGGGTGCCTTGTAGCCAAGCAGCTTACTAAGCAAACTCGTCACCAAGATAACTGTTGTTTTTCCTGGTGTTAGATAACATTGACTTTTTGGGCGACACCAGGTGTCACCCTGTTTATAAAATTATGTTTGTCCGTCTGTTTGAAGCCTTCAAACTCCGCTGGTCAGTTGACCCTCCCACTGCGATCCGATATTACCCCGTTTGAAACGCTTTTAAACTCCGGTATCAGCGGAAGGGCGAGGCCGCGAAGCGGCCGAGCAGCGCTTGTTACTTCTTCAATCATACGATCAAGACAGCTCTGCACCGTTGATTGCTGTTGTGGGCATCGGTGGTAGAGTGGTTTGAGCCCTCGCCGACTCGGACAAACCTGATTGTCTCGGTTTTGTGGTGTTGGCTGTTGGAAATTTAGCTGGAAGCTATTAAGCTCAAGGGGAATTCAAGAATAAAATTTTATATATCACTGGTTGAAGTATTCAAGTTTTTGACCTAAAAAACTGGTGAAAAACTAACCAAGTTTTTCATTAGTTTTTCAATGGGAAATGATATGAAAAATTCATGAGTTTTTCAGCAGTTTTGTATGACGTTCCAAACATCACGTTATTCATTTTGGAAAAAAATTCGGTTTTGAAAAAAAAAAATTGGGGCAAACTTCAGAATACCTCCATACTGTATAATTACATACTAGGTGAATGTATGAAGGCCATCTTCAGAGAAATAGGGCTATTTCCAAGTGGAACAGGTGTGTAACACAACTTCGGATCAAAGCATCGGCATCATTGATTGGTGATCAATGACTCATTCTGCTTAGACAATTTTCTTCTCACTCTCTTGCCTCTGCCTGCCACAAACCCTTACCACTGTTGATAAACCGGGCCAGCACAAGTATTCTATGATTGTTATTGTCATTCTTTATTTGTGCCTCCAGAATCAGCTTCAAGGTTTTGACTCAAATCAAGTGCCAAGGCAGAGGTATCCAGACTGTTCTAACTCCCCAAGACTAAGGTTATTGCTGGATTCTTACCAAAGTTGTACGCACAAATCAAGTTCCAACTTTGAAGCTGTGCAAGAAATTAGAATTCAACTTTTTGACATCTGTCATCACTACATCACACGCTCCTACACGATCAAGCTGTCAATTGGCCATCAACTCTCGTCACAGCCGTTCGCTGCTGCGCAAAGTGCTAGACACATTGAGGCTCCAGTGACTCAACCGAACCATTCTAGCAACCCAAATGAATCTCCTTGGTCCTCATAAATATTCAGGCACAGAAGGATGCATTTATTAAGTTCAAATATATTGTTTCAGATTATAATGTCAGCAAAGGCTGGCACAGGGATCAACACAGTATATTGCACTGATTGTTGTATATGGTAATGATTGCCAGAGATCACTCAATGAGCCATTGACCGCCAGCCAAAGATGCCAATGGTTTGGTCCGAAGTTGTGTTACACACATGTTCCACTCGGAAATGGCCCTATTCCTCTGAGGATGGCCTTCATACATTCACCTAGTATGTAGGTATACAGTATGGATGTATTCTGAAGTTTACCCCAAATTTTTTTTTTTCAAAACCCGAAATTTTTTCCAAAATGAATAATGTGATGTTTGGAACATCATAGTTTTCAAGCAATGTCATAAAAAATTTGAAAGATGTGAAAAACTAATGAAAGAGTTATGAAATTTTCACCAAAATTTTGATTGGAAATAAGGTGAAAAACTCATAAATTCTCACTCGTATTTTCTCTGAAAAACTTGAAATATTCAACCAGTGTATGGTATGACGTTCCAAACTTCACATTATTCCTTTTGGGAAAAAATTCTAGGTTGAGAAAAAAAAAAATTGGGCCAAATCTCAGAATGCCTTGATACTGCATACCCGCATACTAGGGGGGTGCGGTATGCTCAATCTCGCGGGAATTGAACATCAACTGCTTGGACCAGGCACAGAAAGCAACTTCGGCCCACTACACCGACATTGCACCGCCACTATCTCCGCTTCGTGATCTCCGAAACTCTTTTGCTCTTGACTCTACACTCTCAGTGAATGAACGCAATGGGCCTCTTGGGATCCGGAACTCTCAGCAATATTCCGATTCAATTTGCTGCGGTATCCAACTCGATACTGCAACTGGCGGCACCATGCAGCAGCTTTCACTGTGGTGCCATTACTTTGTCCTCGGATCATCGTGTAGCTCAGTGGGTGATCTGACGGGTGTTGTCTGACGAGCGGGTGCCCAGAACCAGAGAGCGGAGATAGTGGCTGAGAGAGATGCCTGGCCAGTGGATGCCCTCGGTTCAACGCAAAGACAACGTGGGCGCACAGAGACACTGATGTACATGCCTCTCCCGCTCCTATCTCAATCGCTCACGTATGTAACCGATGATCATTCAGAACTGCTGAGCCTCGCCCAACCGTTCAACACACCAGTTATCATCTTCACTTCATCACAACCACAAGCCACCTCCCCTGCGCAAGAACTCGTGCTGAACGGGGTCTTCATTGTCAACTGTTTGCATGCGGGCATGACCAAGAAGGAGCAGGAAGAGGCTGTGAGTCTGATACTAAGAGGTGAAAGTTTGGTCATGATCAGCACTGAGGTTATGGAGCGAGGAATGGATTTCAAAGGTGTGCAGAATACCAAGATTTATTGCGCTTATTTAATGGTCGTGATAATTAACTATGTGATTTCCCTATGAGCGTGCAGAACTATGTTCACCTCATCAGTAACTTTCTCACATCCCAAGGCTTCGTCGCTCACATTTTTTGTGGTTGAACAGCACGCACAGGCCGCGAAGGAAAGGTGGTAACGTACTTCACAGACGATGACGCCCACTTCCTCAAAACATGACCAACAAAATCACTATACTGCCCACATCTACCAACGTTCTCCGCAATCTGGCTCCACTGTGCTAGAGCAGATCCTCAAACTGCTGAAGCCCCCAAGTTGAAGAGGAGGCAGATGTGCAGACTCAAGTGAGCAGAGATCATCAATCCGGCTAGGAAGATTGGGCGCAGCAATGCTATGTCATTTTCTTGCTCAAGTGAGGATGGTGGCAGTGGGATATGATTGCTGAGTCGAAACGACAAACTGCTTGGGGAAACAACCACAAGTACCACAAAATGATCTCTCGAGAATAGTTGGGTTGGAGCTAGACACTCTCCCTAGATGCTAAATGTTCTATATGTTAATATTATCTTCAAGATTGATTGGTACATTGTTCACCTCGTTCATGGATGGTGGCCATGTCACAATGTTCGCCTCCTGCGGACTTCAAAGGATGGAGGCAACAGTAGTCCAAGCGGGCAACATTGATCGCGAAGGTCGTGTCAACAAACTTACGTGAACCAGCTGCTGGGCGAAGGCATTATACTTACCGAAAGCTTGTTGCCAGCAACAAGATAAGTGGTATTTCCGAGATGCATCCAAGCACCCCGGTCATACACAACATCCCAGAACACGTTGCAAAACAGCCATACAGTAGTTTATACGAGGGCACATATACAAAAGAGCGTATCCATCCGTGCAGTGAGGTCTAGAGGGTAAAAGTGTTGTTAGCATCCACATGATAATAGGAGGACACGTAGAAGAGGGAAAAGTGGGGTAGGCAAAAGAAAACTCACCCGCAGACAAGTAAAGAACTACGTGTTCTTGCCCGCAGTATAAGATCCAGCCTTTTAATCGCTTCTTTGCGTCCTCCCGCTGCGTTGATTCCTTGAGCTCATCCAACTCGAGTGCGTACCGCATCAGGAAGAGGTCCGAGCACTTAGTTCTCCTCCACCTTTCCGCCTTAGAAGTACAGTAGACAGAGAGGCAAACATACCCTGCTGAATGGCTTGACCTTACTAATTCCTGTGTGCAACCTTCTTCTGGCCTATGCAATGGGTGACCTTCAGCGACAGCACTAGATGGCAATGGTGCACAGGTATAGCCGCTCCTTCGTGCCCTCATTGATCTTCACGACCTTTTTCTGGCCAATGCCTGGTTTGTATACTGCGAGAGCAGACATACATGTGAGCAGCAGCAAAGAGATGCAGAGTCGAAGGCTATCTGCTAGCTGAGCGCTGCCACGAGGGCCCAGGTGCGGTTCCGTAGTAGACATGACCCCGGATGTGTGCAAATATTGGAGGCCGGATCCTGATGGTATAAAATCAAATGCCCCTTTCTCGGGTGCCCGGCGTGACTGGGTTTGGTTGCGGCACAGAGTTGGTTTGGTGCCGGAGAGTTGCTAGTTTGAATACAGCCCATCTATGTAGCGGTAACATTGATCCACCATGTGTGGAGAAAGTCAGCGGAATCCCAGAGAAATTTGTTGCCCAAGAACGACGAGTATGAATATGTACGAGCATGCCAATCGGACACTAGATGGTCTGGACCGTCCACGCAGCCAAGCACCTCAGAAAAGTTGGCAATATCACCTCCTCAAGACATTGCTAGTCTTCTGACCCCTAGAGTCGCTGCGTTCGTTTCCTTGCTGAGAGTACAGAGTCAAGAGCACAAGAGGATTCGCCGTTCAGAGATTGCGGAACGGAGCGGGTGGCTGTGCGAAGTCGGCACACTGGGCGGAAGTTGTGTTCTGTGCCCAAACCATGCAGTTGACTCTCAATTCCTGCGAGATTGAGCATACTGCACCCCCCTAGCATGTGGGTATGCAGTATCAAGGCATTCTGAGATTTGGCCCAATTCTTTTTTTCTCAACCCAGAAAAAATTTCCCGAAAGGAATAATGTGATGTTTGGAACATCATACTGTGGTATTTCGTTCAATTCGTTTTGTCACGAGTCACATGGCCCAAAAAAAACGAAAATTTTCGTAAGTCACAGGGTCACAGAGGCGATTTGAGGCTTCGCCGAGGTGCCCGGGGTTAGCCGAGCGTTAGCCGAGCTTTGCCGGCGGATCAGATTGCCTTATTTAGATGCCGTACGATAGGTTCAATTCGTATGATGGTGTCACACACCAAACCGTCATACGAATTGAACGAAATACCACAGTAGTATGGGGTGGGGGGGTATGGCATTTCAAACATAACATTATTGATTTTGGGAATTTTTTTTTGGGGAGGTGAATTTTTTTTTGGGCCAAGTCTCAGATCATCTTTATACTACACAAGTGGCTGCTCGGCCGCTTCGCGGCCTTGCATCCTCTTTTGAATTCCAATTTTAATTTTGGGTCGCACATGAGCGTCTATTTCTAAGCACATGGCCTCGCTGCTTTGGCGCTCATCCAAAAGTCTGGGCTGATTTTCGCCAGAGTGGGGTTTAAAAGCTTTGGACATGCATAATTTTATAAAGAGAGGGTGAGGTGATACATACGTCATGAGAAGACCTGAATAAAGGGGTAATGTCTGATCAAAGCAAAGGTCAGATGAGCAGCGGAGTTTAAAAAGGCTTTAGACCAGGGAGACAAATGGGGTAATATCGGATCGCTGCAAGGTCAACTGAGCAGCTGAGTTTGAAATGGCTTCAGACAGAATGGCTTAATTTTAATAAAGGGGTGATACTTACATACTAGGGGAGTACAGTATGCTCAATCTCACAGGAATTGAGTGTCAAGTGCGTGGATTAGGCTCAACTTCGGCCTAACCGGCTGACCTTGCACAGCCACTCGGTCCTGTCCGAAACTTCTTTTGCTCTCAACTCAACACACTTTTAGTTGCTCTGCTCAGGCAGGTAGATGCAAGTAGGAGGGAGGACCAGAGCTCAATATTAACACCCAGAGATAAAGATGAGCCACTGTTTTTTATTTTTATTTATTTATTTTTGGGTGGTCCATATATCAACAACTGCAGACCTTAGGGCTGACAATAGCAGCTAAGAGTTAATGTGTTGTAGTAATTGAGGGTATTCCTGGAACCTTTAGGTTTCAGGTCTCCAACAAGTCTTTTGAAAATCTGTGTCCCAATATGGTAATGCGAACATTTCCTTATTAGGGTTTAAGCCCGTTTGTCTGCACACCTCCCCACATGCAGGTTTCAGGGGTGCCCAGAGGGTCATGTTGAATACATCATCCTCAATACTGAATGTGGGCATTTCTGTAAGGGTGTCAGAAATCCGATAAGATAGGAGCATCACTGTCACGGCACACGGGGTGTGACCATATGTGGTCAGAAACACACCACGGTTTGTTTTTGACCACGTACAGTCACACCCCATGTGCTGTGACAGTGACACTCCTATTGTATCAAATTTGGGCTTGGGCTTCCTCTGCCTCCTGTTACTCTGGATCTCATGTTTGGGCAAAACAATAAATCCTTCCAAATTCAAGGACACCACCAGTCTTTGGAAGCTCATCCACAACATGGCAGGACATCAAAGTGTTCCTCAACGACAAGAGGATCACAAATATGAAGACTTTCCAGGGATAAATCTGCTGTACCTCACCTCAACTGTGCAGAATGGCAGCCCCCAAGAGACCACCGTTCATCAATGAAAGTTTCTGTTGGGTTTTGGACAGGATCAAGTGGCTGTGCACAGTCAGCCGGTTTGGTCCAATAGGCCAACCGGCCGACTTTGCACAGTCACTCGGTCCTATCTGAAACCCAACAGAAACTTTTGTTGATGAACGGTGGTCTCTTGGGGGCTGGCATTCTGCACAACTGAGGTGAGGTACAGCAGATTTACTCCTGGAAAATCTTCATATTTGTGATCCTCTTGTCATTGAGGAACACTTCAATGTCCTGCCATGTTGTGGATGAGTGTCAGGGGAACCCCCCGTCCAGCCGTCCGTCCGTTCGTCTGTCCAGCTCTGGCCCATCACACTGCCCCGCTTCCGCGCCCGATCCTTCATCCAGAGCCCCTTCCTCGTCCGGCCTTCCATTCGGAACCCCAGGCTGTGCCTTCACCCGGAACCTTGCCCCCCGTCCCTCCGGACTCCATTCCACCTCGTTCTCCCTCGTCCGGCCGCTCGCACTGGAACGTGCTATGCGACCAAGCTCGGGACCAATGCCGATCACTTCGGACACGTGCTACTGGCTGGTACCTATTTGTTATATAAACCTCGCGTAGCATGGGAATCCTCATCCTTTCTTCTCTTTGGATTCTCCTGCTAGGTGCGTATTCCTAGACTCTGTATTTAGTACTATCAATTGAGTTACTTTGGATTCTCCCGCTAGTTCCTGCGCTCCCGTGCCGAGCTGAGGTTGCCCTTACAGCAGAAGAAAGGATCTAAGGGATCAACCGGTCAAGATTGGGAAGTTTGTTGTAGACTTGGACTCGAACTGCTACGCTAGCGCTCCGCCTCCCCCACTTCCAATCTCGACCCCTCCTCCCCGATGGATGCCCCGATGCCCGGAAACGGGGCCGTGCAACCCGAGCTCCCGGATGTTCAAATCCTGGACTCGGCTTCTGACCCCGAAACCTGGCTGGCAGCGGTCGAAGACTCTCTCGTGAACATCGAAGTCTTACTTCTCCGCGTTCTACACAACAGCCAAAATCCACCCGCAGCTGCCCCTGTCCCTGCCACTCCGGCTCCGGCGGCGGGTCCAGACTTCACCACCCTCACCCCTGCAGCAAAATCAGTTCTCCGACCCAACCCCCCACCTGTTTTTGACGGTGACCGGACACAAGGGCGGATGTTCCTCCACTCTGTCCTTACATACCTCCGACTGGTTCCGGAAGCTTTTATGGTCCACAGACAGGTCGTAGAGAAAAGCTCGTGCAGTTATTATGGCGTGAGACACTGCCGGACGATGGGCAGAGCGACAGTCCGCGATCATTCCATTCTCGTTCCTGTGCTGGGCGGAATTTGAGTCCAAGTTCCAGCTCCGGTTCGTAGAGGAGAATGAGCAAGACCAGGCTCTCCTCCGACTAGAGACCCATGGCTATTACCAGGGCTCCCGCGACGTCTACTGGTACACGGACGACTTTGAGGAACTCGCTGCCATGGCTGGATACACAGACCTGCTCGTCTGCGTCACCAAGTACCGTGCAGGGCTCGATCCGCGGATTAATACAACAATCACAATGTCCGGAACCGCCCTGGCGCTGTTAGACTACACCGGATGGCATCTCTGCGCTTTCCGCCAGTAAGACACCCTCGCCCGTGTCTGAGCAGGAGCACCCCCGACTCACGCCCCGGCTCCGGCCACACGCCCCCGCACTGGGATGTTCCTCCCAGTCCCCTCTTTCATGCCCGCTCCTAAAGCCGCACCGGCGCCCACCCCTTCCGCCTGGCATTCCGATGGATGTCGACTGGACCCACGCGTGCTTCACGCCCCGCGCTTGCTTCTGTTGTGGCACGGCCGGACATCTCGCCCGAGACTGTCCAACTCCTTCGGACATCCGGCACACGGACGTCCTGGACGAGGTCGTCCGTCAACTCGGTGATGATCTCCTCGGAGAGCTGTTTGCTCGCCTCTCCACCACTGCTGGGCTCCCGGCCGAGCCGGAAACTGGGGATGCAGAGCCGGAGGGTTTTCCGGACACGGCCGAGTGAGCGGTGCACCCTCGGTCATGTCTCCCAATCGTTACTCCTGCTTGTACAAAGATATACCCAATAAATCAGCAGTTGAAATGAAAGACGCACCCCCTGTTCCGGCTTCCGTCCTCGAGCCGGAGCCCCCTGTCCCCGCCCCAGAGGCAAAGACAGAACCCCTCCCTTCCATTCCCCGCGTCTGCTGCCTGAGGTGGGAGTGCAAACTACCCCGGCGGTACGTTATTGATTCCGTCGAGGGCCGGAACCCTGCACATTCCGTTGGAGATGCAATCGGTAGAGACCGCGGCTACGATGTCCGTGAAGGGTCTGGTCGACTGCGGAGCGACCGGAGACTTCATCGACTCGGAGTACATGATCTCCCGTAACCTTCCCGTCCGAAAGCTCTCCCAGCCCATTCCGGTCCTCAATGTCAACGGCATGCCTAATGCGTCCGGAGGCATTTCCGGCGTAGTCGATATGGTCGTCAACTACAAAGGACACTCCGAAAGCATCCAACTTGTGGTAATGCGGCTTGGGAAGCAGCACATCATCCTCAGTTACTCCTGGCTCCAGAAGCACAACCCAGAGATCGACTGGGAGACCAAGGAGGTCCGGATGACCCGATGCCCGAGCAGTTGCAGCACTTGCCGGGATGAGCTTCACGCCGTCCGTCGCAGCATGAAGATCTCCGCTGCGATCCTCCGGCAGCTCCGTGAAGGTCCCGTCCCGTCTATCTGTGCCATCGACTCGGAGGAGTACGACAGAGACGACTTCCTGGACCTCACTCCGGACCCAGACAACGACGATGATGACGAGCTCGAGGACGGCGACCGGATCCTCTACACCGTGTTCGCTCCGGTCGAGGAAATCCGCGCTGGCAGCACCGTTTCTCAGCAGCTTGCGGAGGCCTTCGCTCGGAACTCGGCCTCGCCTGGGACTTCGGTTCCGGCCTGGGTCGAGGATTTCTCTGACGTCTTCGACAAGGAGTCGTTCGACGCACTGCCGGAGCGCTGGATGTGGGACCACACCATTGAACTCGTCCCGGACACAAAACTGGCTAATTGCAAGGTCTACCCGATCTCCCCCCTCGAACAAAAAGAGCTCGACACGTTCATCGAGGACGGGTTGAGTACCAGACAGATCCGCCCGTCCAAGTCCCCAATGGCGTCTCCGGTCTTCTTCATCAAGAAGAAGGACGGAAGCCTCTGGTTTGTCCAGGACTATCGGGCGCTCAATGCGATGACCGTGAAGAACTGATACCCGCTCCCGCTGATTAACGACCTGATTAACCATCTGAAGGGAGCTCAGTTCTTCACGAAACTCGATGTCCGGTGGGGCTTCAACAACGTCTGTATCCGGGGAGGTGACGAGTGGAAGGCCGCGTTCCGTACCAACCGAGGGCTCTTTGAGCCGCTGGTGATGTACTTCGGCCTCACCAACTCTCCGGCCACATTCCAGACGATGATGAACGACATCTTCCAAGACCTCATCCTGTCCAGAGACGTCATGGTGTATCTCGACAACATCCTCATCGCTCACTCCGACCTCGCGCACCACCGGGAGATTGTCTGAGAAGTTCTCCGATGGCTCCGGGCGCACAGGCTTTACCTCCATCCGGAGAAGTGCAAGTTCGAGAAGTCGTTGATTGAATACCTCGGCATCATCATCTCGCACAACATGTCGAGATGGACCCGGTCCAGGTCGCCGGAGTCGCCGCCTGGCCCGCCCCGGAGAACAAGAAGGACGTGCAGCAGTTCCTCGGCTTCACGAACTTCTACCGGAGGTTCATCCGGGCGTTCTTGGACATTGCGCTACCCCTCTTTGACCTTACGAAGAAGAGCGTGGCATGGACCTGGACCGCTGCTGCGGCTGCCGCTTTTCAAGCCCTCAAGGATGCGGTGACCGCGGAGCCCGTCCTGGTCCTCCCGGACGAATCGCGTTCATACTGAGTCGAGACGGACAGCTCCGACTATGCCACAGGGGCCGTTCTGTCTGAGCCAGACGCGGACAGAAAGTGGCATCCGGTCGCGTTCTACTCCAAAAGTTTGAGTGACGTCCAGCGCAATTACGAAATCCATGACAAGGAGATGCTCGCGATCATCTGAGCCCTCGAGGAGTGGCAACACTTCCTCGAGGGCATGCAGCATCTGGTCGAGATCTGGGCGGATCACAAGAACTTGGAGTACTTCCGGAAGGCGCAGAACTTGAATTGGAGGCAGGCGCGGTGGTCCTTGTACCTGTCTCGGTTCGACTTCGTGCTCCACCACCAGCCCAGCCACCACATGGGTCGTCCGGACGCGCTGTCCCATCGCCCGGACCATGGAGTAGGCTCGGACAACACGGACGTCACCCTCCTTCGCCCGGACTTGTTCCACATCCGCGCACTGGAAGGTGTTGTGGTTACCGGACCCAAGGTTCCCCTCCTTCACGACGTCTGGGAGGCCTTTGCGAGTGAACCGGAGCTTGAGGACCCCGTTGCGCTTGTCATGCGGGAACTCCTCAAGAACCGGAATGTTCGCTCCCCCCAGTTGTCCAAGTGGTGTATCGCTGACAGGCTCCTTCACTACCGCGGTAAGATCATCGTGCCGCGGAATAAGGACCTCCGACGCCGGATCATTGCGCTGCACCACGACGCTCGGGTTGTCGGACATGCCGGGCGCTTCAAAACCCTCGAGCTCATCGCCCGGAATTACTGGTGGCCCCAGCTGTCCTGCCACATCAGCCAATACGTCCGGACTTGTGACCCGTGCAACCGGACGAGGGCGCTCCGGAAGCTGCCCCACGGAGAGCTCCACCCGACCGAGATCCCAGAGGAACGCTGGGACATCATCTCGGTGGACTTCATCGTTGAGCTTCCGGACGCGCACAGGTTTGACGCGGTCATGGTTGTGGTCAATGTCCTGGGTAAGGGAGCCCACTTCAACGAGTGCCACACTGGCCTTGGCGCAGTCGGGGCTGCTCGGCTCTACTACCGGAACGTCTGGAGGCACCACGGAACCCCCCGGAAGTACATCTCCGACCGGGGAGCGCAATTCGTCGCGGAGTTCACTACGGAACTGTGGCGCCTCATTGGGATAGAGCCAGCAACCTCCACGGCTTGCCACCCGCAAACCAACGGCCAGACCAAGCGTGTCAATCAGGAGCTCGAGCAGTTCATCCGGATCTTCACGAACTACAAACAGGACGAATGGGACGAGCTCCTTCCGGCCGCGGAGTTCGCATACAACAACCATGTCCACTCCTCAATGCAACAAGTCTTGTTCATGACGGACACCGGGAGTCTCCCCCGGATGGTGTTCGAGCCCAACGGATTGCATTCGACCATGGAGTCCGCGAACGAGTTCCAAGACCAGATTGCGTCCGGAGTCTCGGAAGCCAAAGCCGCACTTGTTAAAGCCAAGGACGAGTTCAAGCTGTACTACGACCGCCGGCGCACGCCTGCCCCGGAGATCAAAGTAGGCGACCGAGTCTGGCTGGACGCCTCTGACATCCGGACGACCCGTCCGTCCGCCAAATTCGCGTACAAACGTCTCGGCCCCTTTAAAGTTGTGAAGGTTGTTGGAAAGGGTGCGTACAAGCTTGAGCTCCCCCGCGATACTCCCAGCTCCACCCGGTCTTCCCGGTGGTGAAACTCCAGCTCGCGGAACCGGACCCATTCCCCGGACGCCCCCGAAACGACGAACCCCCGCCCATCCTTCAGACGGCTCGCGACGTCCAGTGGGAGGTTGAGGAGATCCTAGAAGCGAAGGTCCATTACGGTAGCCTCTGGTACATGGTGCGGTGGAAAGGCTACGGCCCGGAGCACAATAAATGGGTAAAGCACTCCGACGTCTTTGCCATCAACGCCATCAACGCCTATTATCACCGCTACCCAAACACCCCACACCGGATCGCCTCGGCCGCATTCAACTCACTCTCGTTCCGGAAGTGCGACACCCACGGGACACTGCATTCCAAGGGGGGGTGATGTCAGGGGAACCCCCCTGTCCAGCCGTCCATCTGTCCGGCTCCGGCCCATCGCACCGCCCCGCTTCCGCACCCGATCCTTCATCCAGAGCGCCTTCCTCGTCCGGCCTCACCCGTCCGGAACCCCAGGCTCCGCCTTCACCCAGAACATCGCCCCCCGTCCCTCTGGACTCCGTTCCCCCTTGTTCCCCCTCGTCCGGCCGCTCGCACTGGAACATGCTATGCGACCAAGCTTGGGACCAATGCCGGTCACTTCGGACACGTGCTACTGGCTAGTACCTATTTGTTATATAAACCTCGCCTGGCATGGGAATCCTCATCCTTTCTTCTCTTCGGATTCTCCTGCTAGGTGCATATTCCTAGACTCTGTATTTAGTACTATCAATTGAGTTACTTCGGATTCTCCTGCTAGTTCCCACGCTCCCGCACCGAGCTGAGGTTGCCCTTACAATGAGCTTCCAAAGACTGGTGGTGTCCTTGAATTTGGGCAGATTCATTATTTTGCCCAAGCATGAGATCCAGAGTAACAGGAGGCAAAGGAAGCTTAAGTCCAAATCCGATGAGATAGGGGTGTCACTGTCATGGCGCATGGGGTGTGACCATACGTGGTCAACAACAGACCACCATAGTGTATTTTTGACCACGTACAATCACACCCCCCTGTGCCGTGACAGTGACGCTCCTATGTTATTGGATTTCTGACACCCTTACAGAAATGCCAAGTTCAGTATTGAGGATGATGTATACCCTCAATTACTACAACACATGAACTCTTAGCTGACTGCGGGCAAGTGCTATGACCATGGGTTCATGGCATTTGATCCGCGTAGGACCGACACTTGCCATGGCATTGCACAATCGATCAAAATTTTCAGATATATGGCCCAATTTTTGATCAATTGTGCAACACCATGGCAAGTGTTGGTCCTACACGGATCAAATGCCACGAACCCACGGTTATGGCACTTGCCCGCAGTGTCAGCCCTAAGGTCTGCAGTTGTTGATATATGTACCATCAAGAAGGAAAAAAAGCCACAGCAGCTCATTTTTATCCATGGGTGTTAATATTGATCTCTGGTCCTCCCTCCAACTTGCATCTACTTGCCTGAGCAGGGCAACTAAAAGTGTGTTGAGTTGAGAGCAAAAGAGATTTCAGACAGGACTGAATGGCTGTGCAAGGTCAGCCAGTTAGGCCGAAGTTGCTTTCTGAGCCTAATCCATGCACTTGGCACTCAATTCCTGTGAGATTGAGCATACCGTACTCCCCTAGTATGTAGGTATGTAGTATAAAGGTGATCTGAGACTTGGCCAAAAAAAAAAAATCACCTCCCAAAAAAAATTCCCAAAATGAATAATGTGATGTTTGGCATGTCATAGGGGGGATCCCCGGAGAGGCTTAAAAAAAAAAACTTTTCAACATACATTTCAAACAAAGTTCAAATGTGTTCAGAAACAAATTTTAATCATATCCGAGGCTCCAGGAGGAGGGAGTTTCCACCTGCAGCTGCAACAGAATTGCGGACATTGATGGGAATTTCCTGATTTGGCCCTCAATCATGGTGGCACAAATTAGATCAATTGCCATCAATTGCGTAAATTTTGCTTTCGACACTTGCTTAACACTGAGAATGCGAGTTGATACCGATCCTGTACCCTACCATGGCCAAGAAGAAGAAAAATGTCACCAGAATCAAATCAGTCACTTAAGACACTCACAGTGCTGGTTGAAACCATCTGTAAGCATCTGTAGCCTGTCATGGCCAAGAAAAAAAGAAAAATGTCTACCACTTATAATCAACTGACTTGTGTGATTGACAGAGAGAAGCAGACTGAGGGAAAGTGGGATAGTTGTTGAGTGCACTCCAGTCAACTAGACACATTGGGTGCATGTTTCACCCTCTCTTTTTTTTTAATATCCTTGAATGAGGGAGGAATCATTGTGCTTGTTTCCCAAATAATGACTCAAGCTTGTACACAAATTAGCAGACTTAAGTGCCTTTCAATTGTTGCACTGACGCCAAGCAAGCCAGCTAGATCGGTCTGGCGCAAGGGTGGGAATCTCCTTCCTCATAAGGCAATTTCCCATAGGGGGGGGAGGTCCTGAATCTAGACATAGAAAACTTTCCGAGTGGATATACATTTTTTGAAAGTCGATTCCCCCTTGATTAAGCTTGACACTTGCACTGTTAGGTAACTGGGTAAAAACTTGTAGGGAGGTACTAATAACTACTACAGTTTTTATACCTATTACAATATATTCTAGAGTAATCTACTGGAATCGAAACTGTTCTTCCACTGGGTGAGCAAACCTCGGGGTGACTGATCTCAGCCAGTCAGATCACTAAGAAATGACGCGCTATCACGGCATCAATCTCCAACATTGGCAATACCACAAAACTGGCAGCAGAGGAACTTGCAAAACTTTCATATTACTTAGTGGTGGTGTCCATTGTCTTCTGATGGAGGATATACGAAACTTTTCGTGCGCACATATTCCCAAACATGGCACATTCAAATCAAACAGTGCACACTCAGATCAAAGGGTGCACATTCCGATCAATGTGCAGTGTTTGACTTCAAACAGGGTATTTTCCGATTTGTGGCGGATTTGGCATAGGAGGGTGCATGTGTCTGACTACAATTTTCAATCCTCTCCTCTCTCTGACCACCATCCCCGCCACCCGACCCGTCAAACAAGTGCGCCCCAATGTTCTCCGAGGTCGGGCCAAACTTCAATACACTCATTTCTTTCAGTAATACTGTGCTCGGTGCGGATTCCTTTGGAGAACTTGTACAGGCTGACAAGCTCCGCGAGCTTGACAGTGGTGCCACTCTAGGGAACTTTGTGAACTCCTGTCAAGACCTGTTTTCAGGTATTTCATCTCATGGTACTGCTGCCATTGATTTGGTACACTCCATGCCGCATGGGTTCGAAGCCATTTCCCTTGTGGCGCATGTACAGACTTCCTCCATACCCAGCCAGCACCATTGGACCCACTGTCGAAAAGCTGTCGGAATCCGGTTGGAGTGCGCCCAAATTACGTCGTCCACGATCCGAGGTTGATCCAGCACTTATTCTCTCTGCGACGTCGACATATTCCCGAGCCCCATCCTCTCGTAAAGGAAACACTGATGAAGAGACCTGCAATGAGCGGCCACTGAATAAAAGGAAACAGAGTGCGCACCAGGTACTTTCTTCCACTCCTGTTTTTGTCTGCCAAATCTTTGATCTTCAACCATAAATAACAAGTAACAAGTAGCTATCACTTGTAATAAATGGGTTGCCTTTGCTGTTTGAAGACAAGTAATTGAATTCTGCTCCACTTGAGTGAATTATGCATCAACTTGAGGCATGCACAGTATATCAGGATTACCTGCCACAAATCGGAAAATGCCCTGTTTGAAATCAAACACTGCACATTGATCAGAATGTGCATGGTTTGATGTGAATGTCCATGGTTTGATTTGAATGTGTTGTGTTTGGGAATGTGCGCACATGAATAGTTTTGTTTATTCCGCATCTGATGTGTACAAGGCCTTCGCAAGATCCGACTTTCCTTTTGTACATTGTTCAAGGGGGATCAAAGATCAGAGAAAACTACATCATCTACAAACATCTTTTTTCTCGAGGTCGGCGGCCGCAATATATTGGAAGCTATGCTGCTCATAGTGCCTCGTCCAACACACCCCCTCAGCGTGGACTGCATATTTACCCCCTCATGCCAGAACACCCCCTGCAGTGATACCGAGGTTCTCACGGTGACAGATGAAGTCAGTGTACGGCAGGGGCTTGGTGAGTGTGTCAGTCGTATTGTCGAGTGAGGTGATGCGGGGAAGGGTGATTTTCTTCTTCTCAACACAGTCGCAAATGTGGTGATAGCAATTATCTATGTGTTTGGCACGCAAGTCGAAGGACTGATCGCCTGCAAGGATGTTATTGTTGCACAAAATGTGTGAGGGGCCATCAACCGCAACACCAATTCCTCGGAGAAGCATGCACAACCAGCATGGTCCCTTTGTGGCCTCAGATGCAGCAATGTATTTGACTTCCGTCAATGACAGGGTGACCACTTTTTGTTTCCACTACGCCCACGAGATAGAGCTGGACCCGAGGCTGAATGTGTACCTCATAATGGACTTGCAGCAGTCCTTGTCATTCGCAAAGTCGGTGTCGCCATGGCCGAGGAGTGTGATTGTGTTGTGGCTGCCAAGGACGAGGATGAAGGTGCAGTTAAGTTTGAGGTATCGTATGATGCGGATGGCTGCCAGCCAGTGAACATGTTGGTAGCAGTCGAGGAAGCTAGTGAAGACGTTGACTGCGAAGGTGATGTCTGACCTAGCCCCAATGGTGATGTACATGAGGATCCTACGAGGGAGCGGTACAGTACGATGGCTGGGCGATCAGCCTCTTTGCGGGAGAGGGTGTTGGTGGGTCTGCGCAGGTCACATTTAGCTTCCATCGGGGTAGTCACAGTATACATGTCCATTTGGCCAAATTGAGTTATTATGCAGTCAATTAGGGCGTGAACTGTACAAGTCACTCACGATGAGACCCCAACCTCAGCCGGAGAGTCTGACTAGGGTTAAGATGAAGAAGAGACACATCCAGGCAGGAGCGTCACCCGAGCTGCAAGTCGCGGGCCCAGCATTATCACCAAGATACCATAATATTTCAACTTTGTTCAATCGAGTACAAACCGGTGTTTGATCCACCAGCATTTCCATCTGGAAGTTTGAAGCAAAATCCTTGCAGGCGATTCCAAAGGTTGTGGGCGCAACTTGGAGGTATTTTGTGGGTGTGTGTATCTTGCAGCATACATCTATATTGTTCTTGCGGAAATCCCTGATTTCCCCACAAGTTAAACACTGTGATTAATCTTATCTCTTTTGTGGGGGAAGCATCCAATCACTTATCTTTGAGGCGGTAGGTTTGAACTCAACTTTTTATCTTGCAACTGATTAAAAGTGCATTTAGACCGCCATACAGATTGACCGGAATGCCAGAGTAGCAGGTAATAATTGAGCATCACAGTTCCAACTGGCAACTGGGTTCCAACTGCAACAGTTAGAGGCAAGCTTTACAGGAGAAACAGTCACAGTTCAAACTGGTTTAAACCCTGGGGTCTCATAGGACACGACATGGGTTAAACCAGAACCTTGCTAGGGTACCCTGGTCAGGGCCTTACACTTGTTGGACTCATCTTGTTTCACCCATAACTTTTGTAAGGGTATCCCCTCGCAATGATCACCACTAAATCCGGCATAGCAATATCCCGTAACAATGTGGTATTGACTTCTACATTAAGCTAGTCAGTGTCCAAAGGTAATGATCTGATGACGAAAGTTCGTGCCTTCAAAGGATCGTTATCAAACCTCCTCAAAAGTTCGAAGGAATTGACATGTCAAGCTCAAAAAAGGATCTATTAGGAATTCATTAGCTCTCAGCAAATGTATGATATCACCGTGAAATAGTAGCCATTGGCTGAGCATCCATTCAACTGCTCTCTGCCCCTGGGTGACAGGAGTCCAATCACAGGATAACTCTGGGCGAGAGAGGCTACCTCTCTCACCAACGGTGCCGGGCTCGACTTCGAGCCCAGGTTGGATGCTCACGGCATCCCTCTTAGGTCTTTGCCAACAAGAAGAATCTTGTGCTAGACTTTAGAGTGCAAATCTACCACCCCACATTGTTTACAGCCTTTATGAGGTATTTTGGCAATGGCTGAGGTCAACTGTCAGTATTTCCGACTAATTCTTTGACTAACTTCTCTGGAATTTTCTCAGGGTCAGGCAAAGGCATCTGTCAAGAGTTGGCAAGATGTGTGTTGAGCTTGTTGAAGATTGTGCCTTGCCTCCCATGAGAGACCAAGTACATTCAACGTGAAGATTTCAGACAGATTTGGCCACAAAGTTTACTTCCAGATAGCTACATAGAGTGTACCAAAAACAGACATAGTGATCACCCTTACTCTACAGCAGACTACAGAAAGCCAATAAACAAACTACTCAACTTACCACAGGATTTCTTGCCTTTGCCTCATTTTGTCCTGGTTGCTCAATGCATTTGTGCCAATTGGTGCCATGCACAAATTGACGGAGATCCAGCTTTGTTGTTCCCCGAGAATGAATAACAATGGAGTTCCATGGTAGATACAGGCTGTCCCGAAGCCATGGAGGAATCCAAAGGACATGCTCCGAAGATGAATTTATCAGCCATCCATCTGTGAAGCGCGGATGATTTCCCCAATATGATGATAGTTCAACCTATTTGTGGTAAGCCAAATGTATGAATTGAAAACCAACTTGTGTACCTCCCATACCCGGATAGAAGTATCCCTGGATCCTGAAACTACCTGCTTCCCATCAGGTGAAAAAGCAACAGAACAGATCTGATTGCTATGTCCTTCAAATGGTCCTGCAATTACTGCACCTGTCTTTGCATCCCAGATTCGCACTGTCTTGTCAACAGAACCTGAAGCAATCTGGCTACCATCAGAAGAGAAAGCAATGGATGTAACGTCCTTGGTGTGCCCCACAAGTTGCGACACAGATATCCCTGTTTTAGAGTCCCATATTCGGATTATCGCATCTATCCCCACTGATGCCAGGGTTTGTCCATCAGGGGAGAATACAACTTGATTGATTGTAGCAAAATGCCCTGACATCTGCTCAACAGTTTGAGCCCCTGTTTTGAAATCCCATATTCGTATAGTGAGATCACCAGATCCAGACACAAGCTGCTGTCCATCTGGTGAGAAAGCAACACAGGTCACCCTTCCGGTGTGGCCTTTAAACAGTCTGGGAGACATGTCCCCAGCACCTGAGTTTACAACTTTGATTGTATGGTCAGAAGAGCCCACAGCTATATGGTGCCCATCTGGTGAGAATGCAACAGACCAGATAGTAGCTTCAAAAAACCTTTCAACAACAGTCCCTGTGTGGTATTCCCAGACTAATAGTTTACCACCCTGACCACCAAGGGCAATCTGCTTGCCATCTGGAGAGAATGTGACAGACCATATAGCTCCGGTGTATTTCAATGGGCCAGTACTCACAGCTATAGTCTGGGAGTCCCAAAGCTGAACAGTCCCATCTAGGGAGGCTGAAGCAATAAGGTGTCCATCAGGAGAGAAAGCCACAGAAGTAATGGATTTTGTATGACCTGGCAAATGTTCAATGTTTGGTGTGACCATTTCTGCATCCCAAAGGCGTATAGTATGATCATCAGATGCAGACAGGATGTGCTTGCCATCTGGTGAAAATGAAACAGCCATCACAGGCTCTTGATGCTTGACTACACCAAGTGTCTCACCAGTTTTGGAATCTTGTATTTGCACTGTGTTATCAGTGGATCCACTGGCAATCTGGTGTCCATCTGGAGAGAATGCAACCGAGGTGAACTGCTGGCCTGTAGAATGACCAGAAACCACAGTCCCTGTAGTGGAATTCAAGACTTGGATTCCATTGCCACTACATGCAATCCATTTTCCATCTGAAGAGAAGGCAATAGACCTGATGATATATTTACAGTCAAATGGTCCAGCCACCAGAGCTTGTGTTTTACAGTCCCAAACACACACAGTATGATCTTCTGACCCAGATGCTATGTGGTTGCCATTAGGTGAGAATTCAACAGAACGAACTTTAGCAGTGTGCCCCTGAAATAGTCCAATTATGACACCAGTTGCTGAATCCCGGAGTTGCACCTCATTGTTGGATGCAGAGGCAAACGACTTCCCATCAGGTGAGATTACAAGAGAGGAAATACGATGATCTACGAGAGGATGGTGGAGCAGGGCAGCACCTGTTTGAGAATCCCAGACTTGTAGAAAATTAGTGCCAGCAGATACAACCCACTGTCCATCTGGTGACCATGCCACACTGTGCACAACATAATTGGTTTTAATCTGGATAACCTCACTGCCCGTTCCAGAATCCCAAACCCGCACAGTATTGTCCCACGAGCCAGAAACAATTTGTTTGCCATTGGGTGAGAAAGCTATTGATTGCACAGAAGATGTATGACCCAGAAAGACTTTTGTGAGATTTGGCCAACTGGCCCCTATTGGTCCCAGAGAGTGTAGGGTCTGTTGTAAGAATGAAGCAAATTGCTTGCAAATCAATGATTCTCTGGGTGCAAATGGAAGGGCTGAAATATAAATGTGCGGTGCACTCTGTGCAATCACAGGGGCAAAGCCCTCAAGAAACCTGGATGCATCTTCTACAAGATCCTGAAGTGGCGGGTCAGTGTCCTATAAGACAGGGAGTCAGGCACAGCAAATGGGAAAGGTTCATTTCACTGACTGTAAAACACTTCTGCAAACTTTGAAGACTTTGGATTGCAACGGGGATTTCGTTGAGCAAACTGAGCACTTCAAGCCAATAGAGAAATTGATTATTCATGAAGGTCTTCAATTCAGCAAGGATTTCATTGTCAATCACTGTGTCAGATAGATGATGAGCCAAAAACAGGGCAGCATATTTGAGTTCAGTATGTATATGGGCCTCAATGCGGTCTGGAAGATCAGGTATATCTACATTGAGGATATGCGAGTTTTCCAGTTTGCAGATGTTGAACTTGAGCTGTGATTTGAGAACATGCATGCAACCCAAGCCCAGACATCTGGAGAGAACCTGTGAGTTGACAAACCACACATGGCCCCCAGAACGGTGTTCATCTGTCAGATAGTCTGTGAAGGATGCATGCAAGACTAGGGCAGACTGTCCATGGCTCCATTGAATAACACAAGGAAGATGCTTCAGAACATCAGCAGCTGTCCCAGGCTCAAAATGCAGGAGGCTGTCAATTGCTTGATCATTCAGTGGGACCTGGCTGAGGACAACAGCACCCAAAACTGCAGGAGCAGTCTCTGCAAAGATTGCATCACTCCAGTCAGCAGAATTTTGAATTGCTGCTGTATATAGTTCATCCAAATTATTGGCCACTCCAGTGGATAAGACTATTCTCAATCGTTTGGGGGGTTGGAAACCTCGGATAAATTTGCATGCTGTAGCTGCCCAAATGAATAGACCACCAGAATGGACTGCCAAGTCCTGGATGTTTTGCTCCCCAGGCCAGTCTGGTTGCAACTTCTGATCTTTGCGAATTTTCTGCATAGCATGGTGCAGATACATAGAAATATCATGTTTGGTAGCCTGTGTGCCAATGTCGAGCTGCAGTTCAGTTATCTGTGGATGTCCGCGGAATTGGCTGTCCAGATCAGACTCTGCTCAGCTAGTAATGAGAAACCGAAAGAATGCAGGAAGCTTTGGGAATTCCTCAGTGATCATGGAGACTAGACTTTCACGGGACCCAGGATTTCCACACTCATCTAGAGCATCAAGGATCACAATTATGGGTCCAAGAATTTGGTGCTGTGCAGCAGTGAGAGGCTTCAGTAACAGCTGTTCAACTTGGGTCGACATTGGTGCTGTGGCAATTAATGGATCATCTGCAATGGCATGGCAGACTGCTTCCTTGATATGGGGATTGAACATAGCCAAGGAGTGCACAATGGTACATATGACCTTTGCTGGACTACTGCCTGCAGGATTGTTGCGGTCAAAGAACAGAAATGCACCGAGGCGATGGAGCTTCCGAAAGTGCTGAGACACTGTTGTTGAGATTGTGCTCTTCCCAGCTCCTGCAACAGCGTGGAGCCAGAGGATATTGCCTTCCTCTGATGGAGTAGTGAGCCAGTCAGTGATCTGTCCCAAGGCATCTTGCCGGGTGCCTGGAAGGCACTCAGTGCGCAGTGAGGCATCAAGATTGAGTGGATTGAGAACTTTCAGCTGGTCTGATTGGACTATATGCATGTCAGCAGGGGTCATCTGAGAGCATTTGCACACATACCTAAGGTCTCGACAGTGTTCTTGATTTTGGCAGAAACAAATACAGAGTGTATAGCCAGTCCACGGTCAAACGAGTCTTTGAGCATCACAAGTGCATTGGAAAGTTCATCAATCTTTTGAGCCGGGTCTGACCAAGTGCTTCGAATGAGCCGCCCTATGTACGTCTCAGTATCTGAACCAATTGTGTGGATTATACATACCACCAAAGCCATGGCCAGTATATTCACGGATGAAAATAGCACATTCAAGTGTCTGCTTGGTCATTTCTGTTACAACACTCTCAAGACGCTTGATTTTCTGAGGCAGTGATTCAACATCTTCCACAAACGAGTAGACTTCAACCATAGTTTGTACAAGTTTTGTAACCTTGGTGTCTATGTCTTGCTGCTCCCGCACCGCCTAGAAAGACAATCATCATCTGGGTCCCACACAAAACTGAATATGTAGCTTACCTTATAAACAGCTGTGAGTACATTCCATGCTGCCTGAGCGTATGGACTAATCTGCACAGCACATCAACAAACATTATTAATCCAGTTGGGATTATTGGCACCGTGCTGAGTTGATCACCAATATCAACAATGCAGTCAAGTTTTGCGAGAACTGTGGCTAATCCAGATGCAAAGCCATCTGCAGTTGAAGACAGACCCAGCTCACGATCTGCAATATTTATCTGCACCTTGTCAAACACATTTTTGACTGTCGTCGGGGTAACCTCTTTCATATGTACTAAGAGGTTCCCAACAGGTTTTCCTTTAGCAGTACCCTTGTCACCCATGAGTTGAAGACTCGCTGCTCAATATAATTTAGACTGACACCTGTAAATAATTAATGAAATGAATCTTACTTTGTGACTCTGTATCTGCAGCACACTTGTTTAACAATTCATCCAAGGGGATGGTCACCAAGTCGACACAAGGGTCTTTGAGGACAGATGCATCATGCAGCAGTATCAGCAATAACGGAGCCGTAGGCTTCTCTGATGATCTGCAGCAGCACAACAGTTTGAACCAACGACAGACAAGGAGGGAATGGACTCACATCGGCAAATCTTCATGCCACTCCGGCGCTAGTGTCTTCTTCGCAGTTTTAGTTTGGCCAATCTGCTTGCCATCGAGGTAGATCTTGACGTAGAGGCTGGGTTTCCCTCCGTGGAGCGGCCCGGGATTCCATTGGATTCCCTGCGCGCGTCGGACTAAAGAAAGTGGAAATATCAGATCAATCTAGCTCAAGTGGACACAGAGCACAGCGTACCAGAAAGTGAGTACAGACTTGACATGGTGGTGAAGGAAGAAAGCAGGTCCGCCGTCGCCCATGTGGACCCGTGTGGACCCACAGTGCGATTGACGTGTGATCATTCACGGATCGTGGATTGACGTGAGATTGCCGCTCAGGCCTTGTGACCATCAGGCTTACGATATACCACTCTGCCTTCTCTAGCGTTCTGTGCGACCTCTGAAGTTCCCCAAGTTTGCATGATTTCCTGAACTCAGAGCCAACAGCCAATATCCACCTCGCGAAGCATATTTGAATTGTTAGTCGCTAGCCAACCGACATAGACAAGAGGACCGGTCCGGGGCACCGATAAATTCGCCGCGTGGCTTCTTGGCCGAGCACGGCTTCGATGATACGGAGCGCAAAGGTGGCAAGTGCGCGTGTTACGGTAATGAATTGAAGTAGAATCCATACACATTCAAGTTTTGTGCAAAAGCGCCCACACACCAACTTCAGACTTTCTCAGGCCGCGCGGGCTTGGTCTGCGGGACATCAGCAGTGAGCAATGTATCGGAATATGAGTGAAGGACAAACGAGATGAACGAGATTGTAAGGCCATTCGCCCTTCAAGGGATTCACTCGGCGACCTGAATAACGTTACACGCGTGAGGCCATGTAAGACAAAACTTCCCGTCCCCTTCCCAATGTGTGCCCGACGTGTCTGCAAAGGCCGCACATGAGCAACGGGGATCGGGGGAAAAAAGTTCGAACCGCGAGATACGCTTTGCTGCGATACAGACGTCGCACGCGGCCAGCAGTCGACTGTACAACGAGCGCACGCATCACCGAGACAGCGAAGTGTGAGCGCGAGGAGGAGGGGGAGGATTGAGTGATGAAGTCATTGCTCGCGCTCGTTCAGGGCGCGGACCCCCACCACCGCAACAAAAGGCGCATTGCTAGCAGCTCCACCTTCTCGCGTCTCGGTACACCCTCACCCGCCGCGAGTCCTCCGCAGCAGGACGCACATCCGGCGAACTCGCCCCCGAGGTAAGAGGGATCCGCAGAAAGGAAGCGGATCGAGATAAAGGAAATGGAACTTGGGCGGGGTAAGAGACAGTGAGACAGCGCCACAGGTACAAATTGTTTCGTGGGTTTCGCGCGGTCGGAACAACAAGCGGAAGCACCGACGCGTATATGCCCCGTGCGCACACCACACACCATGTATCTCCCCATCCCCCCGCGTACAAGCCACGTTCCAGTCGCCGGAACGCACCCGCACCCATCCCCCACTTTCATTCACCTCGACCCCCTCTCGCGCGCCGAACTAGCGCTTATCCAGCGATACCTCTCGATGCGCGCACGCCATTCAGCTTGCGTCTCCACGCCTCTCGCCTCTTTCTTCTCCTTCCAAATCGTGCCGCCGACTCGTGCGCGCGGCGAGCGAAGGGGAATCGAGCGCGACACGGCTCCGTTCTCCGAGTCCGCGACGCATCAATCTTCTGCACCCGACGTCCCGACTCCTCATCAGTCCACGCACGCGGCACCTTCACCCCCACACCCTGAGCTTCGCAATCTCGGAATGCGTCCGCCTCTGCATCCCCACGCTCTTGTCTCTCCATTGACTATGACCGCGAGTGGTGCGCAACCGTCGCATCGCATCACACCTACACCCCTCATCGCGGCTCCCATGCCAGCTCGATTTGCCTGAGCTAATGCATCAGTACAGTGGTAAGGGTGAAGGCACTACATGGGCATGGAGAGCAGAGGATTGAGTCGGAGAGTGATGGCTCGCGTTCGTTCAGAGCACGGACCCGCATCGCCGCATTGGAAGGCGCCGCGACGAAATACCATGCACCAGCAGCTCGTCCTTCCGCTCCCGTCCCGACACGCACCCGCGTGTGCAGCGGGACACACATCCGGTGAACGCTCCGTCGAGGTCCGAGACCGCGAGTTAAGCGCAAGCGATGCTGAACGATGAAGGAAAAGAGCCGGTGGCAATGGGAGAGAGACACCGCCACCACATAAATTGTGTTTTCGAGGGTTTTGACCGACGGGAACAGCAAACGCAAGCACCGACGCGGTGTCTCCGTACATGCCCCGTGCGCACAGTACACTCGACACACCCCGCATCTACGCGCTCGAGTTCTTTTTCAGTCACCTGGCGCACACCCCACCCGCGCCCCATCTACATCTCCCCATCCTCCATACATGCGGACCGAGTACACTCTGCACGCGGATGCCTTGCTCCACCCTTAAGCCTTCGCTCGCTTACTCTTCCTTCCTCCCCGACGCCGACGCACAAGGAACCCAAAAGCGGGCAAGGAAACATTGAGTATGCACGCACCGACACTCGATAAATCATTCATTCCCTTGCCTCATTGTTTTGACTCGAGCGGCAGGTCATATACGGCGACGAGGGATGACATTCCGTCTGCGATCAAGTCCGTTAGCGTCAATTGGGTGGAGAAAAGAAAGCAAGACTGAAGGGGAGGAGGAAAACAAGGCGCGGCGCTTAGACCAAGCGACAGCGCTCGCGGAGGCGAGCACTGTCACGAACGAGGGCGCTCTCCCCACGCCAAAGCCTCTCCGCGACGCGCCAGTCAGTCGTCCCCGTCTGTGGCTCCTCCATAGCAAGCACCACACTTTGTATGGCGCCCGCGCGCGCCCTCCCACTCCCCCTCTCCCTCGCACCCCCACCATTCGCACGTACCAACACCCCCGCGGCCACTTCTTTCTTCCCCGTCTCGGATCCGAGTCCGTGTGCGCATTCGCGCCCTTCAGCGTTCACCACGAGTCGGGCGCACCCGCACCCGCACCCGCACCCGCACCCGCACCCACCACTTCGCATTAAACCCATCGCGGAGTGAGCTTTGCGCGTAGACCCTGCGCGCACCGGATCTCGCTCCCAGAGCCACCCCTCATCGCACCTCCGTCCACCACGCATGCAGCTGTGCGCATCCAGTCTCGTCCTCGTTTTCGTATTCCAGTCCGAGTCTAGACGTCCGCGTGTGGACGCTGCCTTCCCCCCTCTTCAAGCCCTTGCCTCCTCGCCATCACCCATCGCCCCTCATCCACGAACAGGCGGATAAGGAGAAGCAGAGTACACCAGTACACTCTCTCCTCTTTCCTCAGCGACGCCGGCGCTCACGAAACCCGGCAAGCAAGAAAGAAAAAGAAAGAAGACGTAGGGGGAGGGGAGCACGCACGAATCGCTACGAGGAAATGGGTATTTCAATCCGGCGGCAGGTCGCGCGCGGGCATGAGATCTGTCTATGCAGCAGAAGTCCGTTAGCACTCAGCGTTGGACCGCGGAATGCCGAAAGGAAGGCGAGAAGAAAGGTCACCGAGAGGAATAAGGAAGGAGGAAACCACCAGGACGTTCTCCCCACCTGCGTCCTCCGCGCGGATCAGGCGGGTTGTCTTCCTCACCGTCTGTGGCTCCTCCAGCCACGCATCACCCCGCGCGCGCCCCTCCCACTCCAGGTGGGGGACTCCGACTCCGACTCTGACTTCTTTCTTTCTTCCCCGCATCCCCGCGCTCTCGTCCGTCGCGCGCATCCCGCCGTTTGATCACAAGGATGCGTCGGGCCCACTCTTCCCTCCCGCGCCGACGCGGACGCACACAACGAACCCGAACTCAAAGCAGGAAAAGAAAGAAGATGTGGGGATAGATGGAGGCGAGCACGCACGCAATCAATCATTCCGAGTCGTCCCGGTCTCGACACGCTGCTCTGACTCGCGCGGGGCTGTGAACCTGCGTTCGTTCTGTCTGCTGTCTGCGAATCATGTCCGTTAGCGTCAAGAAAGATTCAGACTACAGGGGAGGTGACAAAAACGGGAGAACAAGGGGAGCGAGGAGGAAGGAAGGGAGGGAGGAAGTGGAGGTAAGGCGTGGCGCAGGCGCGACACCGATCGTGAGAGCCGCCGTCAAGTGACGATAGTGCTCGCCATCACCCCTCCGACGTCGATCTATCGCGAAAGGCGGGCGGGTATCGGTACATGCGTCGAGTGAATCCATTGCCGTACTCGCTGCCACTACTGCCCAAAACGACAAAAGAAGGAAGGGAGGAAGGAGGAAGGAGAGCGTACCTTCACTTGTCTCGTCAGCACCCGATTGCTTGCCAAGCTCTGGGCGCTTGCGCTTGGTGCGTAGCGAGTGCTTTTAAAACTGGGGCGGGGCGTCGTCTGCTGCGATCAGAAGGCGATGGAGTCGAGTCGGGAGCCGGGAGCCCTAACAATCTACGCATAAGTAATTATATATATGAGATAGTACATACGAAAGAAGGGTAGACTCACAACTATCCACTGATCTGTCTTTCACTCCGCAGCAGCAGTGGGGACTGTGTTTTACTGTCCATTGTCCACGAGGTCATCCTGTCGACCAAGCCCGAGATCACGATAGGGCCACCGCGCGCGTAAGCTGCACGTAGGTAGCGAAGGCGCACATCCGCGTCGCTCCCGTCAGTAAGCCCTCGCGCGCGCACCCGCCGTATCGCATTACGCCGATTGCGGAGCGAGCTCTATGTGCAGAGCGAGTAGGCTCTGCGCGCACCGGGTCTCGTTCTCAGCATCCGTTTCTACACGCCCTCTCCACCGCATGGCACCCCGAGGCTCGTCCACGGCCCGCAAGCCGATCCTTCCTCACAAGTAAGCCAAAAGCGGGAAAGCAAAGAGTACGCAGGGGGAGTATGCACGCACCTACACTGCTTAATCCCCGTCTTGGCGCTGGGTCTTTGACCCGCGCGGCAAATCATATACGGGCTGACTCGCGTGGCAGGTCGTATCCGAGGTAGGATGAATGTAGGCTATGAATAAGTCCGTTAGCGTCAAGTAGGCGGAGTAAGATTCATATTGCAAGGAAGGTAAGAAGAAAGGGAGCGAGGAGGGAGGACTTCGTCTGCGACCGACGTCGCCACCACACCACCACCCATATACACCTGCACGCGGGCCTCTATTCGCACCCCACCCCGCGCTCTCGTTTCGACTCGGAGTCGCGCGCCGCTCCCGTCCGTACGCCCACGAGTGGAGAGCACGCACACCCGCACCCACCCCATCGAATCGCAC
This sequence comes from Mycena galopus ATCC 62051, assembly GCA_014925785.1. Lineage (NCBI taxonomy): Eukaryota > Fungi > Basidiomycota > Agaricomycetes > Agaricales > Mycenaceae > Mycena > Mycena galopus. The sequence goes on from WIQG01000098.1 coordinate 296,503, forward strand.
CCTCACCCGGCTCCATCCTCTGGACTCTGCGCGCATCTGGTCTCGTCCTCGTCCTCGTATTCCAGTCCGAGTCCGTGCGTCCGCGCGTGGAGGCTGCCTTCCTCCCTCCTCAAGCCCTTGCCTCCTCGCCCCTCGCCCCTCTTCCACGAGCCGACGGACAAGGAGAAGGAGAGTCAGCACCACTCTTCCTTCCATCTTTCCTCAGCGACGCCGACGCACACGAAACTCGGAAAGCGAGAAAAGAAAGAAGAGGGGGAGCACGCACGCATCAATTCGAGGGATTGAGTTTTTCAATCCCGCGGCAGGCCGCACGCGGGCATGAGATCTGGCGATTCAAAGCCGTCAGCGTTGGGCGGTGGGATGGGAAGAGAAGAGACGAAACGGAGGGGAAACAACGAAGACGCTCTCGCCACGCCAACGCCAGTCCGGTCGTCTGCGCCCGACGTCTTACTCCTCCACAGCGCACCACCGCGCTATATACACCGCGCTATATACACCCGCGCGCACCCTCACCCCGCACCATCACCACCACCACCGCCACCACTTCTCGGATCGAGCCGGCCTGCGCATCCCCGCACTCTCGTCCGTTGACCACGACACCCAGAGGCTTAGCGGAGAACTGCTCATCTTTCCTCCGACGCCGACGCACAAGGGCCCCAAAGCAAGAAAGACGAGACGTGGCAGGGGAGAACGCACGCACCGCACTGAATCTGAATCCAGGTCTCGCCTGTTTGCTTTGAATCCACTATCCCCATCCTGACTCGTTGCTCGGACGCGCCAGGTCTTACACGGCGGTTGTCGTCTCGTCTATGCAGAAGTCCGTTAGTGTCAAGTAGCCGGAGAAAGACTGATAGGAAAGGAGAAAGGAGGAAGGAGGGAAGCAACGGGGACGCTCTCCCCCACCTGCCCGTTCTCTGCGCGGGTCAGGCGAGTTGTATTCCTCACCGTCGTCCTCATCTGTGACTCCTCCATAGCCACCAGTGCCACACTATGCGTGGCAATCGCGCACCACCGTGGCCACTCCTTTCTTCCTCGGGTCGAGTCGCGTCCCCATCCGCGCCACCGGTCTCGTCCGCTTCTCGTCAGTATAACCGCGAGCCGGCCGCACCCGCCTGCATGACACCAGAGCCCCTCATCGCACCGCCGTCTGGCGTCCTCCGTGTGTGCAGCAGACTGAGTAGACTCTGCTCGCACTCGTTCTCGTTCTCCGGGTCCGCGCCTCGACGCTCGGGGCCCCTAAACTCCTGCCGCGTCCAGTAGAAAGAAAGAAAGATTCAGACTGCAAGGGAGAAAGGCAGACGAGGCGCGCCGCCGAGTCCGATGTCGCTCTTCGCCACAACGGCAAGAGGCGGCAACTCGGTATATGGATCGAGTGAAACCACCGCACTGCCCAAAACGACAAAACAACGAAAGAAAGAAGGAAGGAAGGAAGGAAGGAAGGAAAGAGGAGGAAAAGAGCGTACCTCGTGTCAACTCTGGATCATTGAGCTCTGGGCGGTACTGGACTCTCCTAGGGGTGGCAATCGTAAAGGAGGGTAGCGCCATGACGGACGCGCCAGGTGCATATCAAGTTATTGAGCCCCGCTTGTCACCGCTCCGTGCCCATACTGCTAGAATAAATTAATTCATAACTAATAAAAAGGTGAATGGATGATTACGCACCGGGGTGACGACGACGCAGACGTGCATCCAGCATTGGTTCGCGCGCCCACCCCCGTCCTGTCCTGTCCTTTCCCGCCGCTCAAGAGTCAAGACACCCGTCTCGTACGCGCTTCTCCCCTACTGCGCATTGCACCCATCCACAGCGGCTCATCTCGGCGATGGAAGCGGCAGCGCCTCGGGACGGATGGTGTCCCTTGTTGCGAATGTAGACGTACATCGACAAGGGCAAACAGAAAAAGCAATCATCTCGTCTCGACGACGCAAAAATGACGGGGGCCTCTGCGAAATGAAGCATAACGCAGTAGGAACGGAGCGGGTTTCTACCCCCCGTCACCCCGCCTGGACCCGGTCCCGGGCCGACTCAGAGCGAGCGCCTTCGTTGCCCGCAGCCCGCTGACTCCCACACGCGCTCATCCGGCGACGCTTCCTCCCGCACACGCATCCAGGCGACAGCTCCACTCGCACACGCTCTTCTCGCTGTACGTGCTCCAGTGGTCACCGACTCGACATGACGAGCTGCGCATTGAGCTGTACGACACCGAGCCACCCGGAATTGACGCTGAGGTTAATCATGAGATTTATGCCGTGTGGTCGACAGTCTTCCAGAGCGCGAAGTTATTCTTGCGATCCGGATTCCCAGTCAGCTTCGGTTCAGCTCTGCAAGGCAGATAGGATTAATGTGTGAGACGGATAAAATCGAAGGAAGGCGAGACGAGTAGACCGGTAACCGATCTGTCCAACGACCGGTCGATCTGAGTTTTAATTTACATGGGGCGCGATCAGTCACGTTTTTATCACGCGTCTTTCACGGGACCAGAACGAAAATATTAATCCGTAGCAAAGGAAGACCGAAATTCATATAAAATGTTGGGGAAGCACTTATCGCTATGAAATATAATAGTATCTTCAGATTCAGAATGTGTTATACCGTGATATGCAGACAAAATAGCGATACTTTGTCAGTTTTGTCACTAAAACAGAATTGTACACCAGTTCAGATGCAATGGTGCCAAAAGTTTGACCCGTTTAGGGTCTCAAGAGTGTCTAGGCTCAATTAGTATTCTTTCACTTGCCCTCGGGCTCTTATTGTGGAGCTTTGAATATTTCTGGATTTAATACGTGCCGAAAGCGTGATAAACACGTGATAAAAATGTGACTGATTGCTTCCCATGTAAATTAAAACAAGAATATTGCCTGTGCCTTCGTCACAGAGAGACACCACGCAAAGTGGATTCCCAGTTCACCCACAAATGGCAGATTCCGAGCTCACCCGCACACGGCAGATTCTGAGCAGCGCCGCACTGCCGTGAGTGTTAGCGAGCGGCGCGCGGCGCCTCCATGGGAACAAACTCGTGATGATCACCTGATATATCACGCCTTTATCACGCTTTTATCACGCTTTTGACTGGTGGCTGTGTTTGTTGTCTTTTCATGTATAGGACTCAGATCGACCGGTCGACACTTTTCATAGACAGATCGGTCACTGGTCTACAAGCCGAGGCCATGTCGGTTGTGTCACAGTCAGACTCAATGGTCATCAAAAATTATTGCAAGTTTGCATACAGTGGCAGCGAAATCTGATGCCACCCCCCAAAAAAGGAAAGTGCCATCAATTTTGCTCCTTCTCCGTTATCTCGAGCCACACAACAGATTTTCAGACAGGATTTTTACATAGATGGGTACTAGACATCTGTATGGCTGCCCTATAATTTTATTTTGATTAAAAACTTGAAGGATTGCGTCAGAAATGGGCGAGCATCACGATGATGTCACTCTTCCTTTATTCACACACAACCACCACAACGCGATGTCTGACGACGCGTCTGAAGTGCGCAAGTACAACCAGTGCACCCCTACCAAACGCAAAGCCCTTCTCTTCTACAAAAATTGTGACAAAATGTCCTGGGACAAGATCATGGAACAGCCAGAGTTTCGTAACAATCATCTCCACAAGCGCACGCTGCAGCGCAACTACCGGAAGTTGATGGAAAACAACGAGAACTGCTATGTGACGGGAAGGAAGGACAATCCAGGAGGGAGACCAAAACGAGTCTCACGAGACGCTCTCGAGGAGGCAACGAATTTGATTGACACGGGAGAGTTGGAGAATGGAGAAGATGTGCGTTGCACGCTCATGCCTGACATTCCTGCTCACACGGTCCGTCAAGCGCTGTCGCGGGACGCCGACTACCTAGGCTTTGCACAGAAGAAGAAGCCGGATCTCCTTCCCCAGCACATTAGCCAACGCGAGGCAATGTGGAACAGATACCGTGAATGGGAGGATCTGGCTGTCTTCACCAGCGGGATGATGATTTTCTCGGATGAGAAAAAATTCATTTTGCATGGATCTGATGGGAAGCGGTACTGTCGGCGGCTGCGTGGACAGGCTGCACTGGCTGACAGGAACGTGCAGCGTTGGGTGCCTCATGGGAGAGGGAAGGGAAAGGATAGGGGCAAGTTGAATGTCTGGGGTTGTATCCACCTGCTCGGAACAGGACCACTGGTGCGCGTGGAGGGCCTGATGGACTCCAAACAATACATCGACATCCTCTCTCGTGGACTCCTCCCCACGCTCCTTCGTCTTCCCCTCCTCCAGCATCACAGCTTCTTTTATTTCCAGCAGGACAATGATTCAAAACATAATGCACATCGGACGAAGGACTGGTTGCACAACGAGAACATCAATGTGTTCCCATGGCCTGCTAGGTCCCCGGATCTCTCCCCAATAGAGAATTGCTGGGCCGAGTTGGACCGCCGAGTCAGACTTTTGCCCGAGTACGGCAATATTGAGACTTCGGATCAACTTTTTGACGCACTGACAGCCATCTGGGGATCAGGGGAGTTCCAGGAATACGCTAGGAAGGTTTACATGTCATTTCCGCGTCGCCTTGTCGCCTTGCGCGAAAATAACTTCTCGTGGGTTGACTATTAACTTCAATTTTTCGTGTTTTCCTTGATGTTTTAGGAAATTCCCTATTGTATCATCTGTTTTCATTGAAATAAAATCACAGAGTAGCTGTACATATGTCTAGCAACCATTCTATGTAAAAATCCTGTCTGAAAATCTGTTGTGTGGCTCGAGATAACGGAGAAGGAGCAAAATTGATGGCACTTTCCTTTTTTGGGGGGTGGCATCAGATTTCGCCGCCACTGTAAGAGTTGAGAAACACGTGCCAACAAAGAATTTAGTGTGTTTGGACAGGCCATTGTATTTGATTTATTTCTCAACCAATACTGCACCTACTGGCTTGAAACCATACTCAAAATTCATTGTTTTACAAGGCGCATCTTATGGTACCCAAATTGTAGCTTGATGTGAAATTTTGAGAAGCCTAATTTCTGGAAGCCTGGAATTGCCGCGTCAATTTTCACGGCGAATACTGAACCTTTTGGCTTGATTTAAAAAATGGTGAACATTCGGATATGTCTGAGGAACACGTTCCCCGGTTTTGAGAAGAAATGTCTGTGGATCGAAGTCGCGGCGATGCGGCGAAGAAGCATAGTGACCAGCCGGTCACAACTCTTCTTCCTCGCTCCCACCATGTGGCCTCCATGAAGGGTAAACCAATCTCGGAGGACCTCCGATGGGCCATTGTCCACAGGCACAGTCTTGGTGTTCACATCCACACCATTTCTACCTACTGCAATGTCAGCAAAGCACAAATATATCGCATTGTCAATTGATTCCTCACTACCGGTAAGGTTCTTACGGCAACGCAACGGAAAAAGACAGGACAACCGCAGCATTTCACCACGGACGACATGCAGGTATGGGGCTCATCGGTAGCTTTTTCTTGAGCGTCATATATTACCCAATATCTCCACGGCTGTCTTGACAAAAGCTGCAACATGTATCTAGAAGAACTTCAGCTTGGCCTACAAGTAATATGTGGACGAACAGTCTCTTTATCTACCATCTGGCGATCACTAAAGCGCAATCACAAGTCCTTCTTTTTCATTGCTAACACATCATTCAGCTCATTCGTGTCGCAATCGAACAAAGTGTGGCCAAACGAGCGGCATACAAGTTCTTTGTGGGTCTGCACTACCACCCTTACCAGCTGGTCTTCATGGACGAAAGCTCCTGCGACTGCCGAACATCGTATTGAGGGAGGGCCTGGGCAATACAAGGACAACGCGCAGTGCAAAAAGCTTTCTTCATATGTGGGAAGACTGTCCCTTACTAAAATTACAACCTAACATTCTTTAGATACTCTGTTCTGCCTGCTATTTCACTCGACAGAATACTCTATGTCAACATTGTTGAGGGCTCTTTCACTGCAGATACATTTATCGACTTCATGGACGGACTCCTGGGCAAGATGACACCATACCCAGGCCAGAACTCGGTCGCCGTGATGGACAACTGCCGCATCAGAAGTGATTCGCGAGATGATTGAAGCACAGTGTGTTTTTTGGCCAACTGCTGTCGTTCCCTTCTGAGCTTGCCAATAATGGCATGCATTGTGTATACCTACCCCCATATTCCCCTGACTACAACCCTATGGAGCCAGGCTTTTCGAAAATGGAGGCGTACATTCGTCGAGAAGGTCAAGCGTATCGGGCAGTGACAGAGGCAGAGGACAAGAAGATTGCTGTTTTGACACAGCTCCACAACGCGGTGTACTCTATCACCCCGGAAGATGCAGCGGAATACTTCTGTCATTCTGGTTATTTCTAATGTATCAATTGCAATTACATTTTCATTATTGGTTACACGCTACAAGTTGAGAGTCTACAATGTCAAGCTACAAGAAGTCTACAATGTCAAACTACAAAAAATTTGCACTACCATGTGTTCAGTCCCTCTAAGCAGCCTTTTGTGCCTTCTCGATTCAGCGCACATTTGCACAGTCCTTCTTCCCATATTTGAGTAAGATCTTGGCCACACCAAGACTCATTGATGGACAGATCTTGAGAACAGTGTCCGCTTCTTCATTGCATAGCTGGATCAAACAAACAAAGTCATTCTGGTGGAGGGTAGGCCCGAAGGCACTGAAGTGGTGACCATCCTCGCCACGCTTGCCAGTGTCGAGGTCGAGGAGCCAATCCTCAATGGTGGGGAACAACGTCAGTGAATCATCATATTGTGACTCGATACTAGGCCCTTGCGAAGTCCCGACGATGGTAGTACAAGCACTGGCATGGGAGTGAGAACGGGAGCTGCATCAAGTGCGGGTGCGGGCGTGGGCGCAGGAGCCGGAGCCGGAGCCGGAGCCAGAGGTAATGGATAGTAGGGTGGGTAAGGAGCATTGGGGGGAGGGTAGAATGGATAGGGATACGGAGGGTACTGTGGTTGCTGCTGCTGCTGCGGTGCGCGACACAACGACGGAACATTTGTGGTACTCATGCTCAAGTTCAAGACTTCAGGGGGGGTGGTGATCAAGTCGTGTGCACCCTGGGCCTGCATTGTGAAGTCTATGAATTGTCTCATAAGAAGTGATGAATACACGCACCAAGAGTAAGCTCCATAAGCTTAATTTTGTAGAGGAGAGCGCAACGTGTTTGCCGTCTTCAAGAACAATACAGTGTCCTTGATGCGAGTTGCAGCCTCGAGCTCCCGCAAGCAATCGGCACCAGTCTTCTTGTCGCTTTTGCCTGCCTCATCCTCACTGTCACTGCTGTCGTATTTCCGCCTGCGTGCAGCATTCTGGAAACCAGGCATTAGCGAGACCACAGTGTAGTGAGTATCACACATGGTCACCTTCTTTGGCACCTTCTTATCCTTCTTCTTATCCTTCTTCACGTCCTTCTTTTTTGCCAGATCAACGATGGTAATTTGGAATTGTTTTTTCGACTTCTTCTTTGCCAGCTCCACAATCGCAGCACCAGCCTTTTTGAACAGACTGGAGAGATGATCGGAGTTATTGAGCCTACATGGAAGTGTCGCAACGGGCAAGGTGGTAAATTTATACCCAACAAGAGGTTGGTCGGCCGCTTCGCGGCCTCCCATCCCTTCCAAAGATTTAAAATAACAATCAAATCTGGGGCGTCGAAGGCTTCAGATGGACATCCATAATTTTATAAAGAGAGAAATAAAATTACCCATGTCTGCAACCTGGCTGAAGCATTTTAGGTTTATTACAAAACCACTGGTGGTGCATGCATTGCAAGCTGTATTCTGCAGCTCTGAGTGCCGACCAGACTCAAGCAAGACAATAAGTATGTGAATCTTCTGGTCTTTGTCAGGTTACATTCAATTCAAACTCATCTCCCTGTTGTAGTCCTTCCTTGGCAGAATTGATGAAATACCAAGTAATTTCAAGTCATTGGCGCCGGTTACATTGCCTTGGAAAGTTTAATGCTGACATTCAGGCCCCAAACCGGCGCCAATAATTCAACCGAAGTCACCCCACGTGCGCGTGCCTATAAAAATGAAAACATAGTCAATTATCAGCCTCGGCAAACCGGCGCTTGAATGAGTGTACACTTTTATAGGCGCGTGCGGCGCCGACTTACGTTTGTATACGTCAGACTCAAGGCAGTGGAAGGGTGCTTCCAAAAGACAGGGTTGAAATAGAGATGGTGTGTGAAGCCGAGGCGGCAATTAACAGCAAGTGAAGCACTTGTTGTGAGACAATCCACAGTTTTGGGTAGAAAGGACCATATTCAGGGCGTTCAAGGCTTCAGACAGACACCCGTCATTTTATAAAGAGAGAGATTTCAGTTGCATTGACTTCAAGTTGAATCATGTTGTCTTGAATTTATCTGAGCTGCCTGAGCTTTGCAAAAGAAGGAACCATCACTTTATGGCAGTTCTCGGCCAGGGGATGCCGAAAATACGGGATTGCGGGTCTTGAGAATGCTCGAACCGAAGGAAAGATCAGCTGAGCGGCGGAGTTCAAAAATACACGTTAGATGGGGAATTGTCGGACTGAAGCAAAGATCAAATGACCAGCGGAGTTTGAAAAGGCTTCGGACGGACAGAATGCGATAATTTTATAAAGAGGGTGATGTCAAGATCCTTTCGGTAAATGTCCATGATATCTGCGACTTTTTGGAAGAAGTTGGGTGCCATGATCCCTCTGGATATATCAAAGTCCTCCGCAGCACCATCAACTGGTATAGCAAACTCGAGCTCAATATCTGCGAGACATTTGAGAATACAGTGCATTATGGGGAACATAACCGGACGTACCTGATTCAACAGCCTGCTCCTCATCATCCTCTTCGTCTCTCCTCATCATCCTCTTCCTCCTCGGATCCAGAAATCACGACGGGTTCCTGAGAATGGCCACCTTTTGCAAGTCCAAGAAGTGCCTCAGTCGCGTCCTGCATGTCTGTGTCGTCGTCATTCCAGTCACTGGTGAGAACAGACAGCGGAGACCCATCATCGGGCGTAGTATCTTGGATGACGTCCGACTCAGAAGTTGAAGAAACCGGCATAGATTGTGGGCGTGCGGGAACTTTCACCATAAGCTTTGTTTTGGGTTTAGAGCCAGATTGTAAGGTGGGCGCTGGAGGCGTGTTTTTCGGCGGACGACCATGTTTACGTCGGGGAGCAGGGGAGGTATCCGATTCATTGTCAGGAGCCTTGCATTTGGGTTTGGGCAGCATTTTGTGGGAGCGAGGAAGAAGAGTTGTGACCGGCTGGTCACTATGCTTCTTCGTCGCGTCGCTGCGACTTCAATCCACGGACATTTCTCCTCAAAACCGGGGAACGTGTTCCTCAGACATATTATCTTGGGAGGGACAACATATATACCTTACTTGACATGTAATAGAGCCGTAATTATCGATAATTCAGTTCCAATCCCATTGGACACATTTAGCAAGTTTGACATTCAGAGATATTGTAAAGACTATTTTTATATCAGGATATTATATGATTCTGACTCTATCACATGTTTAACTACCTATAAATGCTGTACATCCCAACATATTAGGACATTGAGACATGTCCTGGGTATGCTAAATGGCATTCGGCTCGAAAATGGTCTGAAAGCACAGATTATCTAATACGTAATATTTTCGGAAATCACTCTCCATCACTAATTGAGCATGAATTAGCCTGACAGATCTATCCAAGTTTCATCCAAATCAGAGCGGAACTGATTGAGTTACTGACAATTCTTTGAAAATGTCCCCAAACCAGAAATTTTCATCCGCGCCTTTGGTTCCGACATTAGCTGTAATGTAATAGACTTTAAAGCTATCTAGAGATTCTGTAAGGGCAACCTCAGCTTGGTGCGGGAGCGTGGGAACTAGCTGGAGAATCCGAAGTAACTCAATTCACAGTACTAAATACAGTGTTCTAGAATACGCACCTAGTGGGAGAATCCAAAGAGAAGAAAGGATGAGGATTCGCACGCTAGGCGAGGTTTTTATAGCAAATAGGTACTAGCAAGTAGCACGTGTCCGAAGTGATCGGCAATGGTCCCGGGCTTGATCACATAGCACATTCCGGTGCGAGTGGCTGGACGAAGGGGAACGAGGGGGAACAGAGTCCGGAGGGACAGGGGGCGACGTTCCGGGCGAAGGCGCAGCCTGGGGCTCCGGCGAGGGTTCCGGACGAAAGGCCGGACGGACGGGCGAGGTCAGATGGGGAAGGGGCTCTGGGCAAAGGATCGGACGAGGCAGCGGGGCTGTGCGATGGGCTGGAGCTGGATGGGCAGACGGACAGATGGCCGGGCGGGGGGTTCCCCTGACATCCCCCCCCCAATGCGGCGTCCCAACGCATAGGCATCGATGGTGTCTTTAGCAAAGACATCGAAGTGCTTTACCCACTTATGGTGTTCCGGACCGTAGCCTTTCCACCGCACCATGTACCAGAGGCCGCCGTAACGGACCTTCGCTTCTAGGATCTCCTCGACCTCTGTTATATCCGTGTCGGGAAAGGAGGAAAGAGAAGAGGAGAGGAGGTAGGTTCCGGAGGAAGGATGTCCGGGCCGGAAGAACGGAAGGCTGGAGGACGGAGCTCGACGGAGGTTAACAGGAGTGCGGAAGTTAACGGAGGTCAGTGATGTGGGATCCGGAACTTCGGATATCAAAACCACTACACCACAGGGGGTTAAGGGTGAGTGGGGTTTGTACTGCTGGCAACTTGAATAGGGAAGGATGACAACAATGATCAAGGACTTCACTCGTCGGCTGGACGAGTAAGGTGAAGGCCAGACGAGTTGGGTGAAGGCCGGACGGGAATTCAGATGGCCGGACGGATATCCGGAAGGCCGGAGTCAAGGCAAGGATCGAAGCCGAGAATACAAGAAGTCGGAATAAGTCCGGACGTTGGATGAAGGACGGAGGTCACGTCCGGACGTCGGACAAAGGTAGGTTGTCGAGACGAGAAGCCGGAAGAGGCAGAAGTAGGGAATGACGACCGGACAAGTTATCCAAGACAGAGACAACGTGACAACGTTAAGTCGGAAGTATCGGAAGTTCGGAAGTTCGACCGGAAGTGGGTTGGGACCAGAAACAACGTTAATAATCAAACTGAGGTACATCCAAGACTGTACTACGTATTTATAATATTTACGGGGCAAGTCCGGATGCGGAGGGAAGTAACTAAAAGACAATAAGATAAGTTGTATAACAATAAGGACAATAAAAGAAAGCATGTGGAGCATAGTGCATAAGGACATAGGATGTGATGGTGAGTCGGATGACTGATGAAACCATCGGGTACGACACCGCGTGGACTTGGTGTTGTGTGGGGAGTCCGAGGAAGTTCCGTGATACTTCCGAGGCCGGAGCTGGAAGACGGAAGACGGAGATCGGAGGTCCGGAGGTTCGGTTGAAGATCCGGAAGTGGCGGAGAATGCCGGAGGTAGGGCCGGAGGCAGCCGGATATGGTCGGGAGTGGTCCTGGATTTGCACGGGCGTAACAACCTCCCATTGAACGTCACGGTCCGTCTGGAGGACGGGCGGCGGTTCGTCATTTCGGGGGTGCCCGGGGAACGGGTCCGGTTCCGCGAGTTGGAGTTTCACCACCGGAAAGACCGGGTGGAGCTGGGAGTACTGTAGGGGAAGCTCGAGCTTGTAGGCGTCCCTTCCGACAATCTTCACGACTTTAAAGGGGCCGAGGCGTTTGTCCGCAAATTTGATGGACGGATGGGTCGTCCGGATGTCAGAGGCGTCCAGCCAGACTCGGTCGTCCACTTTGATTTCCGGGGCGGGCATGCAGCGGCGGTCGTAGTACAGCTTTAACTCGTCTTTGGCTTTAATGAGTGCGGCTTTGGCTTTCGAAACTCCGGACGCGATCCGGTCCCGGAACTTGTTTGCGGATTCCACAGTCAAACGCAATCCGTTGCGCTCGAACCCCATCTGAGGGAGCCTCCCGGTGTCTGTCATGAACGGGACTTGTTGCGTCGAGGAGTGGTCGTTGTTGTATGCGAACTCCGCGGCTGGAAGGAGCTCGTCCCAGTCTTCCTGTTTGTAGTTCGTGAAGATCTGGACAAACTGCTCGAGCTCCTGGTTGACACGCTCAGTTTGGCCACGTCTCCAGACAGGATGAGGTCTTGGAATGTCGTTCATCATCATTCGGAATGTGGCTGGAGAGTTGGTGAGGCTGAAGTACATCACCAGCGGCTCAAAGAGCCCTCGGTTAGTATGGAATGCGGCCTTCCACTCGTCGCCCCCCCGGATACACGATTATCCGAGCGTTCTCGGACATCGCGCGGCCCCTCTTCGACCTCACGAAGAAGGGTATAGCGTGGACCTGGACCGCTGCTGCAGCTACCGCTTTCCAAGCCCTCAAGGATGCAGTGACCACGGACCCCGTCCTGGTCCTGCCAGACGAGTCGTGTCCGTACCGAGTCGTGGCGGACAGCTCTGACTACGCCGTCCTGTCCCAGCCAGACGCGGACAGAAAGTGGCATCTGGTCGCGTTCTACTCCAAGAGTCTGAGTGACGTCCAGCGCAATTACGAAATCCACGACAAAGAGATGCTTGCAATCATCTGAGCCCTCGAGGAGTGGCGACACTTCCTTGAGGGCACGCAGCATCCGGTTGAGATCTGGACGGATCACAAAAACCTGGAGTACTTCCGGAAGGCACAGAACTTGAACCGGAGACAGGTGTGGTGGTCCCTGTACCTGTCCCGGTTTGACTTTGCACTCCACCACCAGCCCGGTCGCCTCAGGGGTCCGGACGCGCTGTCCCGTCGCCCGAACCATGGAGTAGGCTCGGACAGCACGGACGTCACCCTCCTTTGCCCGGACTTATTCCACGTCTGCGTGCTGGAAGGTGCCGTGGTCACCGGGCCCGAGATTCCCCTCCTTCGCGACGTCTGGGAGGCCTTTGCAGGTGAACCGGAGCTTGAGGACCCCGTTGCGCTCGTCGCACGGGAACTCCTCAAGAACTGGAATGTTCGCTCCCCACGGTCGTCCGAGTGGCGTATCGCTCACAGCCTCCTTCATTACCGCGGTAAGATTGTTGTGCCACGGAATAAGGACCTCCGGCGCCGGATCATTGCCCTCCACCATGACACTCGGGTTGCTGGACACGCCGGATGCTTTAAAAACCTTGAGCTCATCGCCCGGTGATAAGCCGTGAATTCGCCAACACCTGAAAATTAATGTTTTCTGGATTTCCATTGCGGATACACGCGCATCTGGGTCTATGACGAGTCCCAAGTCAGTAGACCTGGAACTGCACGCTATAATCTAAATCCAGAACCGGTTGCGGATGAGTATCCAGAAAACACACATACTGGGTGCCTCCGACTAATATGCCGCTGGTTCTGGATCCCACTGTCGTACAATAGGCAGGAGGTTGTGGGTAGTCCAAACGAACATCGGGAAATAAAACATCCATTCTGGGCCTATTTGTGGATCTCAGAGCAAGTTCATCTTGAATGAGTTTCAACATTGTTTGTCCATGCTTGTACCAATGAGGCGACGTGTTTGATCACGTGATGACCTAGAACCTTTCAGACCGGAACGGGCCGGATCCGGATGTGGTGTTATACACCCATCAAATATTGATCGGCTTAATATGGCAACCGAGTTCGAACCCAATTTAGGAAGCAGGTCCTTACTTGAGCTATGAAGGGGACCAGGGTGTCTAATTGTAGGCAAAAGACCCAAGGTTCCGGATTTCCAAGAATCCTTTGAGGGACACAAGTAGTGCGCCCAAGAAATCCAGAAGAACCACCGGCTTGATTCATCGAGGCTGTCCTTGGGGGCGTGCTTGTATTTTCGAGTTATTATCAATCTATCAGCTTTTTCGGGATATTCCCTTGCATGTTCTGCATGTACGTGTGTGTGTGTTCTACGTGATCCTGCGTGTACGTGTACGTGTCCTGCGTGTTCTGCGTGTTACTTGTGTGTGTCCTACGTGTTTTGCGTGTCCTACGTGTGTTCCGGATTTGTTGCGTGTTGCGTGTCAAATTGGTTCACTGCTCCTGTCTTACGAGGTTAGAGTGGGTGACCCAGAGTTGCAAAACTATAAATTGAACCATTGTCCGCGGACGATCCTGGATTTGCTTGCTGCGATCCGCAAATATTAAACAATTGTTCCCGTGTATCTTCTATCGGTACACAAAGACCCATACTCGGTCGCACTCTCTGGGATTGCATCCGGAATCACTAGTGGAGTTTGGTTGGTTGTTGTTTTAGGGATTTGTGTTGGTTTCAGGATTTGTGAATCCTGAACTAGAGCACACTTCTTCATTGCATTCAGCCCTTCGGATTTGCATTATAGTGGATTTCACCCATAGACCGCCGGCACACGTTTCATCTGGAGCCCACCGCGAGGGGCCAGTTGTTCATTTGTACGTTGCTCGCAGTCTTGTGGATTTTTTCCCAAGAGACAAAAGCTGTTCTTCAGAGTAAAATCCTGAAAACAGTATCTTAGGCCTTCTGTCCGTATACAGAAAAATTTGGCAAACATTTCGCGTCAGGCACCTCGTGAGGAGCCAGATCCGGAAAGTCCATCGTACCAAGGGCAGGGGGTTTTACCCGAGTCAGGTTTTGAACGGCCACCTTCTCGAACTACTCGCACAATCAGTAGATCCGGAAAACAACCGTTGCTTTCTCAGCTCAAGCAACACTCTCTTAGCAAACTTGCTAAAGCCCAATCCGCGACCCAAAGACCTTCCCCATCTGCTCGTGCTCGAGCAGACGCATCGTTGCAGACCCAGGAACGTAAATTGGCTTCCAAGGCACTTGCTGCACGGAATCCAGAACTTCCAGTTGCATCGTCTTCACAAGTTCAAGAAGACCTTGAACCAACTCCAGATCCTGAACCAGGATCGCCTTCGTTGTCTTCTCACGGAGCAACAACCAGTGTACCAGACCAATCCGCTATACAGAATCCTACGAACAACACAATGGCCCAACAGCCTAATGTTGCTGCGTTCCGGATTCCCTATCCATGGGAAAAGAATGCGCCCAGCTTTGATGGGGGGGATGCGGCCTCTTTGAGGCGCTTTCTTAATCATATGCAGGCCATTATCCAGTTGGGTGGGATTACGGATACCCTTGCAAAGAAGGATAAAATCATAGAGTTTGTGACAGACCAAGATACCAAAGACCAGTGGAAGGGTTTCGACTCCTATAGCAATGGGACTTTTGATGAGTTCATTGCGGAGATTGAGGATCTTTACCCTGAGTTGGAGGGTGTCAAAGTCGGGTCGCTCCAGAAACTCCGAAAAATCTGCAAAGAAAACCAGGATATCGAAATGTCAGACGCAGGTCGGCTTAAACTGTTTTCGAAGAAATTTGAAACGGAAGCTGCAAAGCTGATGCAACCTCCAGCCTCCATAAGTAATGGGGAACTGGTTGGGAAGTTTCTGGAGTGTCTTGATGAAAAACTTGAAGCACAAGTGCTAGCAATGATGGTTCAACATCAGTTTCTTAAAGAAACCAATCCCACCCTAGCACCCGCAAATGCTGCTGCTGGGGCCGGTCAAGCCCAAAACGTGAAACGTAGGGGTGATGTTATTCCATTAGCAGATGTGCTCAAAATCGCAAAACACGTTGTGGATATTGCTGCGGCAAGCCCGAGAAATACGAAGTCCAGTAGCGGCGGTTCTGGATACATTCCAGCTGCTGAACCTGGAATCAAGAAGGAAGATCTTCAGAGACTGGAAGCTCTGTCCCAAGAGGTTTCTCACATTAAGGATGGGTTTGAAGTTCACAAGAAAGAGATAGGAAAAACGGTGGCAGACACCATCCAACAGTCCTTTGCTCAAATTGCGAGACAAGCCCCTCCCCACATGTCCGGAAACGCGGCTGGTTCTGGAATCCAGAACAACCGTACCTACGGGAACAACAATGAACAATCCGGAAGAATGGCTGAAAGGCCCCCCATGGATTGCTTCTATTGTAAAGAGGATCATCCAGTAGCTACTTGTCCACATAAAGAAGAGCACATTAAAATGGGCTACATAACTTTTGTGGATGGGGCCATGCGTCTAGGCAATGGCTCGTTCATTCCAAAGTTTCCGGATTATAAATCCAAGAAAGAAAGGGTGGATGACTACTATGCAGGACAAGGCAAACCGAGAGGTGCACCTCTGGGTAAAAGAGTTAACCAGCAGTTCTCTCAAGGCTATATCCAGAACGGAGATGAGGATCAAGTCAACCAGATATGATTCAAGAGATGATGAGTTACTGGCCCTACGTGTGCAGTTAATGAACCAGAAGAAGTCTGAGCAATCTCGGCAGATGAACCAGAAAAATCAACAGCAGTTTGTGCAGGTTGATCCAGAAGGTTCAAATTCTGCTGGGAACACTATTAGGGTGACTCCGGATCAGATTGCACAGATGTGGGAGATGTATCTGCAAACCCGTTCAGGAGCTGGGACTAGCTCTGAATCGGGAAATTTCTGAATCGTTCGAGGAAGGAGGCGGGTGGCCCGGTTAGAGCTCCAGCCCCACCCAAGACCAAACCTCCGGAGAACCGTGTTGAGGTCCAGAGTCCAGCTGCTAGGAATCAGAATTGGCGCGTGAGATGGGTAGATGAAGAAGATGTTCATAGTCAGGTAGACACCCTGGAAAGTTGGCCAGACCCGGTCAACCGGAAAGAGCTACTTGAGTTTCTGAAGTTGGTGGATGAATACCGGAATGATCTCTGGGATTACAAAAGCCATATAAAACCGTTAGTGATTATGTCTAAGGATACCATTCCCTTCATATGGGGGGAAAGGGAACGAGGGATATTCAACGAAATACGGAAAAAGTTGGTCACACATATCAAGAGGCATTCTAAATCCAGAATCCAAGCTGGGGTTGCTGCTGAGGATTTAGGTGTGGAGGAGGCGGCAAAGCCAGGGAATAGGAACCTGAGATTAGACGATGCTGTTCTGGTTGAAGATACCCAGCCGCTTGATGTTCAAGTCCAAAAAGACTTGCAGAAAGTAGGCTTTAATAAACAACCAGGGGCTCGCCGATCCGGAACCGTCCCCAGTGCCGAACCAAAGGCCTATCGATTGGTGGCTCCTGTACAAAAGCCAGGGCTAACCAATACTGTGGTGAACGATGTGATGGATACGGAGGTGAGGATAAAACTCGGGGATCTTATGGCAGTATCCGGAGAAGTATCCAAAGGTGTGAGATCCAGAACAACCAAAACAAGGCAGCCGGTTCTTGATAAGGAGAACCAGACTGTTTACTTGATGGATGATCCGGAACCCGAGGAGGACCCTTTTCCGGCGGATGAGTACATAGAACGGTCCGCTCTTGGAGCAGATGCCCTTCACATTGCCCATCTACCAATGTCAAATTTCTTCGTGTCCACTGGTGATGATGGCCTTCCGGTTGGTTCCGTGGTCATTCAGGATCCAGTGGAAACTTATCTGAACAGTATGCCAAAAGGAGAGCATAGACGAGTCTATGACGCGGGGCAGAAGATTTACGCTGCCAGGGAATCAGGAGGCTTGCGGTGCCTCTTCCCATTGGTCAATGGGAGGCATGGCGTTGAATCCGTTCTGGATACCGGTTCGCAGATTGTGTCAATGTCACTCAAACGGGCAGTTGCTACAATGCTTACCTGGAACCCGGATATAAAGATACATATGGAATCCGCAAACGGTGAGCTAAAGGAAACTGAAGGCTTGGCCAAGAACGTTCCATTTCTCTTTGGAGATTTAACTATCTACCTCCAAGTCCATGTCATAGAAGGTGCCCCCTACGATATACTGTTGGGGAGGCCATTTGACATTTTGACCGAAAGCACCATCCGGAATCGAATGGATGGAGGGTCCACGATTACCATCTCGTGCCCCAATACGAAACAATGCATAGAAATGCCCACGTACAAAAGGGGTGCTCGTACCATTCTGAGCCGACCAGAAGATGAGATCTTGGGAGGTGGTTCTAGACCTGCGACCCCGGAAGGGAAAGCTGAGCCACAGAAGACTCAGGTTTTTCAGACACTTTCGAGGAATTAGGGATAGACCGTCCCCAAGGAGAACTTGCACTGAAATTCGGTTTTGATGAGATGGGCAATTCCGGATAGAAGGATATCTGGAACCCAAGGACGGCATGGCATTTGGGTCGGACGAGTTGAACACTGCATACTTATTGGCGTCGACCGAGAGTACAGAACTCAAGGGAGATGAAAAGGCTTCGTAACTCCTGCAAGAGTTTGCGTCTCCACGGCTGAATCCAGAAGTAGATGGAAGTGGAAAACAGGCCTTTCAGGTCTTTACCTTCGAAGAAAAACCGAAGTCCAAGAAGGCAAAGGCTCGAAGAGCTAGAACGAACCGTGGGAAACATAAAGTGGATCCCAAAGTTCGGTGTGTGTGCTGTCAGTTTGTGGATTGGACAGATCCAGAGAATAGGGGAGATCCCGAAGCTGGAACCAGTGCCCATCCCTCAGACTCGGAGCACACTCCTGTAAACAAAGACAAGAAGAAGAAGCGTAAAAAGAAGAAGGCTCCGACATCAGATCCGAGACCGGATTCGGAGGCCCAATCTGCTGACGCTCCTGTAATGTCTTCGTTTGCCGGGAAGAAATATAAGCCTGTAGCGCTTAAAGTTAGACCTGTATATGGGGATTTACCGGAAAAGTATAGGCTTAAGAGAGAGATAACAGGTGATCCTTTAAAGGATATGCCAACCCTACCGCAGCAACCTTCCGAATTTACTCCTACAGGGAGGTACACAGAGGAATGGAAAGAAATCATTGATAAAATCCACAAAGGCAACTTTCTCTCAAATGAAGAAAGGAAGTTCATGCACCATTTTATGATGGTGCAATCAGATGCATTTGCCTGGGATGATTCCGAACGTGGAAGCTTTAAACATGAATTCTTTCCACCCGTCGAAGTACCAATTGTTGAACATAAGGTCTGGGTAGAGAAGAGTATACCCATACCCTGTGGCCAACTTGAACAAGTCTGTAAGATCATCAAGCAGAAAATCGATGCTGGTGTCTATGAGCCTTCAAACGCTTCTTACAGGACAAAGTTCTTTGGGGTTGTCAAGAAAGACGGAAAGAGCATTCGGCTAGTCCACTCTCTTGAACCTTTAAATGCAGTAACCATTGCGCATTCTGGGATTCCTCCGGGTACGGATGAGTTCGCGAACCATTTCGCCGGGAGAGCCTGTGGGGCAGTTCTGGATTTGTATTCCGGATATGACCATAGGGACCTAGCAGAAAACTCTCGAGATTTCACTACATTCCAGACACCCTTTGGAGCACTAAGGTTGGTAAAGCTACCCCAAGGGTGGACCAACTCGGTACCCATATTCCATGACGATGTTACGTACATTTTGAGGGATGAGATCCCACATGTAACGATTCCGTATATCAACGATGTTCCGGTCCGAGGACCAGGAAGTCGGTATATGGGATTGGACGGAAAATATGAGACCATCCCTGGAAATAAAGGGATCCGTCGATTTGTCTGGGAACACTTCCAAAATCTGAACTGCGTTGTTCAACGCGTTAAGTATTGCGGGGGTACCTTTTCGGGGACCAAGGCCTTGCTCTGCTTGGACACTTTTCCGGTTGTTGGGCATATGTGCTCATTCGAAGGAAGGAGACCCTCAGAGGATAGGATTGGTGTTATTGAAAAGGTGGCCTGCTCTGGAAAATGTCTCAGAGGTCAGACAGTTTTTGGGAGTAGTAGGGACGATGACGATGTTCATTCAAGGCTATACTGTGATGAGCCGCCCTTTGACTCGCCTCTTGCAGGCAGATGTTGATTGGGAGTGGGGCGAATTACAGGATGCATCCATGGACAAAATCAAGTACGCAGTCAGGCATTGTGAAGCATTAAAACCCATTAATTATGAGTGGGACTCTGATGTTATAATGGCTGTGGACACATCCTGGATGGCTGTTGGTCTTGAAATTTATCAAGTCGACCCGAACGATCCTACGAAGAAATATTATGCAAAGTTCGATTCCATACCCTTGAACGAAAGAGAGGCAAGATTCTCTCAGCCAAAGAGGGAGTTATATGGTTTACTAAGGGCCCTGCATCATATGCAGTACTGGCTGTTGGGATGCCGCAAACTTGTGATAGAGACAGATGCCATGTATATCAAAGGCATGCTCTCGAATCCGGGAATGGGACCCAACGCAACAATCAACCGGTGGATAGAACAAATCCTAATGTTCCACTTCCAGTTGAAGCATGTTAAGGGCTTGACGTTTTCACCTGATGGATTATCCAGAAGGAGGAAACAACCGGGAGACGTTGAACATGTAAATCCGGAACAGGGCATGGATGACAATCCACCTCCGGAAAATCATGGGGAGTGGGATCACGATATTGCGCAACCTTTGGAGTTTGATGAGTTCAAATCATCAATAGACACCAGGGGAGGGTATATCCAGGAAATATATATTCCGAGTACGGAACTTCCGGATGTACCTGACGCAATTGAAAGTTTCACTGAAGACTGCGTAATAGCGAGTCAAGATCGAGATGCAGTAGACATAGGAGTGCGTCGAGCATATGAAGCTGAGGGAATAAAGTTGCCTCAGTACCTAATGTCTCAGATCTCTTGCCAGAGGACGATTTAAATACGACCCCAATAGGCGAGAAACTTATCCTGAAGATCAGCGCTCTGAGTCCGCAAAGGCACAAGAAGAGAAACTTGACAAGGTTAGGGTCTGGTTAAAGGATCCTTCCCGCAGACCGGACGGTATGTCAGATAGGACATACAAAAGGTTCATGCGCTACGCAACACAGTACTTCTTGGCCAAGACTGGAAAGAGGTACCGGAAGAACGAAGATTCGCAACACCAGCTGGTTGTGGATAAAGAATACAGGATGTACATCCTGAAAGCGTCCCATGATAGTCTCGGACACAAGGGGGCCTTTTCGAGCAAAGCAATGATTGAGATAAGGTTCTGGTGGCCAGAGATGGATCGAGACGTTGGATGGTACGTCAAGACTTGCAGGCTCTGCCAGTTGAGGCAAAAGAAATTATTGCGGATTCCGCCAAGGGTTACGATGACGCCGAGCCTGTTCCAGAAAATTCATATAGATGTAATGATTATGGGTGTGGTTTCAAATGGGCATAAACTGGTTGTCGCCGCTAGATGCGCTCTAGCACGATGGTTGGAAGCCAGGGCCTTGAGGAGCGACAATGCTGAAGCCTTGGGCAAGTTCCTTCTAGAAGAAATCATATGCCGCTGGGGGTGTCCACAAGTGCTCGTTACGGATAACGCGAAGCAGTTCGTGGCAGCTCTGGAGTGGTTACATTTGAAATACGGAATAACGGGTATCCGGATTTCGCCTTACAACTCTCAGGCCAATGGAGTCGTTGAGACTGGTCACTGGGATGTTAGACAAGCAGTCTGGAAGGCAACTGGGGGAGACACGCGCAAGTGGTGGTGGTTCTTGGTTCATGCTGTATGGGCAGACCGGATCACTATGCGTCGTGGTTTAGGCTGCCCACCTTACTTTGCGGTTACGGGTGCGCATCCAACCATACCTTTAGATATAGTAGAGGCAACATGGCTGACGGAGTATCCGGATACCATTATTCCGACCCATGAGTTGATTGGGTTGAGAGCAAAGGCCCTCGCTAAACATGCAGACCATGTAGAGGAAATGCGTCAACGAGTTAGTGCAGAGAAACTCGCTGCGGTCAAACGGTACGAAAGAGTTCACGAGGATACCATTGAGGATTATGACTTCCAACCCGGGGATCTTGTTTTGGTTAGAAACACCCAGGTTGAGAAATCCTTAAACTCCAAGATGGATTATCGTTACATGGGACCAATGGTGGTTGTCCGGAGGACTAAGCCAGGAGGGTCTTATTTAATCTGTGAACTAAATGGCGCAATGTTGAGCGGAAAGATCGCCCAGTTTCGGGTGATTCCGTATGAGAGCCGCAAAAAGATGGTCCTTTCAGACAAAATAGAAAAGTTGATCGACCTGTCCCCGGAAAAGCTCGAAGCACTCGCACGTGCTAAGGAAGATGCTGAGTACAAGGGAAAAGATCTGCAATTCCATAAAGTCTCGAAGTTAAACCCAGATTGGGCGGTTATCGATCCGGAACTATTGCCAACCGAGTATGAAGACCCTGAGGAACCGCCGGAAGAAGATTTGGGCCCAGCTAGAGTCTATGATGCCGATAATCCTCGACGTTCGTCCAGAACAAGGAAATAGGCTGTAGTCTCATGGTTCGAAAATCCGGAAGGTCTTCTGGACATAAAGCAGCGGCAAATGAATGTATTCGGAATGAGCGACTAAGAGTTGGTCCATGGCTTATAACGGAGCCTACGCCAAAAGAGCGGAAACCAAGGGCATGGTGGGATATACGGTAAAGACTGGACGTTGCGGATGCAACTGAACTCTAGCACTGCCCAAAGAAGCCTAAGGGACCGGGTTCTGAATGTACGGGCATGGAGTAGGAACATGGTGGCAGTATGGGCATGGGAGAAAGTCTGGAATAAAGCCAGTTAGAAAAGAACAAGGACATTTTCTGGATTCCGCACCTAATGGGTCTGTGCGAGACCTTCGAGAGGCTCCTGATTCCTCTGCCTGAGCAAATCCAGAAGTTTCTGGCGCTCCAAATGAGTATGCTTGTACGAGTTCACCAGCAGTGAAATCCGACAGGTGATGGCAGAAAGTTCGGAACGAGCAGAGTACTCCATGTGAAGCAGGGAGTCCGTCGTAATGGGAGGCTTGCTCTGAGCGATGGCCATTGCAGCGGAAAGGTTACCGGATCCGACCGAGATGTTGAAGTTTTCGATTGAGGGAAACTCACCTGAAGGCAATAAGGCATCCGCAAACCAATCCGGAAAATAGAGCTTACCCTGTGAAGCAGAGTCAGCTTCGAGTTCAACAAAAGAATTCTTGCGGCGACGCTTGTGGGACGAGCTAGGCGCCGCCACGGCTACCTTTTGGGCTTCGGCAGGAGCGACACGGTTGACAATGGCCATAGCCTTGGTGTACGAAGAGGACGTCTGGTCAAGGCGAGCGATGTTGATATAAGGGATGCGTACCGTTTCCGAACGCACGAGAGCCTTAGGCTGTTACAGGAAAACTAGTCGCAATTAACCAGGAAAACTGTGTTTGATGAAACGCACAGTGACCTTGGGAGAATCGGCTAGGGCGGGGTTATCAATAACCTGGAGCCCTTCATCCTGAGGCAAGGAAAGTCAGGCAATCCGGAAAAGATGGGGAATGCGGACCTCGAGCGGTTCTGCGTCCTCCATGGTTCGTCCTCGTTGGCGGCAACAACCTCCTCGACTTCATCTTCGGATTCGGAAGAGATTTCCTCTGGGTGAGAGGCTTGGCGGGCTTTCCCTAATATTGAAGTTCAGAACCGGGGATTAAACCAGAAAAATGGGGGAGACGCACCTTGGATTCTTAGAAGCCTTGGCTGCCTCACGAGCCCCCTCCAGTTCCGCAGTACGAGCATCGTGTTTGACAGACGGGAGTTCTTCTGAAGGCGGATCCGGATTTCCTTGATCTCTCTGAAACAGCCAACGCGTCGCGGATGGCCTTTACGTTCTTCTTTTCATAGAAGCCTTGTGTTGAAGTCGAAAAGCCTCGAATTTGACATGGAAACGAGGGTACAACGCGTATATCGGGTCAATAAGGGAGATAACCTGGAAATGAGGACGGAAGGCACCTTGAAAAGGGTCAGGAGCATTCTGGATAAATGTGAAAATCCGGAAACGTACCAAAGTGCGCGCTGCTCTCCCTGCCTTGTTAGGGTATTCTCGAAGTCCTCCATCTTGATGTCATCGGTGAAGTCACCGACGCCGAGCCGAGCTTCGCGGTAGAGACTAGCAACTCGGGCGGTGGAACAAAGGTGTTGGATGAGCCATGTGTATGCGATAGACCGCTCCAGAGCGGTAGGTGTGCGAGAAGTAAAGGCCTGCGATAGTAGACGCGGGTAAGATGATAACGGGGATTGGTATGGCGTCCAATGGGTATTTAAGCTCATGCGGAAATTATGGATCAGGGGTATCCGGAAACTGAGGACAGTTTGAGTTTTAAAAATGGGGGAGAGGGTAGGATACCGGCTCATCAGTTTTCGCAAAATTCGATTGCGGATGATGGACAGGTCCTCATCTCCAAGGACATTATGAGCTCAGGCCCCACAGCAGATAGGGATATTCTATCCAATGGCAAAATCCGCTACATAGGAGCAAAGCGACCGGAACCTTGGTATGACTGTGGCATGTGAATAATTACATCATGGCGATTATCAGTTTTGGGCCAAAAGGGGATCATTGACAGATTCTGTCAGATCCTGGAACTAACGTGCGGTTTCGGATTCTTGGCCCGACAACAAATCGAATAGTCTAAACACTTGACAAAAGTAGCTAATCGATATCGTAAAGATCGTTGTCGTCCCAACCATTGGCATCCTCCCAATTCCCAGCGGGATCCCAGTTACTAGACCAAAGGCTGGATTGGAGTACACCGGTGGGGGAACTATCCGCAAAAATGACAAGGGTATCGAGGTTCGCACCACTATCCACAGCGGTCTGGGTGGAAAATCGGGTCTGACGACGACGGGCAACCGAGTTGACAAGGCCGATAAGCTGAACGCTAAGGTGGAATAGGGTGGCGAAACACCACTGATTACGGATCGGACAGGAGTGAGCAGGGCCAGGTCAGCTTGAAAAGCGGAACCCGCCCAGCAAGCGACTGAACCGTTCGGGAAGAGGTGTACCAATGAACAAGGGATATAAGGCCTGAGAACCTGGAGTTCGAGGAAGCGAGCTGCAGCCAGGCTGGAATCCGCAAACGCATGTTGACCTAGAGCCAGAAAAGGTTAATATGAGGCTGGTGAAGGAAGGATTCGGAACGCACGCCAACGTCTGTAGAAATTGGTTTCAAAGCCTTGAAGCCATTCCTCCCAGAACCAAAGTTGGTGAAGTCGCACTCGGAATCCGGAATACCAGCGCAATGGGTACAAGGGCCCCGAATCTAACCGATTCGCAAACGTGCCCGTCACGTTCGCAAGGCCAGCAAGGAAGGCTCGTACGAGGCTGAGAAGCAGAATCTAGTCAGGGACGGTTTTCTGGATCTTTGGAAAACCAACCTTCATAAGGACAAGAAGTGCCTCGACCTCGCGAGTAAGATCAGAATTAGGGTCCATATGACAGGAATAGCGATAGTTGGAGCGGGTTGTCCTGTCCAGTATTGGGAACGCTCATGGTGGAAGAAGACAAGAAGTTCCAACAGAAAGGGGCAATCCGGAATGTCACAAATTCTGGATTCGGCAGAAAGATAGAGCTGGTACAGGGGTATCATACTCTATACTAGCTACCCCTCTCCCAATGGAAAATTGTCTCCCCGAGGACGATAGGAAAGGGATCGTTCTCGGGTGCAGCGGCAATAAGTCCCTCGACATGTGCCCGCCACAAGTCCTTCAGCTTCTTGTTGATGTTGAGAGAGTGAAATGAGAGGTAGAGATCCAGAAGCACGTTCGAATCCTTGGTATCAAGGATGGCGTCTTTAACGAGCTCGAAACGACGAGTAAAAACCCGTTGGTTATGTTCAAAAACCTGGCGAGTAGCGGCTAAGAGATCCGGAACAGGAATCTTTCCGCGGCCTGGTTTGAACTCTGCGAGAAGGAAGGATGGTTAACCATAAAAACTGAGATCCGGAAAAATAACGTACTGCCAGCAGGAGTACCCTCCGGAAAAGCTTGGTTAAAGGCTTCCCATTCCCTCCATTGTCGGAATTTACAAGTACCGCAGACGCGGTCCTCGCACTCTTCGCACTCGCGGCCCCAGGCAATAAATCTGCAGTCCAACCCCTTTTTGCACAATAGGTACAGCGTTGAAGTGGCTATCAAGAAGAGTCAGTAGAAATCTGGAAGATGAGAATCCAGAAACGCACTGAAAAGTCTTCCAACATGTATGACGCAAACTCCCATTCGAGAGATGGGAAGGACATAACATTGGGCATGGTTCTGGATACTCAAAGAGGAGTTCTGGATCAGGCGTTATGGTGCTGACATGTAGATATGGAACTCGAATGTCTTAAGATCAGACTTGAATTGATCCGGCTGATTTCGGGCATTTCGGAGATGTTGGCTTCTCAAGGAAATTTCACTTAGTCGGCAACTGGGAAGGAAATCCGGAAACCTGACTTAGAAGAATTTGGGCTTTGTGAAAGAATCCAGAAATTGGCACCTGAGCGCGGTGCATTGATTACTGAGAGGGTCCTGCTACAAACTAGTCCTATCTAGATGTACAGAACCCAGTGTCCAAGAGATTGTTTGCAATTATTCGAGACTGTGCTGCTGGTTGTACGTAAAATTCGCAAAGATGAAAGATCCAGAAACCCGTCGCCCGCCCTACGCCTTCGACTTGCCCTTGGACTTCACCTTGGTCTGAGGAGTGGTCCGGGGAACGGCGTCGCCAAAGGTGAAGGTACTGGCCCCAAGGCGCGTCAAAGCGTCGAAGTCGACGAGGCGCGAAGCCGGAATCTTGGAGACCCACTCGTCCACGTCGAAGGTCTTGTCACCCTGGAAGCGCTCGTTGTAGGAATCGATGAGGCCGTTAACGAAGTTCTGGATGGCCTCCGGCGTCTCGTCGTTGAAGCAAGCTTTGAGCGGTTCCGGACCGAATTTGTCGACGACCAAGAGGGCGTTGGTAGCGAATTTCGAAAGGCGCTGAGCAACTCGGAGCGCGGCAACGTCGGCGAGACGGCGAGAGTGGTCGGCAGCTTGGATGAGTTCGATGAGCTCGTCCTTCTCGGAGTGAAGGTCTAAGGAAGAAGCAGATAAATCAGTATCCGGAAGGAAAGGGACAATAATCCGGAAGACTCACATTCTGGAGACAGACTCGTCCACTCGCCGAGGCGTCGGATGAACTCGACGACCTGCGCTGCATCCCGGTTATATGTGCACCCGTGCATGGTGGAGCTTGCGCAGTTGTCGCAGAGGGTACCAAAGGCAGTCGGAGTGCACTCCTTGCCAAGGATGATGCAGTTGAGACAAGGCGCGTGTGGCTAGGGAAAATCCGGAAAATTCTAGTCAGGATCGACGGGCAGAATAGAACCAAAAGGGCACGTACGATGAACTCGTTAAGACCGTCTGTGATGGCCTTGGTGTCCGAGAGTGAAAGACGGCGGTCCTCGAGCGGGTTTGGGCCCAGCTTCGCCGGTTTCGTGGGGTCGGAGGCAGGAAGACCGGTATAGAAGACCGGGTTCGACGAAGCCCCCAGGCGGACGGTAGAAATGATATGTTTCTGGTCGTCGGTGGAGATGTTGAACTCGTCACCTATTAGGGTGGTTAGCGGTTTTACGGAGTTTCCGGATAACGGAAATATAAACCGAGACGCACCACTGGTAGCCTTGCGGTTATTCTGGCGTTTCCTTAAGAGCGTCTCGACGGCCTTGCCAAGGGCGGCTGGGTCGATCGCAGCCAACTATAAATGATAGGGTTAAAAGAGGGATCCGGAAAAGACGAGAGCGGACTTACCGTGGTCTTCTTGCCTTTTGCCTTGCTGGGACCAGCAGCAGCGGGTTTAGTGGCGCCGCGTGCAGGACGACGAGTGGCCTAGGGCGGAAGGGATATGTCAGGGAGGTCCGGAATAAAAGAGAAGAAGTCGGACGCACCGGTTTGACATCTTCCTCTTCCGCGTCCTCCTCGGGTTCGACTTCGTCCTCGCCGTCGGCGTCTTGGGAACCACCTTCGTCGTCGTCGGACTCGATGACTTGGACCTCCTAGAAAACAAACATGCAATTTAGCGGATTCTTGAGTTGAGTCCGGAATAAACGTACCTTGACCGGTTCCTTCGGGACTTCAGGTTCGGCGACCTTGGGTGGTGCTGGAGCGGGGGCCTTGCGTTTCGACGCAGCCGCGCCCTTGTTGGCAGGCTAATGGAAGTCAGAATAGGAATCCGGAAACCGAGAAGGTGAGACGAACCTTGGGGACCGGACCCGTTTGAGAGGTTCCGGATGTCGGAACCTTGTCTTGCGAACGAGTGGAGGGCTTAGACTGGTGAACGGTCTAAGTCGATGTAGAAGGAAAGGAACGGGCGTTACTCACCAAAGTAGAGGCAGAGCTGGCGGTGGGAACGTTGACGCCCGCGAAACGAAGGCGCTTGGACTAGGACCTGCGTCAGAAAAAGATACATTCTGGACAAGAGGAAGGAACGTACGGGAGAGGGATCGACCTTGTCCTCGTCGTCCTCGTCGTCGTCCGGAGGGGCGGACCTCTTAAGGGCGGGTTTCTTGGTTGAAGAACCGGAAGGCGCTTTGGGTTCCGGATGGGTCGAAGATTCTGGTTTATTGGAAGGCGCTTGAGGAAAGACAGTGTTAGTAAAGTAGATCCGGAAACGATATGGGTGAACGACTCACTAGAAGGCGCGCTCTTCGAACCGCGCTTGGCGGGTTTAGCGGTCCTTTTGAGGACGTCGTGTGGCATGTTGAAGAGGTCGGTGTCGGTACAGGAGATCATCGGACCGCGGGTTTGGATAGGTTCAATCCTGGGGAAGTGAAATCCAGCAGGGACCTCGCCGGGCTAGAGAAAGGAGGTTGGGTCAGCATACGGTATAAAATCCGGAACGTGTTATGACACACCTCGTATGTTTCATAGACCTGCACCCCGACCCAGACTTTGGGACCGACGCCGATGAGAGCGAGAAGACGGGTGTACCCGTACCAGACATCGAGGAGTGTGGTATTGACCTTGGTGGCAATATCTTCGGGGAATTTAGCCTTCAGGACTTCCTGGATTTCGGTGTCAGAGGGAACAAGCGGATGGAACGATTCAAGGACGTACTAGGAGTGGGAAGGCATTGTTAATGGCCACCACAGCGTCGGCCTTGGAGTCGGGCCATTTGGCAGCGACATTATCGAAATCCAGAATAAGCTCCAGAAGAGGGGTGGTGGCTTCGTGCGTCCAGTAAGTCGCAAAGCGCTGGTCGGTTCTGGTCCAAGTAGCGATGTAGGCGGCTTCGGCGGTAGAGTCGTATTCGCTGGTATCAGACATTGAGAAGAGAGAACGAGTGTGGGGGGGAAAAGCAAGAGAGAATGGGGCGTTAAGCGAGGGCTGAGGTTTATATGAGGCTGCGCGGCGACCAGAGGCTTCCAAGGAAGCTGGAAAATGGAACCGTTATTTTTGAGACTCTATTAAACTTTAAAGAGCGCTAAACATAGCGCTTACACATTTTGAATGGGCGAGACGAAAGTTTTGCGGATTCAAGAGGACGCAATGATTCAAAACCTGGAAAATTGGGTATCGGCGAGATGCTGGGAGTGAGGAGAACCTGGATCCAAGACGGGACAGGGGCTAGCACACTTACCCCCATCGAAATTGTTGATCGCCGGTTGAGAACCGCGGTTGTGGCTGTGTTTTGATTGGCGAAGAAGCGTGGCATAATTAAGGGTCCTGAAACCGCCTCGAGCCGGAATGACTCGGGAGGTCCCGGGACAATGCCCTAAGGCCACGGGGAAACATTGCAAGGCGCTAAGTCCGATTCTGGATAGTAAATTGGAATCCGGAATCCGAGCTGGAAAGAGGCAATTGGTATCTTAGCCAGGAATTCACTGGCAAAGATATAGGCCAATAAAACAGAAAATGGACAGATGACCGGGGACGGTCAATATTTAAAAATAGGGGAGATGATAAGCCGTGAATTCGCCGACACCTGAAAATTAACGTTTTCTGGATTCTTATTGCGGATACACGCGCATCTGGGTCTATGACGAGTCCCAAGTCAGTAGACCTGGAGCTACACGCTAGAAACCAAATCAGGAACCGGTTGCGGATGAGTATCCAGAAAACACACATACTGGGTGCCTCCGACTAATATGCCGCTGGTTCTGGATCCTACTGTCGTACTATGGGCAGGAGGTTGCGGGTAGTCCAAACGAACATTGGGGAATAAAATATCCATTTCTGTGCCTATTTGTGGAACTCAAAGCAAGTGCATCTTGAATGAGTTTCAACATTATTTGTCCATGCTTGTACCAATGAGGCGACGTGTTCGATCACGTGATGACCCAGAACCTTTCAGACCGGAACGAGCCGGATCCGGATGCGGTGTCATACACCCATCAAATATCGATCGGCTTAATGTGGCAACCGAGTCCGAACCCAATTTAGGAAGAAGGTCCTAACTTGAGCTATGAAGGGGACCAGGGTGTCTAATTGAAGACATAAGACCCAAGGTTCCGGATTTCCAAGAATCCGTCAAGGGACACAAGTAGTGCGCCCAAGAAAATCCAGAATATTAGGACCACTCGGGTGCCAAGTCAGGGCTCCGATCGCGTCAGAAATAAATCAGACAAATAGGAGCCTGCTCAACCATGTTCCACCTCGACGGGTAGACGGTCTAGGGTAGCTCTTGGGCTGCACACAAGTTCAGGGTGTCTACAAAGAGGCATTTTGAAGGGCTATCCAATTCAACCACAATGTCTGGAGGGACTAATCCAGAACTAACATTTTCAGGATCTAAAATAATCAGTCAGCAAGCTGGGCGATCGTTATTTCATATTCTCGAGTCACGGGCATGGTTACAGCGATGATTAATGTATTATGTTTGTAGAGTTATTTTTAGATGTACAGTATATAAGGTGGGCAGCTTGTAGGGAGAGGGCACGGACTCCTACCCGGAAACGTAAAGCGGAGAGACTAGCGGTCTGCTCCAGCGAGTACAGAAGGGCGGAACCACCGGCTTGATTCATCGAGGCTGTCCTTGGGGGCGTGCTTGTATTTTCGAGTTATTATCAATCTATCAGCTTTTTCGGGATATTCCCTTGCGTGTTCTGCGTGTACGTGTGTGTGTGTTCTACGTGATCCTGCGTGTACATGTACGTGTCCTGCGTGTTCTGCGTGTTACTTGTGTGTGTCCTACGTGTTTTGCGTGTCCTACGTGTGTTCCGGATTTGTTGCGTGTTGCGTGTCAAATTGGTTCACTGCTCCTGTCTTACGAGGTTAGAGTGGGTGACCCAGAGTTGCAAAACTATAAATTGAACCATTGTCCGCGGACGATCCTGGATTTGCTTGCTGCGATCCGCAAATATTAAACAACTGTTCCCGTGTATCTTCTATCGGTACACAAAGACCCGTACTCGGTCACACTCTCTGGGATTGCATCCGGAATCACTAGTGGAGTTTGGTTGGTTGTTGTTTTAGGGATTTGTGTTGGTTTCAGGATTTGTGACTCCTGAACTAGAGCACACTTCTTCATTGCATTCAGCCCGTCGGATTTGCATTATAGTGGATTTCACCCATAGACCGCCGGCACACGTTTCAGCGGCAAGCAGCAACGGGGGCTCTTACATGGGCCAATAGCACTCTCGGCTATATTGCTGAAGGCAGCACACAGACCACAGGCAGCGGAACTACAGCAACAGGGGCATTTCTATGAACAACGGGGACCACTCCTGAACCACAAGAAATGATGCGGGCACTTATATCAATGGCGGCGGAAGCTGCAGGACAGGGGGCAGTTACGTGGCGGCTACCTCGTTTGAGTGGGGGCACTTATGTCTCGTGCTTCTGAGGACTGTTCAAGACTTTGCTTCGTCCGGTCCTCTTCTGAATATCAAAAATATGTCTTTTATCTCAAGAGTCACTATATTCACCTCGATTTCCGGGCAGATATCTTTTATACAGACGGGAGGTCACTAAAGGAGATGAAAGGAACTGTAGAGGATCAAACCGTGTCACGCCACCAACGGGTGGATGGCCAATCGTACCGCAGGGATATCTAAACCCTGAGTATTCTGTCCTCCCGCTGGAGATACTCCACATGAATCCTGAGCCTAGCCTCTATGGCGTGCTCATCTTCTGATGGTTATGACGGATACGGTCCGCTTCTTCTAACTCCCGCTGACTCACGAGTTTGACTTGATCTGCCTCCAGTCGTCTCTCAGTCTTCTAGTTGTGGCGGGACCTACGGGTGTAGGGCTCTCTCTTCCGGCAGGTGTGGTCCGGGATGAGCGAGTGATTCCCAATCTCTTCATGTTGCTTTCTAGCCGCTGAGCTGCAGCCGCTAGTCCGCCATCAAATAATGTGATGTTCAGATGCTAGCTTCATGTTTATCACATGCAGTTTGCACTTCGGCCGCTGCTGGCTGGTGCGCCCGCTGGTCGTCCTGGTGCTTCGTAGTGTGTAAGGGTATGGCCTCCAGTGAAGGGACACCTTCAGCTGGCTTCTAAGGAGTGGGTTGTAGTAGCGGGAAGGATTGTACGATCCTCCAGCTAGACTCCGTATCTTTCTGTTATCATGATATCATCATCATTTCCAACTGTCCGGTTCTCCCGCCGGTGAAGGCAGTCAACTATCGATGATTGGTAGTTCCCCGTTGGTCACCTCCGACGCATAGGGGCACAGCAGAACTGCATACCATAGCCCAGCATAATGAGTTCCCACCAGAACACAGTACCCGTAAGAGCCTTTGTTAAGCTGTCAACCCTTGTAGTTGTTTAGCTGCTGGCTTTCAGTCATCAACAGCGTAGCCTACCACCTCTGGGGAGAGGTGTACACTCTCAAATCTAATGCCTGTCCTTTCCCATACTGATAGACGTGAAAACGGATAAAAACTGGTGTCTTCATGCTTATCCCGTTACATGCCCTATCAACGGGTCAACAAACAGCGCAAATGTTTGCAATACCTCATTCGGTGGGAAGGATACAAACTGGAAGACAACACTTGGGAACCTCTAGAACACCTGGGGGAATCCATGGAGGGTCTCGAAGAGTTCTATGAGACATACCCGACTGCCCTATAAGCACTCCAAGGCCGAAAGTGGGTTATCACCGGAGTGGACTTGTGGGCAAAGAAACGACAATGGACATGAAACCCAAGGGTTTCAACTAGAGAGGGGGTAATGTCATGAACCGACTTTTCATTTCACTTTAGAATGCAAACAATACGAGTAACCCGATCAGTGATCAGATCAACTATCTGATAAATTGAACCCGAGTTCCATTTTGGGACTCCAATCGGTTCCCCATTACACCGGGCTCCTGATCGTCCCCTTTACGCTCATATACCCCCTCATCTATCTTTCATTTACCCTATCTGTTGTGATCTGACCTGATAACCTAGTTACGACCCCTAGGGTCTATAGTATATAATCTGTACCTATTGTCCTGTACTTTACACTATTCTAGTCTAAACTCCAGACCTATTCATTTGACCTCGTCCTGCTTCAGTCACCCTCATCACCTCAGAACCCGGAATCTGCTCTGTGCTGACACCTGTACCCATCCATGGTGGGACGTGTACAACTCCTCACACACTCACCCTCGTCCAAAATCCACCTCAATGAACTCCACACCTCCTTCGCTCGTCTTCACCCACCTACGGCATCCTCCCTGCTCAAGCTCTGCAGCAAGCACATTGATAAGCTGTGAATTTGTCAATACCTAAAATTTAACATTTTCCAGATTTACAGTGGTGCTCTAAAATAATGCCTGATGGTGTTTTAGTATGTTGGGGCCACCAAGTGACTCCGAACAACTTGTGGGTGCGAAATATGGGTGGATAGAAGAGTATCTGACACCTTGATACTTTACCAAAAAAGGAAATTTCTCCACAATGTTTGATTTTCTGGCTGTTGGAAAAATCAGCTATTTTTCGGAGGACCGTGGGAAAATATTAAGTGCACAGCATGAAAGGACTTGCTAAATAGACCCGATTCACATTTTGAATGGTGTGATTTGACCCAGTCAATGCTTCCCAAAGCTGGCTGCAATTTGGCTATTTTGACTGAAATGCATAAAAACTGCCAAAAACCATGAAAATGGCCAACTTGTGACCTACTTTCTGAGCTATTGAGTCTGCCAAACTCCTCCATTCAAGAAGTGAATCAGGTCTATTTAGTAAGCCCTTTCATGCTGTGCACTTAATTTCTTCCCACGGTCCTCCGAAAAATAGCTAATTTTTTCCACAGCCAGAAAATCAAACATTGTGAAGAAATTTCCTTTTTTGGCAATGTATCAAGGTGTCAGATACTCTTCTATCCACCCATATTTCGCACCCACAAGTTGTTCGGAGTCACTTGGTGGCCCCAACATACTAAAACACCGTCAGGCATTATTTTAGAGCACCACTGTACATTGCGATTACATGCACATCTGGGTCTATGATGAGTCCCAAGTCAGTAAACTTGGAACTATATGCTAAAAACCCAATCCAGAACTGGTTGAGGATGAGTATCCAGAAAACACACATACTGGGTACC
This sequence comes from Mycena galopus ATCC 62051, assembly GCA_014925785.1. Taxonomy (NCBI): domain Eukaryota; kingdom Fungi; phylum Basidiomycota; class Agaricomycetes; order Agaricales; family Mycenaceae; genus Mycena; species Mycena galopus. Next base: position 330,692 of record WIQG01000098.1, read on the forward strand.
TCCAACTAATATGCAATCAGTTCTGGATCCCACTGTCGTACCATAGGCAGGAGGTTGCGGAAGTCCAAATGAGCATTAGGGAATATAATACAAGACACCCCTCCGCTTCGCTCCGGTATTCCAGAACGTAAGATGAAGGGAGCGAATGACTTTGCAGTCAACATAATTCTTGTGGTTGACGGAAAAAACCGCTTGGGAAGGCAATTTAAGAGCTTTCTTTCGACATGAAGAGATGAATTTATCCAGTTGTTACAATAAGACGTCCAGACGTGGCAGATTGTGTATTAAAATGTATTTCATTTAGACATTTTGAATGGGAGGTCCGACCAGTGCTGTCAGCAAAAAGCATTTATCTCAGCCTAGAAGAGAGCATAATCACTAGCAGCTTGAGGCGCAAATAATGACGTGGATTCTCTTAAAGATCCCGCCCACAGGACAGGGACAATTGATGAAAAGCGATATTGATCGATGTACAGAATAGTTTCAAGAGACGATATTGATGGCGATATTGATTAGACCGGCCTTTGGCCAAGACTGTGCGCGGAAGATCTGAGTTGAGGCCCAGTACACCAGCAGAGAGAACAGTTCAAAATCAATGTCGAAGAAGGGCGCAGCAGCTGAAAGAAAGGGATCCAACGAGAGTTTGTTGACAGACATGCGTGGTCTCATGGCTGGATCATTGTGCCGTGCAGCAGCAAATGCGGTTTGCTCCGTCCTGTCAGTAAAGGAATGGGAGCCGATCAGCCTGTTCCACCCAAATGAAGAGACGGTGTGGAGCACAGGCAGTTAACAAAGGAATGGGCCAAGCCAAGCAGCAGAGCAGAGAAAGCAGAAGGAGGAGAACACATATCAGAGCGCTGACATGGAGTTGAGGGTCGGAGCTTGCTTGTGAGATGAGGAGAATAATTTTGGATAGCACAGAGACAGAAATAAATAAAAAATGATTCACGACCCGCCCTGCATGATCACGGCGTACTTGCTAGAAAGAGTTTCTTCAACCCCATTTTATATTCCAGGAATCGTCGCTTGGAGAGACTTCTGCTGCTCACCGTTAGAGCTCCCGACCTCTGAGTGGAGTGGCAGCAGCCAGTAACACGACGGCTTTACAATCACGGCAGGAACTCCTCAAACGTGGACACGTGCGCGGCACAGAGGCATAAGTTTTGATGAGAGGGTTACGCTAGGTCGGAATGAAGTAAGCAATGGGCGAGAGGCAAATGTGGCTGGCTATTTTCCAGAGCACAGGTGTCCGAGGTCGGGAGTAAATGGCCTGAAACGCCTAACGGCATCGCTTTGGTCAGATAGTTGCAATTATTCACGCAACACGCACCAGCCCTGGACAAATCCATCCATTTGGAGATTCACCGAACCCTACTGCGACAGCAGAAGTCAGAATTTGAAAGAATGGGAGACATTTCAGCGTACATTGAAATACTGAAGCAGCAATATGGGTGGGCACTTGGGCTCGGGCCTTGGTTGTTGTGTCTTGAAGTTGGGCAGGAAAACTCGATCTCAAGGGTAATTTTGGGGAGGACTTCATCAAATGGGTGCATCAGCGTGCGGAGAGGAGCAATCCGGATTGGTTTACTCTTTGCAAGACGAAGCTTGGTCGGTTTTAACGGCACATCAATCTTTAGAAGAGATTATACCCGGAGATTGTGGGAGTGAGACAGTGATGGGGGAAAGGAAGCAAAGGCATTGACACACCACTCATTTGAACGGGCCTTGAGCGCCCGAATACTCGGAAGGTGGTCGATCCAACATGGAAAACACGTTAGAGCACAGCCCGAAAGATAGACCTCGAACCTTGGCGCATGCACAGTTGAACTTGAGTTTCTCTCTGCGGCGAGAGGGTCGCGGCGATGAGGGGGGAAGAAAGGAAGGACCACCAATAGATAATGGTGACTCTTTAAGAGGTGTAGCGCCCGCATGGGTGGGAAGATTGTGGCTGGCTCGCAACCCAAGAGAGGCCAATTTGGGCAGCTCAGATTGAACAGACAAAATTTTGATGGCGCAGTCCGTAGTAGGTCATGAGGGCACTGCGCGAGAGCAAAAACAAATTAATTCGGTCTTATGGAGATGAAACACAATATATGCAACGTGATGGGCACCGCCGAACGAGCAAAATCTTAAAGAACGGATAATCCATTCTGTGCCAATTATTGAGCTCACAGCAAATTGACCTTGAATGATTTTCAACATTGTTTGTCCATGGAAGACACTGTGTTCAATCACGTGATGACTCCAGAACCTTTCAAGCTGTGACAGGCCGGATCTCGATAAGGTGTCATATGCCCATCAAATATTGATTGGCTTAATATGGCAACCAAGTTCAAACCCAATTTAGGAAGTGCTCTTTCACTTGGGCTATGAAGGGGACCAGGGTGTCTAGTTAAAAGCGAAAGACCCAAGGTTCTGGATTTCCCAGAATCTTTCAAGAGACACACTGCGTTGAAGGGTCCGCTAGACTTGGCGCTGTCGAGCCGTCAAGCCAAGGCATAGCCACTGATCGGTGCGTAGCCGAGTCTAGGCGCCTAGACACGTGTTGATCTAGACCCACAGCAGCGCCTCGCCACGGCTCGACAGAAACCGTCGTCTTGAGCATCTGCCGCTCCTGTGTGGAGGCCCTGGCGCCCAACGCTGCATCCAATGGCCTCTATTGACTTTAGCTGTCATCTCTTCCCTCACCAAGCACCACCACCGAGTCCTCATTGGTTAATTCGACCTTGATTCTAGACCGGTTACCGGTCTACCTTGATTCCGAGAAAAGAAGAAATGGAAATGGCACGCGGAGGCATGCAGCAAGACAATAAGTATAGATATCTGTCCAATATGTATGAACTAAATCAGTATATCCTGTCCTTCTCATTCGCTGTCTCTCGGGAATTTCTTGTGTTGCGCCCACCTGGACAAGGCTGGACAAGATAAGCGATCCCTGGTTACCAATTGGCGGCAGTAATCATTCTCTGACCTAGAAAGAATAAAGCGAGGGGAGCTACAATGGGCTAGTAGCTGAGGATGGCGCGGTGAGCTAGCATGACGATGGCGAGGTGCGTCGGACCTCCTAGACTTTGCAAGTCTCGAGCATCGTCGCGGAGGTAAGCGGGCCTCAACTCCGCCCGTGCCGAGGCAACCGGAACTAGCCGAGTGGAGACGTCTAGACGCGTCTCCACGGAGATCGGCGCGCATAGCCTTCGGCTCGGAGGGCCTAGAATTGGCCCGGTTTAGGAGGCTGTTCAACGCAGTGACACAAGTAGTGTTGCTGCAACTCAGACTTTGAGTTGCCAAGTTGACTTGGCAAAGTCGACTTGAACTGAGTCAAGTTGAGTCCCGAGGCCGACTTCAGTTGGCTTTGGAAGTCAGGGCAAGTCAACTCAAGTTGACTGGAATGACTTCAGTACTAAATATTTCTTTTCACAAATAATGTATGATTCCAGTAAATTTCAATTTTTTTCTCCCAGAAGCGTGACAACGTGACATGAGTGACTAGTGTGTGACATCAGTTTCATTTTGCGTTTCTATCCAGTTGCCGATCCTCATTAATTCCATTAAAATTCTAAAAAATATATATAATGCTACATGGAAGGTCAATAATGTATCTGAACTTCATAATGGCTCTGTGGACCGTGATTATTGCGACAGAATGCAGTTCTCCCCATTTGGAGTGAATGCTCATCAGGTTCAGCAGATAATAGTTGTCCCATTTGACATAGTGGATGTTCTAGTGAAATAAAAAAAGTTCCCTTGACTTGGCCAACTTGAGTCGACTTGAAGTCACTCCCAGTGATTCTGCTAGGCCGAAGTCAAGTCAAGTCGACTTACCAAGTTGCGACTCGACTTTTCAAGTTGCGGCAACACTAGACACAAGTAGTGTGTCCAGGAAGGCCAGAATGCTAGGACCGATCAGGTGCTAAGTAAAAACCTCGATCGCATCAGGAGTGTATCAGACAAATAGGGAGCCTGCTCAACCAGGTCCCACCTCAACAGTTAAAAAGTCTAATGCAGCTCTTGGGCTACAGGAAAGTTCAAGGTGCCTATAAAGAAGCGTTCAGATGGGCTATCTTATCCAACCACAATAACTAGAGGGACTAACCCAGAACCAGTATTTTCAGGATCTAGGTCAATCAGTCAGCAGGACTTGGCAATCACATTTCATATACCTGAGTCACGGACATGGATACGCTGGTGGCTAATATATCAAGTTTGTTAATAGTTGTACAGTATATAAGGAGGACAGCTTGGAGGGAGAGGCACGGAATCCTACCCAGACACAGAAAGCAGAGAAGGCTAAAGGTCTCTCTAGCGAGTACAGAAGGGCAGAACCTCCAGCTTGATTCATCGAGGCTACTCCAATAGGACGTGCTTGTATTTTCAAGTTATCACAAATCTATCAGCTTATTTCCAGATAAAACCCTTGTGTGTTACGCATGTGTGCTTTGCATGTATGTGTGCGTGTACTTGACCCTACATATGTGTGTGTGTTCCGGATTTGTTGCGTGTTGTGTGTCAAATTGGTTCACTGCTCCTATGTTATGAGGTTAGAGTGGGTGACCCAGAGTTGCAAAACTATAAATTGAATATTGTCTGTGGATGATCCTGGGATTTGCTTGCTGCAATCCACAAAATATAAAACAACTGTTCCCATGTATCTTCTATCAGTACACAAAGACCCATACTCAGTCGCACTCTCTGTGATTACAGCTGGAATCACTTGTGGAGTTTGGTTGGTTGTTGTGTTAAGGATTTGTAAATCCTGAACTAGAGTGCACCCTTTATTGCATTCAGCCTATCAGATTCACATAAAGTAGTATTTCATTCTTAGACCCCTCGCACACATTTCAGCATCGGGTTCTCAGACGGCAGACTAGCGATTATCTGGGACAAGTTCGGGTGTACGATGAAATTTGGGTCCGGGTTTGCATGCAGGTGCGGAAGAATATGCAAACCCGGTGTCAAGGGTGACATGCTGTTCCTCAGCATACCTCTTGACCTGGAGGAACTCTGCGATTCGCTCTAGCCCCTCCATGGCGCACTGTTCTTGTGGATGTGCATGCCCACCTTGGACGATGTTGACCTGCCCTGATCTCGTCTTGAACGCAATTGTCGGAAGGCTGCCCGGAATGTTTGGGAGTGTCGGTGTGTACACACGGTGGCTCAGCAAGTGCTTCGATATTCCGGCACCCTGACACCGACGGCACTCCGTAACGCTGCTGTCATGTCGGGGCCCAATTGTCACCCACTCGTTCTCCTCTTCCCAATCTCGTTCTTGCGGCAACGGGCGGTTGCGGGGGGTTGTGTATGGATAGGGATACGGTCATGTGGACGCAGCGGCAGCAGCTGTATGACACATTCTTGATGGTAGCCATCGCAGTCACGGTCCTGCATGTATCCAGGGTGGTACATGTACAACTTGTACTCGCGCCATGGGTAGTCGGTGTCGTGCAATGATGAACTTCACTCGGAGTGTGGGTGGGGCCAGGGGGATGAGATGGTGATGCGCGGTGGGGGCCATGTGCAAGCTGCTGCCCGCAGGTGTAGAGGTTTGCGAAGTTGTGGAGGCAGATATGTGAGAGGTGTTTGATGCCGTGGTGGACCGGGGTGAGGGCGATGTCAAAGAGCGCAACATGTCTGTGACGGGAGTGCTCGAGCATTGTCTTTTTGGATTTGATTGGCATAGGGTTGAAAATATTTGTAACATTTAATACCACAACACACACTTAATGAATACATTAAGTTTTTACTGCTGGCAAGCTACTGTTAGTGCTTTGAGAACAAGCCATCACAGTTGTTGAGACCAAAGAGACAGGGAGTTCTCCTTTTGTCAAGGGACATGCATGGGCAAAGTGTGGACAACTACATAATTGGGCCATAATATGAAGAACTATGTACCTAGGCCAAAAGTACAGCAGAGTACAGCAAGTACGACCTGAGCTCTCAAAGTACACGCCATGTACGCAGTGTTATGTAGTGCCACGCACAGGTACGGCAGCTACAACGAAGTACAGCCCAACTGATGCCAAAACCAGGGTTTGCTGACGGAGTTCAGGGAGATGTATACAACAATTATTAACATGATGCTATTAACTACTGTTAGTAACATACCAGTTGTTCAGAGGCCTAGTCCTCATCAATGCAATGTTTCGAGTCCTCAGGGTCGCCCCTACTTCTTTGAAAAAACTCTTATATAAATGCTAAGATTATTTGCCCCACTTTTCGCCAGATATCAATGCCAACTTGTATTTTGTCCTGCACTGGCCACGAAATATATCCCCCACATTAAACCCCAAAATGTATGAAGGGCACCCAGTGTAAAAATGATTTCTTTCCTCCGGGCTGCTCTCGAAGCTTCCGAACGGCGAGATGTAGCGCTTCAGCTGCCCTTGTCGAGTCTGGAGGTGATACCTTCAATAGATGGGCATAAACATCATCAGCAACTTGTGGGGCATCATTGTCCATGATAGACCACATTGTCCCAACTACACCTCGGTATCCTGCTAGTAACATGCCAGCAGCGAGATGAACCGACTCATCTTGGAGCTGTGGGGTACCAGTGGCAGTCTGACATGCAGAGAGGAATGCTAGGTCAGCATTTGGGATTGATAGCTCGATAATGTTTGAGAGTGTCAACCGTGAACTTCCAGCAAGGAGGAGGGCACTTTCAGTTGGAGGGCTGCTTTGCACACCATGGCAGGCGAAATGAACCCATCTGGAATTCTTCATGCCCTCCTGAACTCCTTCTACTGTGGCCATATCTTTATCCAATCGCAGAACAGGAACTTTTCCCTTTGCATGGTGCTCAATACATTTGATTTCTTCCTGAGTTCCTGGGATGTAGGACTGTCCCTCGGCTGATGGTTGAGTGACAGCAAGAAGTTGAAGGCCTGCCTGGAATGTGGATGGTGGGCGAGACCCTTGGATTAAGGCGGTCAACGATGGTGTATAAGATGAAATCAGGAAGTCGGATAATTTGGAGCCAAATGTTTGGTCCTTGCCGTAGAGTCCTGCTGCATGGATGGGAAGAAATGCGAGTGGACCAGTTGGACACCACCAGAGACGTCCTAAATCCTGGCATGCTGGAGTCTAAAGATATCATTAGGATGGGAATTGGATGTCTTCATGAAAATAGCTTACAGTAATTGCGAGTGCATTCAGGACCGGGTGAACAATTTTAAACCAGAGCTCAGAGAGAATGTGGGAAAAGATATCTTCTGCAGCCATATCTCCTTCTTGAGAGGCTTGCAACCTATCATTGCGTCCGGGAGTTCCCACAATTGATGCCAGAACTTTAGCCAAGGCCTGTGCCTCATGGATTGTGAAGTCACTCAGTGGGACATGGATGACTTCATCTCCGAGGCCTGGCACGAGGATCAGAGCATCGGTTCCATATGCACTGATGTTCAGGATGGCAACAGGGCCCATCTTCACACCAAGCGTAAGCTCGGAAATCAACTTTGATAATAGGAACCTCTCAAACCCTGGCAGTTCTCTAATCTGCTGTAGGACATGATTCCTCTCAAGAGCAAGGGCATGATATCGCTGTGCAATTGACTGAAGCAACTGTGGGTTTATAGCATCGACAACAGCATTGCTCTGGGTGCCAGCAGTTTCCAATGATTTGGAGAGAGAGACAAGCTGATCAGCAAGGTCAGGATGACTTTTCCTCAGTTCATCTACTGGTGTGCGCATATTGAGAAGCTGACCCCAGATAACTGAACGACCCTGCTCAAGCCACTCCACTGCCTTCTGGTAGTCATATACAGCAATTGCAGCTGAAGCAGCATCCCTTACAACTTGGCCTGCCTGCAAGAGCTGATGATGCCGATCAGGTATAGACAGCCCCAGCCATGCCAATTCAGGCAGAAGTTCGATGGCAGTAGTATATGCATAGAGTATAGATGAGGGTTGGTGAATGTGGGCATGTGTTGCCCAGTTTATGGCCGCTTTGAATCGTATATGGGCAGGGCCTGTTGCAGAGCATGCAGCTGACATGTAGTGAATTAGCAACTGCTGAGAGTCTTCAGGATCATGGAGCCGCTCAAAGCGGCTGAGGAGCGAATTCCCAAGGTTATTCAGCCGTGAAGCCTTGGCTGGGTGGCCATCTGGAGTGAGAGCAACAGCAGCTTCATATCTCAATACAGACTGGTTGAGATCATTGAGATCACCAAGTCGTTCAAAGCGCCCGAGGAATGAATTCCCGAGGTTATTCAGCAGTGAAGGCTTTTCTGGGTGGCCATCTGGAGTGAGCACAACAGCAGCTTCATTTCTCAATACAGACTGGTTGAGATCATTGAGATCACCAAGTCGTTCAAAGTGCCTGAGGAATGAAATCCCAAGGTTATTCAGCTGCAGAGGCTTGTCTGGGTGGCCATCTGGAGTGAGAGCAACAGCAGTTTCAAATCTCAATACAGACTGGTTGAGATCATTGAGATCACCAAGTCGTTCAAAGCGCCTGAGGAATGAATTCCCAAGGTTATTCAGCCGTGAAGGCTTTTCTGGGTGGCCATCTGGAGTGAGAGCAACAGCAGCTTCTTTTCTCAATACAGACTGGTTGAGATCATTGAGATCACCAAGTCTTTCAAAGCGGCTGAGGAGTGAATTCCCAAGGTTATTCAGCCGTGAAGGCTTGTCTGGGTGGCCATCTGGAGTGAGAGCAACAGCAGCTTCTTTTCTCAATACAGACTGGTTGAGATCATCGAGATCACCAAGTCGTTCAAAGCGCCTGACGAGTGAAATCCCGAGGTTATTCAGCTGTGAAGGCTTGTCTGGGTGGCCATCTGGAGTGAGAGCAACAGCAGCTTCAAATCTCAATACAGACTGGTTGAGATCATTGAGATCACCAAGTCGTTCAAAGCGCCTGAGGAATGAATTCCCGAGGTTATTCAGCTGTGAAGGCTTTTCTGGGTAGCCATCTGGAGTGAGCAGAACAGCAGCTTCTTTTCTCAATAAAGACTGGTTGAGATCATTGAGATCACCAAGTCGTTCAAAGCGCCTGACGAGGGAAGTCCCGAGGTTATTCAGCCATGAAGGCTTGGCTGGGTGGCCATCTGGAGTGAAAGCAACAGCAGCTTCAAATCTCAATACAGACTGGTTGAGATCATTGAGATCACCAAGTCGTTCAAAGCGCCTGAGGAATGAATTCCCGAGGTAATTCAGCTGTGAAGGCTTTTCTGGGTGGCCATCTGGAGTGAGAGCAACAGCAGCTTCTTTTCTCAATACAGACTGGTTGAGATCATTGAGATCACCAAGTCTTTCAAAGCGCCTGAGGAGTGAATTCCCAAGGTTATTGAGCTGTGAAGGCTTGTCTGGGTGGCCATCTGGAGTGAGAGCAACAGCAGCTTCAAATCTCAATACAGACTGGTTGAGATCGTCGAGATCACCACCTCGTTCAAAGCGCCTGACGAGTGAAGTCCCGAGGTTATTCAGCCATGAAGGCTTGGCTGGGTGGCCGTCTGGAGTGAAAGCAACAGCAGCTTCAAATCTCAATACAGACTGGTTAAGATCATCGAGATCACCAAGTCGTTCAAAGCGGCTGACGAGTGAATTCCCGAGGTTATTCAGCTGTGAAGGCTTGGCTGGGTGGCCATCTGGAGTGAGAGCAACAGCAGTTTCAAATCTCAATACAGACTTCTTGAGATCATTGAGATCACCAAGGCGTTCAAAGCGCTTGACAAGTGAATTCCCAAGGTTATTCAGCTGTGAAGGCTTTTCTGGGTGGCCATCTGGAGTGAGCACAACAGCAGCTTCAAATCTCAATACAGACTGGTTGAGATCATTGAGATCACCAAGTCGTTCAAAGCGCCTGAGGAATGAATTCCCGAGGTCATTCAGCTCTGAAGGCTTTTCTGGGTGGCCATCTGGAGTGAGAGCAACAGCGGCTTCAAATCTCAATACAGACTGGTTGAGATCATTGAGATCACCAAGTCTTTCAAAGCGCCTGAGGAGTGAATTCCCAAGGTTATTGAGCCGTGAAGGCTTGCCTGGGGGGCCATCTGGAGTGAGAACAACAGCAGCTTCAAATCTCAATACAGACTGGTTGAGATCATTGAGATCACCAAGTCGTTCAAAGCGCCTGAGGAGTGAATTCCCAAGGCTATTCAGCTGTGAAGGCTTGGCTGGGTGGCCATCTGGAGTGAGAGCAACAGCCGCTTCAAATCTCAATACAGACTGGTTGAGATCACTGAGATCACCAAGTCGTTCAAAGCACCTGAGGAGTGAATTCCCAACGCTATTGAGCCATGAAGGCTTGTCTGGGTGGCCATCTGGAGTGAGAGCAACAGCAGCTTCAAATCTCAATACAGACTGGTTGAGATCATTGAGATCATCAAGTCGTTGAAAGCGGCTGAGGAGTGAATTCCCAAGGTTATTCAGCTGTGAAGGCTTGGCTGGGTGGCCATCTGGAGTGAGAGCAGCAGCAGCTTCAAATCTCAATACAGACTGGTTGAGATCATGGAGATCACCAAGTCGTTCAAAGCGCCTGACGAGTGAAGTCCCGAGGTTATTCAGCCATGAAGGCTTGGCTGGGTGGCCATCTGGAGTGAGAGCAATAGCAGCTACAAATCTCAATACAGACTGGTTGAGATCATTGAGATCACCAAGTCGTTCAAAGCGCCTGAGGAGTGAATTCCCAAGGTTATTCAGTTGTGAAGGCTTGTCTGGGTGGCCATCTGGAGTGAGAGTAACAGCAGCTTCTTTTCTCAATACAGACTGGTTGAGATCATTGAGATCACCAAGTCGTTCAAAGCGGCTGAGGAGTGAATTCCCAAGGTCATTCAGCTGTGCAGGCTTGTCTGGGTGGCCATCTGGAGTGAGAGCAACAGCAGCTTCCAATCTCAATCCAGACTGGTTGAGATCATTGAGATCACCAAGTCGTTGAAAGCGGCTGAGGAGTGAATTCCCAAGGTTATTCAGCTGTGAAGGCTTGTCTGGGTGGCCATCTGGAGTGACAGTAACAGCAGCTTCAAATCTCAATACAGACTGGTTGAGATCATTGAGATCACCAAGTCGTTCAAAGCGCCTGAGGATTGAATTCCCAAGGTTATTCAGCCATGATAGCTTGTCAGGGTGGCCATCTGGAGTGAGAGCAACAGCAGCTTCAAATCTCAATACAGACTGGTTGAGATCATTGAGATCACCAAGTCGTTCAAAGCGCCTGATGAGTGAAATCCCGAACTTACTTAGCTGTGAAGGCTTGGCTGGGTGGCCATCTGGAACAAGAGCAACAGCAGCTTCAAATCTCAATACAGACTGGTTGAGATCATTGAGATCACCAAGCCGTTCAAAGCGACTGAGGAGTGAATTCCCAAGGTTATTCAGCCGTGATGGCTTGCCTGGGTGGCCATCTGGAGTGAGAGCAACAGCAGCTTCAAATCTCAATACAGACTGGTTGAGATCATTGAGATCACCAAGTCGTTCAAAGCACCTGAGGAGTGAATTCCCGAGGTTATTCAGCAGTGAAGGCTTGTACAAATGCCCATCTGGAGTGAGAGCAACAGCACCTTCAAGTATCACAATTGCTTTGTTGATATCCAGCAAGCTACCAAGCCGCTCAATACGATGTAGTAAGGATGTTCCAAGTTCTGCACGATAGATGAGATGCCTTGGGTCATCCCGCACTGCATCATTGTATGCACAGACTGCCTGGTTCAAGTGATCCACAGTCCCAGATACCTGGTAAGACTGTAAAAGAACATCCCCAAGTATATTCAGCCAGCGAGCCCTGTTGTCATTGCTTCGGTAGCACAGTAGAATCCTTTCATGCATCACCCAAAGCTGCAGAGCATCCATAGAAAATTCGGTCTTCTTAGAGTCTTCATACATCTTTTGCAGCCCACTTTCGATCCCATGAGAGGTCACTGTAGATGGCTCAGATGGTCTGATAATACATAGGATAAATAATGTCACTTGTATTCTCAGGCATGTTAATGGGATTAACCCCTGGTATCTTCTGGTACAACACCTCAGAGACTGAGCAACCAACACTCAATTTGAGGGAGGGACCATCGGGGTTCACTTTATTGAGCTCAAGCTCGAAGGCTACAATGTAATTATGAGGGACCATGATCACAAAGTGTGGTGTCACTGCACCTACACAGATTTGATTCTGTGGATCTGAGAATTTCCTCTCGTGTGATTTCAGTATGACCAAGAAGTCGAATGCCCTCAGTTTTACTGTGGCGCAAGGCTGTCACTGAGAAAGTGCAAGCATGGGGTGGGCTGCCAGCAAAGGTAAGCGTCGGTAAGCGTCGGTGAATCCGGCGTGTCTCATGCAAAGGTCACTACACACTGACATGTTACACCCCAAACTGAGTTTCCAAGTCATTTGATCCTGCTCCAACGCCATCAGCACGGTTTGCAGAAAAATATTTCCGTCAATGATGAGCTGGGCAAACATCTTCATGTCACCCGGAAGATCATCATGGGGGTTAGTCAACGACGTGATACGGATATCTGTGAGAAGGGACTCAGTACGGTTTGCCACCATAGCAGGTGCTTACCGTGAAGCTTAATGCTAATTAAAGGAAATGAATTGAATCAGCAGTCTTGAGGGGAGGTCCAAAATGCTCACACTGTTTTCAACTCGGACATGACTGCGAGGGGAGCGGTCGAAAGGCTTAAAGACCAGGAAGGCGATCTTATATATATCAGCCGCCCACGCCATACCAACGTGGCTGCAAGGTGCTGTAAAGCCATCCGGCCATTGATACCGGATCGCTCTGAATTCTTTGCCTCCTATCTTGGGATAAATCCTGCCGTCATATCGGTATCTACTCGTATTGACAATGCAACGAGCATGCCCGGGGTCGCCGCTCCCATCGCTTCCATCGGCGCCTATCTCACACTCCGAGGGCAAGGCGCGGCAGGCAGGCGGCTCCCATTTGAAACCGAGTCCGTGCAGATAGAGTCCTCCGGACACCCACGTTGTGCAGAATATCATGCGTGTGTCCCAGTTCATTGGAGACTGTTTGGCCCTATCCCCTTTTGCCATCTTCGTTCCGTCGCTTCTACTCTTCAGCTCGATTTGCACAGCCTTTGGCTGTTCGCTCAGCGCTGTTCCATCAAATTCCCATTCGTTCTTCCATTTCGGATGCAAAAGCTGTTGAGTTGTCCAATTGAATTCGGCCGAGGTGGCGAGTGTTTGCCGCTGTTCCTGCGTTGAACTGAATAGCAGATGCAACACGACACAACTGCTGTTGAACGCATCCATATCCGGCACATCTTTCGCACTGCGTCCACGTACCCCTTCGGCACTGCTTTTTGGTCTAAAGCGCACACCGTTAGTACTTAGATCTTCCTCCCCAGCTTTTGCTCGGGTCGGCGTCAAATTGACAATTCCGCTTCAAGAATGTTGGATCAGGTTGGATTTATATTTATCAACACTTGAATTCTACTAGCTATCGCTGAATGTCCTGGTTCTTTTAACTGCCGGCTCAACCCATCTAGGGCTGCGACCCGTTACCGTAAACAACGGGTTCACGGGCCGTCGTACGGGTACGGGACCCGCCCGTAAGCCCTTTCGACCTGCGATTTTACGGGTCGGGTACGGTACGGGTGCACCCGTAGATGGGTCACCCGTACCCGGCCGTATACGGCTTTTACGGGTTGTGAAAAATCATCTAATTGGGCTCTAAGATACCATGCCGCAAAGGTTGCCGTGACTGACGGTATTATTACAGGAACGTGTCCGGCTGTGAGCCGACCTGCAGCCAAGCCGCGGCAAGGTTTTTGAGTGACTTCCGTTTTAGGATCACTTCGGCTGGCGATCGGCTTCAAGCAAAAATAGACTTCTTTGATCTTTCTACGGGCTATAGAGTCTGAAGCATGCCTAGCATTGCCTGTAATCTTCCTCAATATTTACTTATCTAAATTAGAGCACCATCCGACACATTGAGCAGGCATGTTCAATTGATCTGTAGTGATGAATGAAAAACCCATATCTTACGGCCGTAACCCGTATACGTACGGGAGCCGGCCGTATGGGGCTGAAAGCATCCACTCTACGGAACGGGTATGGTACGGGTGACCCGTAAATACCCGTTCCGTACCCGTAAAACGGGTACGGGTCTACGGATCGCAGCCCTAAACCCATCCCTGCGACGCCACAATTCTATGGCACTCCCTTCTTTGCTTTTGTGGAAATTTATGAACAAGAAAACTCTATAGGTCATCTAAGCTTCTCTAGACTTGACCACACAAGCATCTCATGGTCTCAGTTTTCCTTGCCCTGGTTAGAAGCAACGTTACCTGGTGATGTGACGTTAAGGTGGCTGTGACCCGGCGATCACATCGGAAGTCAACGCTTATCTTTGCTCACCACCGGAAGCCAGCTGTTTTCGCCGTATAACGCTTGAATCATTGGCTCTGGGATCTGTTTCGACTGGATTTACGACGATTCGAATGTTTATTCGCCTTTGCGACTCGACGGGGATTTTTCACCTTTCGACTCGATTTCTTTCGCTCGCTCGCTCGATGATGGTTGTGCTCGTCTTCTGTGCGCTGGGCGTCAGCGGGACATTTTTTCGACCCGGTTTTTATCGCATTTCGGCCCCACTCGACTTGGATTCCTGTTGGGGTGGGCGGGTTTTCCGGATTTTCCTCCTTCCGACTCGATAACTCGTTCTCCATGCCGCCGGGGTCGCTCGCACCACGCACCATTTCTTCGACTCGTCATGATCGCTATATCTACCTCACCCTCCACTCTACCCCCTCTCCCTACGCATACCCACACCTCCAATTCAGCCTGGCAATCCCAAGACATCGCCCCCAGCGGGATCAGCATCCCCACCGACCCCAGCGCGGGCGGGCCTCCCTCGGCCGACGCGTGGGCGGGCGGGAACGGGAACGGGGCGGACGGGGACGGGGACCGTGATCGTGATCGTGACGGGCGAGACGATAGGGATCGGGATGGGGGCCGCGACCGCGATAACGGTGGAGACAGAGGGGACAGAGGGGACAGGGGAGGAGGCGGTGGTGGTGGCCGGGGACGGAGCCGCAGTCCGGGGAGGGGCGGCGGCGGGCGGGACGGGGAGAAGGGGTGAGTCTTCCCACTTGAAAAAAAAAAGGAAAAGGACGATAGCTAACGCGCCGTCGACAGGCACAACCCCGGCAACAACCTGCACGTCTCGGGCCTGGGGCACAAAATCGACACGCGCGACCTCGAGGCGGCCTTTGCGAAGATCGGGCGCGTGAAGAAGGCGTCGGTGATGTACGACCCGCACACGCGCGAGAGCCGCGGGTTTGGGTTCGTTACGGTGTGTTTCTTTATCTCGATTCTCTACGTACACGACGCTAACACTCCTCCCTCGCTAGATGGAAACCCCCGAAGAAGCCGACGCCGCCGTCGCCGCGCTGCAGGGGACCGACCTCGGCGGCAAGAACATCAACGTCGAGAAGGTGTGTTTCTGCTGGCTACTCTCTATCCCATGTGTCTGCAATACCTGTATTTCATGTGCTAACACCCCTCCAGGCCCGCCGCGGACGCGCACGGACGCCGACGCCGGGACGCTACTATGGCCCGCCGAAGCGGGGCGATGGTGAGTAGTCTCTTGTCCTTCTTCGATTTCTTTGGTAATTCGGTTTTTGGGGGGAGTGTTCCTGCGTCGAGATGCGATTTCTTTCGTGGACGGCGGCGCGGGCACGAGATTTGATTTTGCGTGCGCGGGCTATGTGTGCGCGTAGCGTACGCCTGTCCCGCCGACAGACCAGACCAGACGAGCGAGCGGCTGGCTGGCTTGTCTTTGTTCGTGACTGACCGAATTCGGTCTCGTTTGCGAGGGCGGCGTGAGCTGGTCGTGGTGCTCGCTCGGCTCGTCTCGGTCGTTCGAGAGAAGAGACGAGCCCCTTCTCATCCAAGAAATCCGTCTTGGATTCTTCATCGCGTTCGCTCTTCTTTAAAATATGTGTGCGCGGTAGGGCTTAGGGCCGGAGCACGATGACGATGCGGGTGCTTGGGTCGTCTTTCCCCGTCCGCCGGCTTCGCCTTGGGATTCGGAGGGAGATTCGGCGCACCCGATTTTAATTTTTTTGGTGTCCCCCTCGCTTTCGGAGGATGGGGATGGGAGCGGCGGAGTCGAGGGGCGCCCACCAAAATTAGCGTGCGTGCGCGGTAGGGCTGGAGTACGATGCGTGTGCTACGGCTGCTGCCCGGGTCGGGTCGTCTTTCTCGGTCTGCCGGCTTGGTCTTCGCGTCCCCTTTTGGGATTCAGAGCTTCGTTTCGGTGCCCAGCTTGATTCCGAGGGGAAGAGGTCACGGCGGTTTCTTGTGCATTCATTGTCCTCCGGCGACGAGGCGTCCTGCTTTTTTCGCGAGATTCGACGTGCGTGCGCAGGGGCGGGCGGAACGGAGAGCTAGCTGTGGGCATGTATGTCTCCCGCCTGGCTCGTCCTCACCGCCGGCTACGAGGGGCTTGTCTTGGGGTTCCTTCGGGACAGTTTCCTCTTGAGGATATTTCGCGGCGCGGATTGTTCCCTTGTGGGAGCGGGAGAGGTTTTGTGGGTGGTAGTGGGATAAGTTTCTGTGGATGGTAGTGATGGTGGTGGTGGGGGGAATGTGCTGCTCGTTCGTGGGGTGTTGTCGAGGAAGGCCTACCTTTCCTCTTGGGCATTCCCTTAATTTGGGCCCGAATTGCTCGCTTGCCGGAGGGAGTGGGATCGAGGCTGTCTTTGGCAGTCTGTGGGGAGCTCGCTACTAGAGTTCGTGGTGCGCCTGTGTCTCCTGCGTTGAGCGACGGGAGGCGAAGAGACCTTCAAGTCGATTCTTCGCCGATTTCCTTTTGGGGATAGCAGCCTTTCCTTTTTGAATTTCATACACTCTCTGCCGCTGTCTTCCATTCCTTTCCTTGTATCCTTTCTTCCCGCCTCTGAACCGCTCACTAACATCTCCGCAGACGAACGTCCCTACGACCCGCGCCCCTACGACTCGCGCTACTCTTCCCGCGGCGGGGGCGGAGGCGACTACGACGACCGCGGCGGAGGACGGCGAGGCGGGGGCGAGTACCGCGGCGGCGGAGGAGGGCGGGATTACGATCGCGGGGGCCGTGGTGGGGGAGAATATGAGCGTGGCGGCGGAGGGGGACGCGGAGAGTATGAACGCGGTGGCAGCGGCGGAGGGGGAAGGGACTACGATCGGGACCGTGGGGAGCGTGCGGGTGGTGGAGGAGGGGGCGGACGGGGCGGGAGAGGCGGGTATGAGGATCGGCGGTATTAAGGGGTGGGGTGCGCTGTGCGTAAAGTGCGGCTCACGGAGGAGGGAGGGGTGCGCTGCGCTGCTCGTAATGTGCAGGTGCTGCTCGGGAATGGGAGTCCTGTGCTTAACGCGCAGGGGAGGAGGGGGTGGGGGGGGGCACAGCGGACAGTGGGTGTGCGGTGCCTGCGCTAAAAGATACGTTTCATACGTCGAACTCGTGATCTCCTTTTTTATATGGTCCTTTCCTCTGCTATCGACGGCTACAATAATGCTGAACGGTGATACATGTGCATGTAGGATGTATTTCTGCAATGTATGTGAATGAATGAATAAATGGAATGCAGGTTAAAGTGTTTGACGTCCTGGCTTGGGACTTGGCGTTCCGAATTCTGGCGGTGCGGGGGACCAGAAACTGCTTTCTTCATCGGTGTGTCCCCCGTCTCTCCCGATGGAGGGGTGGACATGTATGGTGAATGCGAAAACAGCTTCTGGAATCGAAGGCAGCAACAATAAAATTTGATAGTATGCCAGCTGCAGTTCTGGATTTTCTACTGCATGACCGTAACGGGAGCGCGGAGGTATTGGTGGTCAGTCATGTTCTGAGCGGGAAATTTAACCGCCCAAGGAAACCTAATCGTTAGTTCAACAGAACCCTCCCAACTGCCTTTCGTCTGTCCAACATGTCGAACTTCGCCCTTGCCGTCTCGGAAATATTTCGCCTTATATCACGTCGCCCGAATTTAGGCACCACTGAATCTCACACTCACGCTGTTTATATGATGAATCGTGCGCAAGACGACGAATGAGGTGCTTTCTTGGTCCAACCGCGTTTCTGGAGCGACCGGCTTCGAGCTCAGAGCCGGTCCATTATACATGCCTATACATGCCCGTGGAACCCTTCCCGGGCTTCCCACAGCCCTCTCGCCACTTTGTTTTATTTCTGTCCTCCGGAGCTAGGTCCGCGATGATAATGGGCTATCTTGATCTGATAAAGGAGATTGATTATCTGTGGATAACTTGGCGTATTCGGCTGATCCTGTCGGCAACTGCCAGCCAACTCGAATACACTGCGCGACTGGTAAATCACACTCATCCAACATCAGGGAAGGCTGTACCCTCTTCCAACTGTTTGACTGACTGCATGGAAATTCCAATCCCCGCATTAGCATATTCAAGCAGAACTGATTTTGGCGAACGATCTGGCAGTAATAGCATCCATTCCTTTCAAACGAAACCCCAAAACTGTGCAGTGTTCGAATTTATTACTTTTTCTTATGAAGGAATTCCAATATTATCAAGTCCGTTTGGCAAAGTGAATGTAGTTCGTACGAGAGAATGAATAGTTTGGGGGAGAGCGATGATTAGGTTGGCCACCAGACGATTTAGAGCTCATCAGTGGGAAGCGCGTCGTACGTTGGACAAAGATCCGCCCAGGCAGCTGGTGGCCTTTATTTAGCGGATTCTAAAGGATCATGCATGAAAAATACGTACTGGGTTGCGTAGAATTAGCGATGGTCGCAACGTCCTCCGCGAAAACTATGGCCAGGCCGCTGGAGTGGGATTCAGGAAGTGAGAGGAGGAAGGACGAAGATGCGAACGCACAGTTCGAGATGGAAGTCGATGTGACAATGGAGAATCCAAGGGCCAGCATTATCTGTCACGAAGCTTGATGGAAAAAAAAACGAGGTCAGTGTGAAAGGTCGGTGCAAAAGACCGTAACGAACCGAATGGTGGTGTTGTCGCTGAACATGAGCAACATCAGATTTAGAATCGAAAGCAGCAGGACGAAACAAACGTACGTAGTGTCGGGGCCCGTGCTAACAACATCCCGGATGATCTAGAAATATTGTCGGGAGAAGGATTTTACGGTGGTGAACATACACACTGGGTCAACAAAGTTGTACGTTGAGTTCCCAGCACTTCGAACAACGAAGAAATTGTGCTGCACACAGCCGTAAGTTCATCACGCACACAACGTCAAAAAGAAAAAGGGTACGTACGCCGTGCAAATGGAAGGGGTGCGGTGCGCCGGGAGTGCCTCCTGGAATGGAAAGTTCGACGACACTGTTAGACGGCAGTGTGAACACGCTGCCAGTGGGTAAGAGATCGGTTGCGGTCTGGGCTCCGCTCAGAATTTGGAGGAGTACGGGGACCGTGGGCGGGGTGAACGTCTGTGAGATTCGTTGAGAATGAAGTCGGAGCACAAAATTGGATAATCATACGTCGCCGTTGATCTCGAACTCGAAAGTCGTGAAGTCGAGGCTGATCACCAAGTTCATGGTCACATCGGCACCACCGGCAACGGCGGTTCCAGGGACCGCGGTGGCGACGAGGGGGTGCAGGTCAGTTTCGACGAGAGCGGCGGTGCTGGTGCTCGCATTCGTCGTGGGGTCTGTGTCGTTCGCTCCGACATATCGCAAAATGGCAGAGTTGATCCCGTTGTCGAATCCGGCCGTGCCTAGTAGAATGTCAGTTAAGTTTAGTTCAGTCAAGTTCAGAGCAATTTACCTCCGTCAGCGACGGTACGAATCCAGTAGTTGTCCACGGCTTGATTCGCATCGAGGATGAAAGAGTAACGCTGACCCGCGACTGCCAGAAGAAGTGAGTTCAATGCAACATGACGTGAAAATATTCGACGCACAAATTTGAATCTCGTCAACTTCGAGGGGCTGCGTATTGGTACCATCCGCTTCAATGATGGTCATGGTGTGGTTGTCAATGGTGAAGATAAAGTTGGGGTCTAGAAATAATTGGAGCGGTTGTGCCAAATCAAACAAAGAAACACTCACCACACGACATCGAAACGAGGCGCATTCTACGAAACATGCATTTCAGTCGCAAGGATATCGTGGATGGCTTGGGTGGCTTGGATTACGCACCGATAGCGTAGTCCAGCGGTAACGGTGATGACAGCGAGCTCAGACGTGGGCTGCGAATTGGGGTGAGTTTCTCCAACAAATTACAGCGCACGCGTTCTTACACCACCAGCAAAGCGACCGAGACCATTGATCAGGGTTGAGATCAGCGTCTGCGTATGGATTCAGAAGAAAACAGGCGTGACTTGATGAAAGGCTTACGGGAACGTTGCCAAGGGTGCTTGCGGGACCGTGATCTAAGAGGTGTTAGTAAAGGGCGCCGTGGTTCCTTTGCGCAAGCTTACACCTGTAATTCATATGAGATCAAAACGGGTAAAGAAAGAAAGGAATACGCGCCAGTCCTGCAAGGTTATTACGGTCGTCTCTGAACAAAAGGTCAGCTAAAAGAATGCATGCTGGAGAAAGCAGTATGAACCATTGTCCACATCTGAGGGAAGGAGAGGTCAGCTAAATTGATTCAGGGCTTGGGAAGGATTACGGACCGTAGAGGGAGAGATTTGGGTCCTCCGGATCGTAGACAACAAGCGGGCCACGAAGCCCATCACAGTATTGTGTCGCTACGAAAGATCAGGTTAGGAGCTGAGACAGCGAGCGGGGCCTCACCAAGATGGCTGTGGTACCAAAACGTCCCCGTTTGGTTGTTCTCAAGGAAAATTCAGTCACGTAGAAAAGGGACAAAGAAGAGTCTGACAAACCGTGGGGAAAGTATAAAGGAATGAATTATTCACTGCTATGGGACACTGCGTTACAAAGGCGACTCCGTCGGCCCAAGTGTTGTTGGGCTGGAAGAAACCATGCCAATGCTAGAATCGATCTGTGAACGGACGTTCGAATAAAAGCCTGGATAGGAAGACGCACGATGCTGGTGCTGAGCAGCATCGTCTCATTGGTGAGCTGACGGTGGTTCAACTTTCGCCGCGTAGAATCAACTTCAATCAAGCTACCTGGTCTATAACGTTGAGAGTGAATTCGTCTCCCTTAGATAGCAGTCAGGGCCTGCCACAAAAGAAAACGAGAGAAGTTACCTTATTCGCTACGATCAAGGGACCCGGCATCCCGCCGTTGACAAGCACAGCTCTGGACAGATATTCACATCAGCTATAAGTCGAGAACGACATCCAACAAGAACTTACTGCCTGGTAAAACCATCGGGCGCAACGTCGCCGTTCGTCAAGGTCAAGTCCGCGGTGGGACCGACAGATGCGAGGACGGCGGAAATTAAACAAGACGCGACAAAAAAGGGAGAAAAAGCCATTAGAGGTCGGGAGGAATGGGAACGAGGGCGAATAGTGAAGATAGGAAGATTCACTAGAGGTTCTTATACTCGACAAAAATCATTGCCTTCTTACTGCGCAGTGGGACCCGCGAATTTGCTGATGCGATGTACCGTTCCCCAGCCTGATGCGATGTATCGTTCACCTGCAACGGAAGCAATTGATATATTATGGCATGTGAGCCCAATGTGCGCAAAAAACTTACCCAGCATCAAAAGAACCCCTGGCGAGTGGTCGGACGAACCGCAGTCGAACCGCAGTCGAACCTCGCCTCGAAAACTGCGGAATGCGTTTGCACTGATCTGCTGCAAGTGAAAAAATATAAGGATGGAAGCTGATTTTTCGACATCCACCTATTATCTTTAACCCGCATTTCATTCACCATGTTCTCCAAAGTCCTCGTTTTCTTTTCTGTCCTCGCTGTTGCTGCTGCTGTTGTACGTGACACGCACTATTTCATGTAAACTCACACTCACCATCCGACCAGCCACAAGACGTTCCCCAGCCCTTCACCGTGACGCGCGTCTTCAAGACAATAACCGATGTTGCGCCCTTCATCGTGACCGACACTACGGTGTTTACCTTCACGTAAATTCACCTGCGCATCCCTACGTTCCCTGTCTAAGATGAAATAGCCCGAGCCCGACGACCAGTATTGCCTTTCCCACCGGCAGCGGTCTCCCCAGCGCCTAAATCCAAAGACCAGCCTGTAAATTGCCTGAGGAGGAGCGACCGGCGACGAACAAAGAGTATATTGCTGTACAGTGGCGGGACCCACCAGCCTGTGAATTGATCTCGTACTTTTGAATAATGCTATATAGCTTCGTACTGGATGCGACTGTCATCGGACCTTTTTCTTTCCAAACCATAGACTGGTGGTTGAACGATGGCTGTTCCCCACGAAGGATGCTTCTGTACGATCGCCAGAATAATCTCCGCTGGTTCGGTAATTGTCTTCCAAAGCGGTGCGCCTCAAAACTGAAATGAGACTGCGGAAGGAAGCGTTCGGGGCCGAAGGATAACAACCGCACGGAAAAGGACCGATATTTGGGAGCTGGCAATGGTAGTGACCTTTCGTTGCCAGGAAACGTGGGCGGAATCAGAAATCTAGACACCGTTCATCCATCCGAGCGCAATAAAAGACGTACTTCGCAAACTATAAGTAACTGCAAATCTTTCGCTTCGTACCGGGCGACCGTTTGACACCCCTCATTTCCTAGCGATCGTAGAAAATGTTGTCCGAAGACGCGGGCTTTACTCCAGAAATGATGGCGCGGATCATCCATGTGCATGAATGATGGTACGACCTCGAGCTTGGAGGTGCTAATTGCTATCTCGAAAGTCGACACCTCACATACTAAGAGACGTCCACCGCGCACTCTCTCGATCCGATGGATTCAATCGCGAGCCGCGGAGCTTCCCAGGGATTTTGATATTCTATTTTGTAGTAGGCCGCCGCTGTAGTGGAGACTAGGGCGGTGCGGAGAGTGGTGAAGGTCGGGAGAGAGGGGAAGCGTCACGCGCCTGTCACGCGAGTCAGTGATTGCCGAGCAAGCCACAATCCCACCCTTGAAGGTGGAGTGTTCGATTTGTTGGCATAATCAGTCGCAAATCGCGATTCGTTATTTCCTTCCATCCGTTTCACGCATGCTATATATTTGTTCCAATGAATTGATAGATTCCTCTCTCTACAGCGATTAGAAAATCTTGACCTCCAATCGCATAATGATCTTCAGTATCCAACTGGAGTGTCTCGAAATCGAAGGGCAAGGTATTGCGTCGCATATTCCATCCTTGGAACTCCTCGTAATTTTGAGACCCCCCGGCTGCATCCACTTAAAGCGATGCATGTGCATTCTAAACCCCCAAACGGGGTTGCGGCCATCCGAATTTTAGTAGGCTGACTCTATAAAGTGCGTACGTTCGCTCTCATAGACTGATTGCCATGCCTTCCACCACCACCGCAGCCTCTGGTCCGTATCTTCCCTTGATTTTCCGGATTCCACTGACCATGGCCACGGCGCGCCTACTATCAGTGACTGGGTAGTGGGCCACCCCTAGGTAGTGGGCCACCTGCAGATATATCAGGAGGCAATTGAGAACAATGGATGTTTGACCTGTAGGGACCGAGTACGACCTTGAAAGACATCCCATACCAAATTTCAACCCAAAATGATGCTTTGATCCGAAGTTACGCGGCATTTGATGGGCATTTGCAGCGTGTGAGCCATCATTTCTTAATCTCGCCTTTCGGCCGAGGCTTGCGACCGGTCTTACTCCACCAATTCTGCACCGTTTCGCGAGTTCCTGGGCTCTTTATGCTGCCCTGATGCGGGGCATGAACCTTTGATCGGTATAACAATACTCTACATGATTGGGCCGTTCAGGAGACCAAATAATACTTGCTTGTCATTCTGGCTGGCTCCAGCAAACAGCACTCATATCTCAACATCCATTCCACACACGGTCCTGCCGGCTTGCATGGGTGTTCTGGATACGTATCACTGGTCTTTAAGCATTACTCGACTTTTTTACTTGGTCAAGTTGCTTCTCACCATGGACAATTACCCGAAACCACCAATTTCAGCAACACAGAAGTCGAAGTTTTTTCGGATGAGTTGCTAGGCACTTGGGAAGGATATAGGCAGTTGGATATGTTCATCTACATCTCATTGTCCTACCTGCAGGTTATTTCGGGCTTATACCCCTCTTATCTCTGGCTAGGACATCAGTTTGGTGATGTCGGCCATTTTGGCCAATTTCCTCTCTTCTAAACCACATTTTTATACCCTTTCTGAAGTCCAGATATACATGGCAACTATCCATAATGAGAACTAGAGATCTAATCCTCCAAACAAGATACATTTTGGTACCAATTCGGGCCTCAGCGACTCGTCCAGCGAGGTGGCCCACTACCCAGTTTTTTACTCCTTTAGGCATCTCAGCAGGAAAAAATTCAAGACATGCCGAAGGCGTCATGTAAATTCTGCCAATCACATTCAGACAACTTTTCATAGGTGTTGCTTCACTATGAATGCTCCAAGGGCATCCTAAGTCCCCAGTAATTCCTGCCCAGAGCCATAAACATTAAGGTGGCCCACTACCCAGTCACCGATAGTAGTTCCGGTCACTGAACCACCCGCTGGCGTTCGCTACGTGCAGCACAGCTACATGGTCACCATACGCTCTTCAGACGAGTTTGAGCCACACATCCAGCGCCTCCAGGAATACGTCCAGAGTTGCTTGCGACGACAACCATGCGGAGACCCGTAACGACATTGAATTCGAGATGGGCGTGGTGGTGGACCTTATAAACATGTATTCTGCGACGTTTCCCGAGATGGTTCTGCGATGGGTCCAATCGAGGCCTGAGGTGGAGACCATCGAGAGGAACACGCTGCTATCCCTTGACTGATTGATGGACGAGAAGTTAGAAGAACGATACGCTGTACCCAAGCATTCACGGTATCCAGGATGAATATGCTACCTATCTCAATAATGTTCTTACTCGAGCCGTGCATGAATGGGGCGCAGCGAACGCTATCAAGTTGAAACCGAATGGGCTCGAAACTATCTGACAATCGCTCTCCTAGAAGGCATTCAAGGTGATATTTCATCTTATTCAGGCGGGAATCACACCAGCCTCTAGAGAGAAAAACCTGGGTCGAATGTGGTCGCTCAGAGTGGAAAGGAAGGGAGATGAAGGGTAGATCTAGCGGTTTGAGTTGTTGTGGAACGGGAAGTATAGAAACGATAAGGGAAGGTGAAGGACGGCGCATTCGCTCATTTCTAGTGGAATTACGATGGGGGAAGAAATGGGATATGAAGTGACTCGCCATCCACGCGATTTCAAAAAAGACTGCTGTGGAATGTAAGTAAGTCCACGAGTAAAATAACACAAAATAATCGGGAGTACACACTCCGATTCAGACCCGCCACTCCATGATCTGCGCTTCCGCCTCCGAGCCCCTCAGCACGGACACCTGTAGCCCCTCAGCTCTAAGCACGTCGAGTTTCTGCTCATGCACACCATTCAGGACCTCGTCCCCATTCACAATGAAGAGCTCCACCGAGCGAAGACGGCAGAATGGGCTCCCTTTGGCAGGCACGCGCCACCGCGACTCGATCATCTCCACGAAAGCCCCGTAATCGATGGGCGCATGATCGAGACTTATCGAGATAGAGTGCACGTTGGGGCCGATGCCCGCATATGTTTTCGCACCGGTGCGCTTCACCGTGAGTTTCGCGAGAACCGTGTTGCCCCCGGAGCTGGAGAACTGCAAGCCGAGCGTTTGGACCGTCGGACAAGCCTCGAGAAGTCGCGGGAGGTTGGTAGGCCTGCACCACACAAGGCGCAGGGTGGTGAGTTTGATGCTGGGGCAGCGTTCAACGAGCGAGAGGAAGGGGGCTGGGTGCGTGTCGACCATATAGACAGGTAGTTCAGGAACTCCTGCGAATTGATGTAGAGACGGCGTAGATGGGCGAGGCGGACGGGAGGGAACCCGGTGTGGGGTGTATCCCTGGTCAAATCGACACTCGCCATTTCGAGATTGGGAGTGGTTTTCAACACGGCTCCGATACCAGCAGCGGTGGTGGTCATTTTGAGGCGGGTGAGTTGGTGAAATGGGAGTACGAGGGGGTGCTGGAGCTCAACGAGATCCTCCAGAGTGACGTCACGCAGCGCGGGCGCGACCTCGAAAGGGTCGGCATAGTCCCTGGACCGTCCGCCCGTATTCCAATAAAAACCCTCCCAGTCCAACCCCTCAATGCGCAAGTAGCGGACGAGAGGGATACGCCCTCGGAGCGGTGAGAAGAACGCCCAATCCTTCGGGTGGATGGATATACTCGCATTGGTCCAGCGATGAGAGCAAGGGATCATGGTTTGGAGGAACTCTTTGACGCGGGTTTCCCGTTCACTCGTAGATGTAGCCCAAAGCAAGAATTTGAGGGGCAAGTTTGACGACCGGGTGAGGAGTGTTCGAAGCTTTTCGACTGGGTATCTCCTCGGGCTCATGATTACGATGTCGGTCCACAGGCCAGGCGATGCCAACGCGACATCGCGCCAATATCGGCAGACGTGGCCTAAATGCCACGGCGTTTCCCCGAAATCGTCGGGATCCACATAGGGTAGGGCAAAGACCAGAAATTTGGATATAATTTCGGGGGGAAGGCGACGGATGCAACGGACGGCGTTCTTGTGTTCAAGGACCTGCTCTAGAATGTCCTCTCGTTGCTGCGTCAACCCATCCACTTCGATTCCAGAACCGGCGCGAGTGATGGTGGCGTCCACATATGACAGGCAATGTTCGCCGATAGCTATGAATTCGCGAGCAATAGCAATTTCGGACGCCGAAAGGCGTTGACTGCTCTGTAAAAATTGGTTCGTGAAAGGGGCCGCAATTGAGATGATCCCGTGGGGCATGCCAGGAGAAGATGGTTTCTGGCTGGTATCAATGAATTGAAGTATTGTAAGCTCTGTGTTGAGATGGGGACTGTAGCGCACCGCTCATCTCACTTCCGGACTTTGTCCCCTTGCCTACCCCCCCTATATGTCCTGTATATTTCCTTTATATTCGTCTCATGTCTACGTATTTCCCTAGCTATTCTATCTCCCCTCGACGTCCACCTCTGGCCTCGAATATATCCTGCTTGGCTCCACTTCCCCGCGTGACCTGAACTTCCACACTCTGTAGCTTACGGCAATGTTTGTGTCCTCGACGTGGGGTGAAAGAGAAAGACAGGGATCCGTGACATGTCACGCTGAGCGGCTGAATCGGGGACCAATCGGGTAGACGCCGGGTACGGTTTCAACATGGCCGAAGTCAACCTAGACGGTCTACTAGTAGACGATTGAGCGCGTCGAGTCCGCAACAAATTCCAATGCCGAATAAGACAGCATTCTTTAAGATCCGCAATTAAATTACAACGAGTGAAGTATTTATTGTTTATTTCTTCTGAAGCGACCGAAATGGATAGGGAGAGTGGATAGTTTGGGAGTTTCGCGGAATGTTTTCTTTATCTCAAGGAAGTTGAGCCGCCGAACTCATCGCCGGCACGCTGGTAAACCACGCAAGTGGAAAATCTCAGTTGCGAAGGAACCACTAACCTATTGCACAAGTTCGTCAAGTCGGCCCTAGAAACACTTGTTATCGAGATCCAATTGGCATTCACACCAGCAAAAGTGAATATTTAGCTCAGCTGAATATGTTGGCAAAAATGATTGTTTCGACCTGGGGCTGAAAATGTAGTCAAAAATGACAGATTCAGGTCAGGTTTAATGAGTTGCTGATACCATGACATCCAGCAGCACTTTCTGCCATGCCAAATATAACAGTTTAGGCTACAAATTTTTCATGGCAGAAAGTGTGCCCCAAAATTATCAAATCAGCAGCAGTTTCAGCTTGAGCGAAAATGATGGTTTCAGTGTTGCTGAAATTGTAGCTGAAAAGGTCAGTTTCAGCTGCACTTTCAGCTGTGTTGAAACTTATTGTTTCAACTCAGCTGAAACGGCGGGCAAAAACAATAGTTTCAGCAACTATTTAGGTGCACTTGAAATGGCAGCTGAATTTTATTGTTTCAGCTTGGGCCAAAAGTGAAGCCGAAAGTGTTGTTTTCAGCTTGAGCTGAAAACAATCTGCAGATGAGCAGCTGCCTATCTGCAGAGGAGCAGCAGATGATCCGCTCCTGCTCAACTCAACCATACTTTGCCTTTTTCTTTTGATTGTTTTGATGTCCCAATGTGCGTGATCAAGTTGAGCAGCAGGAGAGGCAGATCATCTGCCGCTCATCTGCAGATTATTTTCAGCTCAAGCTGAAAACAACACTTTGGGCTTCACTTTCGGCCCGAGCTGAAGCAATAACATTTGGCTGTCATCTCAATTGCGCCTAAATGGTTGCCGAAACTATTGTTTTCGCGCGTCATTTCGGCTGAGCCGAATCTTATTGTTTTGACAGAGATGAAAGTGCAGCTGAAACTGACCTTTTCAGCCACAATTTCGACAATATTGAAACCATCATTTCACTCAAGCTTAAACTGCTGCTGATTTGATGATATTAGGTCACACTTTCAGCCATGAAAAATTTACAGCATAAACTGCTATATTCAGCATGGCAGAAAATGCTGCTGAATCTCGTGGTATCAGCAACTCATTAACCGTAGCCAAATCCGTCACTTTCGACTACATTTTCAGCCCCCAGCTGAAACAATCATTTTCGGCAACATGTTCAGCTGAGCTGAATATTCACTTTTGCTGGTGTGATTAGATATCGCAGTTTTCTTCAAAATTGGTATTTCAGTTTCACAATTGTCGAGGAAAGGATCTCACCAGGTTGTTAGGGGGGACCCAGGCGGCGTTAGCAGCGACAGGATGGTTAGCGTTAGCCCATGCGGAGATGACAGTATTGGCTGTTCAAAGACGGTTAGCACGGTTTTCTTTGCCGAAACTCTTACTGCTCAATTTGACATCAACTGCTGCGAGATTTCCCTGATTGCATAAAGAAATGAATGTGTCCATCTGCGAGGTGACAGCGCCTTGAATGCCAGTCACAATATTTTTTATCCTACAAAGTACTGCTAACGTCGGCTTACTCGGCTAAGGCCCAAAACACCTCTGTGACGGAGTGACTTACGAAAATTTTCGTGGATTTTTGGGCGTGTGACGCGTGACTCTACGAATTGAACGAAATACCACAGTAGTGAGTAAGAAAAGTGAACAAACGCTGAGATGAGCACATACCAAGAATTATATTCTGCGACGAACGGTGCCACAGTGGGAACGGTGGGCGCTATCTGTGCCTGATACGTGGTATACCAGTTCTAATAAACCAGTTATTCCGAGCCAAGCGCACCACTCGAACGGAGTAAAACCCCTCTAATGCAATTGTTGGTCAACGCGAAGGCGTTTCGTGCCTAGAACACGGTCAATCGAAATCAGTATTGGAGGATTGTTCCAACTCACAGGAAGAGTCTAATCACTCACTGCTGCAGTCTCCTACCCACCCACACATTCCAGGGCTGGGGCAAGACAGAGTAGTGGTATGCAGAGTAGATTAAGGCTATACCGGAGAAACTCGTAATACAAAACGACACATTACTATATCCGACTGGGTAACCGGCCAAACTAGCTAACTGGCCACTCGGGCAACACGAGGGATTGGGGTGTGAAATTCGAGATCTCACCTCTGCGAGATGGAACAGGACCTACAAGGATGCCATATGTCAAATTTGGACGCAAACGAAGGCGCCGATCAAAAGCTGTGGCGGTTTGATGCTCAGGATGATGGCTTGGAGGCATCATTTCTTATTTCCGAACCCGGTCCACGCGGCTGTCGGGGTTGTTTCTCCGCCATTTCTTCACCGATTCTCAAGTTTTGGGGCTTTTCTTGATCCCTGGACTCAGGACAACGACCTAGAATGACCCCTTTCACAATGATTCGTCTCTGCCGCCTCCTTGCTCCTCGAACAAATCCCGGCCTCAACTTGAGTGGCTCAATTTCGGCCATCTGTATAGCGAACTATCCGTTGTTGCGATGAGCCTGGAATTTTGCAGGTGTAATTGAAAAAACCACTAGTTTGTCAGCCTCGACTTATGAGTCATGAACTATCCACATTCTGATTCGCGGCGGCCCACAATCCGAAACCACCAAATATCACTTGTGCCAACAGATAAATTTTGTTGAAGGGATTATGTATATGCGGAGCACATGGGACACACTTTGGTACGTTCAAGTACTTCCTATGTAGTTGTGCAGACCTTCATTCGAGGGGTGGGCACGCCCTATGCTTTACAGGCCAAGGTATTCTGCGATCACCTCAATCCCACCCGTTCTACCTGGTTTAGAAGGGCAATAATTTAGTGTGCATACCCCTTAGATACATGGTTCAAGTAGATGCAATCATGTATAGTTATCTCATGGACAATCTGGAATGCACTGGGGTGAATAATACGAGCGCCAACCAATATTTTGGCGGGGTGGCCGGTTAGGCCGTTTATCCCCGTTTCGGAGCTATCGCCGAAGGAAATTCAGTAAGTGACGAAATCGTCATATATAAATTCAAGTAAAGGTCCTAACTCAGTCGAAGGATGCATATCTTCATTCTGGAGCTCATACCAGGGCACAATCTTAGCTATGTGTATGCGCTCGATGCATAAAGTGCTAAGGTGGCCGGTTACCCAGTCGGATATAGTACTGATTGCCGATACTAATGCTCCCGAACTTCAACTGCCCCAACAGTCGCTAGTGCTAGGTTCGGCATGAAGACGATCGGCCAATGCGACAACCAAAATTTCTGTTATATCTGGTCGGGATCGCGGCGCATATCTACGTCCACCACACTTTTTCCCCACCGTCGTTACACCCATCTCCGTACCTCACCCTTGCATGCGCTGCTTTTTTCCTTCCCCTTTGCCGCATTGTCTCTTCCTTGGTCGAAACCCAGTAACTTACTACGCAGACCTAAGCAGACTGCACTCACTTCTCCCCACCTACCTTATCCCTGCGTAGGAGACCGTTGAAAATTGAAATGTTGATAAAAAATCTTTTAGAGACTGGACCATAACTTCAGGCTCGCACGTTGCGATCAACGGCCGATGAATATATTGCGTCCAGAAAATAATCAATTCCGTCGGGGCAGGCCGGAATTTTGAGTATATTCCATTTTCTGTTCACTTCAATCGCCGCCGAGCCCACGGCTATTCACCCCCATTCATTTTCAGTCTCAAGAAAATTCGCGATGTATTCATTTGCGCAATTTCGTTGGTAATCAACTCAGGTACTTCTTTTATTTTGTTCTATGTTGTCCCTTCTAATAACTCGATTTGCTCTGCAGCCCCGCTGCCTTCGCCTTCACCCACGTGGGGCGTGACATGAGGTCGTTCCACCAACTTCAGAAAAGGGGGCGCGTCAATAAAGAAGCGGTCGACAAGCAGAATACTCACCGCGTGACATTGGGACCCTGGCTCGTCATCACATCGATACCGACATCTGCCAGGAAGGGCGCATACGAATAGTGGCAAAGATCGGCGAGCGTGAATTCCTGGTATCCCAAGGCAGGGGAATTGATCAACATTCGAACACGCTGAGAGAGCGCAGAAGATACTCACATCCCCAGCCAGGAACTTGCTTTTACTGAGAATAACTTCGTAAACGGCGAGCTTCTCCTTGAATTCTGTGAGCGCTTGATCGAGGACGGCCTGGTCAACGGCGAGACCCCGGCGCCTGGATTGAAGTCAGAGGTAATCGCTGACTGGGTTCAGCAGAACGCACGGTTTCATCAATGCTTCATTGACTACTGCCGCAACCGCGGGGTGGAAGGTCGTCGACTCAACGGAGGCCAGCTGCTCGACGACGGAGCGCTCCTTGAGGCCTTTGGGAAGGAGATTCGTGCCTTGATCGGGATATTTCTCTGCGATGTACCGACAGATCGCCCGGCTTTCATAGACGATGAATCCGTCGTCGTCCTGGATCGATCAGTCTCTGAGAGGCCAAGACACGCAGAAGCACACTCACGATGACCGGCACTTCACCGAACGGGTGCATGGCGAGGAACTGGGGCGTTTTGTGTTCCTTGGCCTCGAAACTGATGGGGACGAACTCGAATGGAACTTGCTTCTCCCAGAGGGCCAGTGCGACGATGGCGCCACCGCCGGCGAAGAATGGTACTTCATAAAACTTGAGGACCATGCTGGGATTGGGAAGGTTTGCTTGGGACTTTACTCTGTTTGCTGGGCTTTTAAGCAGAGCACGTTCAATGGATCCCTTAATTGTAATACTGTCCGAAGAATTACAAACAATCGAAGTATGAGATTAAATGTTTGTAGCGTCTGTCTAGGAGAGACTACCGAAGAATCGATGGTGCTGAGAACGCAAAGTCCGATAATGTCGGCGTTTGATTTCAAAGCAATACTGGGTAACGTTATTTTTCGATTTTTCGAGCGCAGTTGAAAATTATGTACTCGGTCGCGGCTGTATTCAATTTGGACGAATTTCGGGGTTTACTCCGATGGACGACCATGGAAAGGTTCGAAGTTAAAGGTTGGGCACTTTTCACTGGGGCTTTAAGCAAAGCAAAGGTGAGCTACGAGGCGTGTGCTCTCGTAATATTGACGCCCAAGGAATGTTCTCGATGCTGCTGAGAAAGCAAAAACCCGGTAATTTCGGCATTTCATTCCAAAGCAATATAAATACTAACGTATTTTTCGGGCGGGTGATTTTAGTCATGTTACGTACATGTAGGACGACTTTGAATATTCAACTCGATGGACGTCTATGGAAAGAGTGTCCATCAACGAAAGCGGATTGGAGACCGGAAATCCCTTCACTGGCATTACTGAAGAACTTCCTCGGTTCTGACTCAGCTAACGCTAGGCCAGTACGTCAAGCGTGCTGTTCAACACTTTATCAACGCTGTGGCCCGAAGAAGATCCTAGTCACCGACGTGGCGAACAGTCAGCGTTTCGGCGATCGTCAGTGGTACTACGTGGTACGCTAATATCCAAGTCCCGGCTTTAAATTTGTCTTCAATCGGCAGACATGGTCAGAAAGGTCAGAATGATGGTATGTACTATGGACGGCCCCCACTGTATGACACATCTGATCTCTTAATCACAGGCAGGAAGACGAACTACTTCGCTACTTCCCGTATCACCACTTCCACCATCTCCGACTGTCAAAGAGAAAGCACGTGTATATTGGTCTGACTAGGGAGACTAACTTCCACTTCCCTGTTTCTGATTTCAGTAACGCGAGTTGCATTTCCCTCCCAGCATTGGCACTCAGCGCCCTCCTCCCCGTCGCAAAGAGAAGAAGAAGACTTGGATCCAAGCCTGTGCATCAGCCTTGTTATCGGTGCGCGTCGCTGGAAATCCGGTGCGATGGTTGTGGCAGTGATAGAAGGGAAAGGTCGACCGTGGGACGTGATATTCAACATTTGATGAACCAATGTGAGCCCATGAATTTTCATTAAATCTTACTCAAGTACCTGACGACCTTTTACGGAAAATCATCGGAAGTAACAAATTTTCCCTCAAGGCCATCACAGTGGCGAGGTTTCATGAAAATAGTGACGAAGAAGGCGACTACCCAAGCATGAAAGCCTGAGTTCCACACTTGACTCACAACCCTTATCAAAACGGGTTTCTTTTTTCAAACGGGTTTCTTGACATTCAGATAAACGAGATGGAACTAAGAATATCTACTCAACTCCTTGGGCGGGGTTCCAGAAAGACTTCAAGACAGGAAAGTTGCAACGAGCTAAATATTGGAATGAACGACGACTTCAAAATCGCAGCGTCGAAATTCACGCAGCAATTCTCAGACTTGGCGGCTCCAAACCTGAGTCTTCTGCAGGCCAAATAGGGTACGTCTGTGCTCCGGCCAATGGCCACATAGAATTACCAGATGTACAGAAGTAAAATTGCACAGTTTTCAGCTGAGGCCGACCGCTCATCCGCGCGCCACCAACGCTGCTGCTGAACAAGCGTATACAGCGGGTCGCCGGGGTAAATGGCATATCCGTCGTTTGGCGTCTCAGTGCCGTTGAACACAGATCCCGCTTGCCTGTGTAAATAAATGAAGGCATGAGTTCCTCTCCTCAGCAAGCAATCAAAAGGAAGAGCGCCCCCGGCCCAGACGAGACTAAGAAAAAACAAAAAATATGGACCAGAGAAAATCCCCCGTCAACCCCGTACTGATCACAGTAGCATACCACGTCGCATAGTCAGTTGCGCGCTGGGTGCCCGTGTACGTGAGTCCAAAGTCCTCCATGATAGCGGGTTTATCGGCGCTGGTCATCAAGGTTGCGTGGTCAGTGATCCACTGTTGGCCCCAGGCGATATCGTTTCCAGACTCGCCCCAGCTGTCCTGCAAGCACAAGGTTCCGGTGAGTATTTTGTGTCTTGATTTCAAAGGGGCCGAACGCGACGCACGGGGTACATCTATAAATGCGAATCAAGGCTCCAAGTCAGCAAAAAGTTCAACGGGGCGGTATGATTTATTCAAATGGAATGTTCCGAAGTCGAGGGTGTCGATTGCGAGGTTTGCTTCGAAGTCAATCCCGATGCTATGGAAAGCCGGAGCACCACGCTTTGAAACGAGTGATGTCATCAGTCCCGGCATGATAGCCGAAGCCGTGCCGTGACTCGTCCCAGGGTGATTGCTTTTGTTGTAGAGTTGTTCACGCAGGTAAAACCAAGTGAAATACTACCAGGGACGGAGGGCTGAAGAACTGCGTCAAATTTAGCCTGAAAGAAAAGTACACAGCCCCGCTTTCTCGGATTTATGACAGCATCAAGGACGTCGCAAAGGACAATACGAAGTGCTAAATGGACTTTCGGGCTTCCTTGAGCTCTAATCAAGTGCTCTATCTCGTGATACTCAGCTTTGGACTGGTGCGCAACCTCATCCATTGATTAATTACTCATGCTTGAATTTTGATCAGTTCAACCATCAAGTCACTGCTCACAGTTGTAGGAGGTGAATTTTCCCGCTGTACCGCCTAATTTGATCTGAAGGCCTGCAGGGAGTGGTGGTCCTTCAGTAGAGTATCTTTAGTGTTGTAACTGGGGTGTTCTGGCCAAAGGAATAACTCAACTCAAATGATATAGTGAAGCCCTGTCATCGAGCAAATGATATTCCAGGCCAAGAGGCTAGCCGTGGATTCGGCATATTTAAGCCTAGAGCATACTAACAGTTAATTAACCCCAGGAAAATTCGCTCTAACCTGTTCTCCAGGTATGTAAAGCATGACATGTAATGTTCGATTCACCTCGGGCATCTCGGGGATATCATAAGGTACCTCATCGGGCGCGAGAGGATGGAATTGAACGCTTTATATTTATATAGATGTAAAGAGACCTTAGGAAGCCCTGAAATCACGGTATTAACCATCTCTGTGCCTGTGCTTCCAGAATATTTACCAGGAAATATTACCTCTCCGCAGTTTTAGTCCCTTCTATTGAAAGGGGATAGAAGCCACCAAATCAAATGAGTTTCTGGGCGTGCGTAGGGCTACTCGGAGCCTCCACAGGACACGATAAAGCTAGTTTGATGTCAAATCCACCTTGGGAAGAAAGCGGCCAACGTTCGGTATTTGATAAAATCATTTGTTTCAAAGCGTGGTGCTCCAGCTTTCCATACGATGCCTCCGCCTCTTTAGGTTCGTTCATCAGCAGAATGAGGGATTGAGACGCAAGGAATAACCAGAAAACGCACTGGTATGTATACGGGTAGTCAAAGTTGTGCGGGATGGGGTCGTTGATGAATCCCTCGCCACCGATCGTGACGAGGTGATTCGGGTCGAGGGACTTGATGTACACAGAGATTTCTGCAGCCTAGTTCGTGATGACGGTGCTGTTGCACGTCGCAGAGGCGGCCCTGTATGAGGTGTGAGCACGAGCGGCAATGGAGTCGAGACGAAAACATACGTGTTGGTACCCGCGCAGCGCGGCTCGTTGCCTACAATTCCAAATCAGTCTATCCGTTGCAATGAAAGTGTACAGGTGCACAGCTACACAGCTACTCACAAAGTTCCCAGGCCTGCAGAGAGGAACTTGGTTCAGAATCTGCACTGGATGAATAAAACTAGTTCATGTGCCATGATCGTGTCCTCCGTGGCGTAGCGCGTAACGACGGCTTGGACGTAGGCTTTGTACGCCGCCTGGTGTCCAGCAAAGAATATAAGTTCGTTGCATGGTGGAGTGGGGATTCAGCAGGAAGAGAAAGAGATGCACGACGACAGTAGGGTTGGTGTAAAATGTGTCGTGCGGCTGTCCGGAACCGAGAAGCTGCGCCGTGTAAACATCTATACCGCCGAAATCAGACCAGTTGTTCGTCCTGCACAGAAAGATGTTCGAATTCGCGTTAAGAAATGAAGGAATCGAGTTACTGACAGCGTAATCAGCAGTTTGATGCCGTGAGACTTGGCAGAGGAGATAAGGTAGTCTGTCGGGATGGTCAGACCGGGGTTATCGAAGAATAATAATATTAGCGGAAGGGAAAGCGGAGCGCACCGAGTCGCTGGAGGCCGTCTGTGCCTGTGTTGACCGTGGCGGTGCTCCCGGTCCACAGGTGGAAGTACACGCCCTGAGCACTGGTGACTTCGTTGAATCCCCTGTAGGTAATGCGGTGAATTTAGAACATGGAGCTGTTGAGGAGGAGTCGCATACTCGGTCCTGTGAAGTAGGAGTCTGTGTTAGTGCCAGCGGGATACTAGATTATATAGAGAACACGCACCAAGCAACAGTCGTGCCAGATGCAGCAATATCCGCGAAAGCCTGGTCGATTTCGGCATTGCTGTATCCAAGGAGGGCTGGCCAGTAGGCGTTCGACCTAGGACGCAAATATTTCACGTCAAATTCGTATGATGAGGCCGCTAAATGAAGCCTGCCCACCCAACGGGGACGAACTGCTTGCCATTCAGGGTGAATCGAGTCGCGGACGTTTTGATGAACCCAGTGGCGGAGGGCGGTGAGCTTGCGGTAATGGTAGTGGTGTGGCTAGTGGTGGTGGACTTGACCGTGCTCGTGGTCGAAACTGTGGTCGATGTCGTTGTCGCGGTGCCGGCGACACATTGGTAGTAATACGGGTTCTGCTCAAGGCACATGAGCCCAATCGCGCAGTCTGACGCCCTTGTTAATTTGTCAGATAATTACAACAGAGCCGCTGCTTTACCTGTCTCTCCGGTATAGTTCAGCCCCCCACATTGGTCATATTGTGGAATTGAGGCCAACGCTGAGGCACCTAAGATCGCGTGTGCTTCATTACACAGCCTTTTCATTTGCGGTTGAATAGCTGACGGTGACCTGCCCACAGTCCTTTGTTCGCAACCAGCCGTGAGGCCAACAAACTCGTGACATATAAGTAAAGGCGGGCCGCGGCGCTGCTATCGCTCCTCGCGGACGCCAACAGTCTCCTGGGATCACACTCCTGGACGTATATGGGTCAGTTCACTCATGCTCTTGATTCTATACCCGCTGAACTCATTCTGAAATTACAGTCAAGTCTGTTGTTTCACTATCGAAATCAGATTGACCTACGTAACCTATGCGATTGAACAGTGATAACCGCTACCTCCAATACCCCGCGAGCATTTGCACCGACCTCGCCGCAGTCGTGGTAACGGCGACTGGTTGGTGCTCCTCATTATGCCTTACTCCGCATTAAACATGTACATGTATAGCGTCCCCCACTTGCTCTGTTCAGAACGAAAGCACCAACGGGATCCTGGTTGGTACCAGTGGCTCCGTGACACTTTCTTCCACCCAAGGGACTGCATATTCCGTCACCAGCACTGTAACCGGTAAATTTGCTCACTCTCTCCCCCGCACTTCACTCACTATTTATAATTTCCGCTTCTTGCCGCAGAAACATCCTCTATCGCTATCGGCGATTCTTTCTTTGTGAAAGTGACGTTCCCAGGGGAAGAATACCAGAACACCTTTTCCGTCACGTCGACGTTTACGAACTCGCTGAGCACGGCGTAAGTCGCACGTCGCATATCGTATTTGCTTTCAAATTGACAAATGTGAATTTGCAGGACTCAGACGACGGACAATCAGCAGTCAACGGAATCTATCATCATGGCCGCCGGCGAGGGGCAAACCTGCAGCCTCGAGGTTGGCTCGTCTGTCCATAGCGTTTGTATATCCGCTGATGACTTTTTTGGTAGACGACTACGAGCTGCTCCGTGACTGCACGGGGACCATCACCGCTACGGCGACGGGTTGGGCTTGGTTTGAATATAATGGTGGCATTCTCACCTTGAACCAGCGCTCAAGGTACATCAGCATTCGCTCTGGGATCACGAGCAGCACCTTGTCGTTGTATACCGGCAAGTGCACATAGATGAAACTTGCGGAACTGTTCCTCTTTTCTGGGGCGGCTTTGATAACAGCATAAATGGACGCTCGATTATATTCCTCTCAATCTTTATGTATAATAATAATTCCGTGGATTCAGTTCTAATATGCAAGCGAATATGCACACGGAAACGATACACGATATTTCTTTCTTCTACCGCACATATAAACTCCGACCCTCCTCGCCCACTATACTTTACCAGCTGGCCAGTTTATCGGTCGGCCTCTGTGCGGATCCTACCGTAGTGGAAAAGCGGTGTTTCTGTGGATCTGACTGGCCGACTGGAGACAGCGGGACTGCGAATCTCCCAAGGCTTGAATCGTTGGCCAAGGGAATGGACACTGGGGTGTTGCGGTGATAGTGAAGTTTGGTATCGCGGTACACCTTGCAGGCCATGATACTGGTCAGGGCAACCTCCGGAATCAAGAACATGGCACGGTAGATTGGGTTGAGGCGCGTAGCATAAGCCATGGCTGTTGTGGCGATGTTGGAGATACATGCGATTCTGGTTAAAGCGAAGTTGAATTTGTGCGAAAAGAAAATAATGGAACGCAAGGCGCACATGTAGTAGGTTTGACCACCCCGGAAAAGTACGTTGGAGAATGCTTCGAGGGATGCACCGCGGCCGAAGAGCACCTGGACGCGCTCCCCAGTGCTATTTGCGGTGTGGATGTTCAAAAGGAGACGGTACGATATGGCGAGGAAGACGCTCGTGTCATGCACGGTCAACACGATGCCCGCAATCGGCGAGTAGGTAGACAGGCGGTCCACGATGCACAACGTGCCGACGTTAATAGCCCTTGTGCCAAAGGGGATCAGGATGGCCGATCCCACCACGCAGAGCCACAGAAACCCAAAAATACAGGTGACAAGGAGCTTCCTGTCGTATATGGCGCGCACGCGCAGAAAGAAAAGAAGGGAAGTAGCGCCCGATGAGACCGGGTAAAAACTGTTGAAGACAACCAGGGCTGCTTGACAATTTCCGATAGGATATGCTGCATGCCAAGGTTATCGGTGATCAGAAGAACATAAATGTTGAGGGCATACTAGAAAATAATGTGAACCCAAGAACATAGGTGACGGATGTAATTCTGCGTAGTGGGCAGTCAGAAAGAACAATTCCCCGCTCTATTGGGAACCATTTACGTGGAGACAATATATGCCGCGGTAGCGATCCGGAATTTGTGCTTGAATAAAAGCTGGTAATTGTCGGCGACGTGTTGAAGGATATCCCAGATAAATACCTGAGGGACGTTAGTGAGAATATGGGTACAACTCGAGAAATGTTGCGAACCGCGGTGGTACCCGCAAACACCAAGCTTGCAACCTGCAGTTGCCTCGCAACAGCGGGAGGCAAAAGCAAGGCTGGGTCCGAGTCCGATCCAGGGGGGAGTGCGGACATACGGGAGAAGGAAGGGAACTGGGGGAAGCAGCGCAGAGAGGGCCGAAAGATAAAGGTTCACACTGGGTTCGGTTCACATCGCAGCCGGTGGAGGTAAGGTGGATCTTGATGTGGAGTTCGCAACTTCAATTTTTCAGCTATCCATCAGATGGGCCAACGCCGATGTTTGTTTTTCATAAAAGGTCAAGTGTCAAATGAGTCCCCGGGTCAGATTCAACACAGAGCAATGCTAGCGAGATTCCTCGACGCACCCTCTGAATCTTGGTCGGCTCGCCACCGCACAATGAGATATCAGCATGGTTGCAGTGAGCTGGTGTCTCATCTTGAATCAAACCTCAATAATGTGCCGTGATGTGCCGAGATACTGTGGATCACGCTTCCTAAACCAAGTATAGTCTGGGAGGGACCGACTCTATAAAGCGTGGCAGACGTGGAAATTGTGTTTCTCACAGACGTCGTACCAAGGGATCAAAGCACTTCAACATCCGTTGGTGGCGTTGAGCGCAATGTGGAGTGCGAGGCCGGTTTGACAAGACACGGTCCAAATCTTCGGCCAGGGAAAGATGGTACTGGTGTGCGGTACCTTCTGTACCTTTTTTCGAACTCCCTCCGGCGTCATTTTCTGTCCGACGGATTCGAGTCTTCGCTGTCATTCGGCGAAAATCTCCCCTGACCCGATGGCTGTATGAAATAAGATCCGTGTTCAGCATTGTGAATGGTGCATCTTCCATCTTTAATCATAGCATCACCTAGAAAGGCATTTCATTTTAGCGAGCAATCAGACTCGAGTCACAGTGTAAAATTTCCGCTTTTCAACCAATATTCAACGGTGGAAACCACAATTCCCGGGACCAGTGGAAACCATAAGACACTGCTCGCACAAACTGTCTTGTGTGTCAATTTGAGCAATGTCGAGGATTTCGCCGCCGGGCGAGTCTGGTGCCCGTCTCGGAGATTGCGCCTGCGCAAGAAGTTCCGTCTTTGAGAGATGGACAGACTGGAACAGATTGAGAACCATATAGGCGCCACAGTCTCACGTCGGGGAGAATCCAAGGCAAATCCGCGGTGAAATGTGATCTGTCTCGTTGAGTTCGCCTGCGCTTGTCATGTGCATCGCAGTACGACCTGGGTTCTGAATTGAGACGGAGGGACGGCCAAAGCGGGGATCGCTTCGTGGAGGGTAGTCAACAAGCAGCCGCTGCAGCGGCTGCACACTGGGGACGATGATGGTACGAGACAAGGCGTGATGTGATCACTGATTGCCGAAGCTGTGAAGTCGGCTGTTGCATCCGGGGACCGGCTCCTTCCTCCCTTACCCTCTGCCGCCTTCAAGTCCCTGGACAAGATCAATAGGTCGGTCGCTCGATCCATCACCGGCGCCTTTAAAACTGCGTCCCTCGCAGCGCGTGAGAAGGAAGCCCGTTACTCCCAGCCCACCTCCGCATCGCTCAACACGGTCACGGTGGTGTACCACCTCACTCTCCCCACAAGCAATGCCCTCCGCCCTCTTCTCCGCGAAGCCACCGCAATGACGCCAAAAACCCGCAAGCATGTCTCGATCCTTCACCTGGTAGAAAAGATTCCAGGAGTACGGTGGCCTCAAAACGTACCGAATCAAGGCCAAGATATCAGATCGCGTAAGGTGCCACGAACGATGGGGAGCGCTGCGTCGATGGACATCATTTTCGACACGACACTGGGCATGGAACCTATTATCCCGGTATTCGCTGCCCAGTGGCGCGAGACCCTGCCCGTCCAAAGGGTAATCCTGGCGAAGGACGACACTCTCGAGGCACTTGACCTCGAGCGCTACGACGAAGCGACATGGTTTACTGACAGTTCCCTACTGGAGGACAGAGCGGGAGGAGCGACGGTACGGGTGTCGAGAGGTGCGGTTAAGGAATCGGTGCTAGTGCCGCTCGGACTTGGACAAATATGCGACGGGGAGATGGAAGGACTGGTGAGAGCGACGTCACGGACGCTCAAGGGTGACCACGCAACGATCCTTTGCATCTCTGACTCGCAGGCTGCGTTACGAGGGATCACATCCACCAAACCCCGCTCTGGCCAGTTCTGCGCTGTCGAATACAAGGGGGGATTGGGATTCAAATTCCGTACGTGGGGAGGGGGGGGGGGTCCAGGTCAGGCTGAAAAAAACTTTTCAGTAGATAAAGTTTGAAGCTTCAAAACAGCTAATAAATCATGAGGGAGGTGTTAGTTAATTGTAAGAAACATATATAACTGCCCAGGGAGTGTATAGAAGAAGGTTTACTAGTCTGAACCCATGTATTCTATAATTCAAGCCAAGTTGAGGCCAACAGTGGTCAATTCTCAAGTTAGGAATTATTTAGCTGTGAGAGTGCAGAGTATTCAATTTATCACCAACACTTGTTAGATAGTATAAAAAAGCATTATCAAGCTTAAGGAGGTGGTGGGAACTAAGTTGAACAGCAGCGGCTGGACCCAGAGAGATCGGGCCGTCCCTAGGGGTGGGAAGCTCCTTCCCTATAAGGAAGGAGGGGGAGGGGGGGGGGGGTCAGCTTGGGGTCGAAAAAAACTTTTCGACCCTATATCCGATTTTCGAATCCCGATCCCCCCTTGGTCGAATATAACAAGACCCTTCGCGAAGCTCAACGCCAGCTGCCACACCTATCGATTCTGAACGTGTGGACACCAGCACATATCGGAACGGAGGGTAAAGAGCGGGCAGACGAGGCGGCGAAGGAGGCCACGAAGTCCGACGTCGATCCACTTGTACACGTATCACTCACCACAGTGCGCTGGCGCATCCACCTCCAGGTCCTCGACGAATGGTGTGAGCACTGGACGACATCGAAGTGCGGTGCAGCGTTGCGTCAGATCGATAAATCGCCACCTTCCCTCATCCCCATCTCCCTCTATTCATCCACTTCCTTCTCTCGAAAGACGTCGTCCG
Organism: Mycena galopus ATCC 62051; assembly: GCA_014925785.1. NCBI lineage: Eukaryota > Fungi > Basidiomycota > Agaricomycetes > Agaricales > Mycenaceae > Mycena > Mycena galopus. Next base: position 373,218 of record WIQG01000098.1, read on the forward strand.
CCTTTCTCGGCTCCGAGCAGGGCCCTCCCGCCTCAACGCGTACCGCCACAAGGCAGGATTCATCGACTCACCAACCTGCGAAGCGGGCGGCGTAGCATCCGAAACCCAGTCCCACTACATCCTGGAGTGCCCAGCCTGGGAACTCTGGCGACAGCCACTCCATGCCGCTTGCCAGACAATTGGTCTCTATGGACCCCTGTACTGCTCCTCCCTCCTCTCGGAACCCAAGCTCCTCAAAGCATTCGGCACTCTTGAGAGGGTCTTGCGAATTTAACGTAAAGCCTCCCTGGACAATCCTAGAGATTTAATTCCCTCGTCACACGAAATTTACTTATTTAAACTACAAACATAGTTTACGTTTTACGCTTTGGCTGCGAAACGAGGCACGATTTCCGTCTGTACAAACTCCTCCAGTGAAGCAAACTTGACCCCAAGGGCCACCAGATTGGGATTTGGCACAGGCGTTCCAGGGTACATCATGCCCTTGGCTTGGAACAGGAACTGATCATAATGGATTCAGTTTATGGAATCGGACTCAAGGAGAGAGCTCAGAGGAAATCGCATCGCGGACATACCATCTCGTCAAGCTCCTGCACCCCCATGGCCTCAACCGGCACGAACGTCACTTCTTCCTTGATCGCTATGAAAGCATCAGCCTCCAAGCCGCGAAAGACAATAATGCAACCTCCTACCAGTCGCAATGGCCGCAGCCAACTCGGGATACTTGAATTTCAAACTGATGACAGGATAAGAGTTTCCTATCACATTCTTGCTGGGGTCGGTATAGTGGGTGAGGACGGCCAGGGCAGCTTGTCCCAAGTCGTGAGCAACCCAGGTTGCGGATTGTTCGTCGTTGGGGCCGAATTTCGGGATGGGAATTGTGTAGCCCTTACCCGAAGCGTTCTTCTGGAGAGACCCGATCCTAAAAAAGTGGGAATGTTTAGCGTCGCCAATCTGCGAATTAGTTGACTACGACACCCACTTCCACAGATTATCGACAAACCAGCCCGTGAAGAGCGCAGTGTACGGGACACCCGATTGCTTGAGGTATTCCAAGATCACGGCTTTGTCTGCATGGCTGATGGTGAGTATTATTTGCTCTATCCAAAGACAATGGGGACGCACTGTCGCAGTGATATACGTGCTTGTACAAGCCCCCCGACTCTTCTGCGATGTTGGGAAGGGAGCTGAAATGGCGCAATGAACTTGATAGGCAATTTCAAGTCCACGATAGAGATTCGCACCTCCATATAAAGAATTTGACGCCCTCCTCCTTTGCCGCGTCGATGAGGTTCTTTCCCTGCGTAATTTCGCCTTTACCCTTGGGATCAGCGGGGAATACTTCAGGATCCCAGAAGTTGGTGTTCTTGAGATGGCGTCAGCACGGGATGATGGCGTGAACGATAAAATTAACCCCGAAAACCGCTTCGCTTCCTCGAATCGCTTTCTTGACGGACTCTTTGTCCCAAAGGTTGCCCACGACGACCTCCACACCTCTGGCGATCAGTGCTTTGCTCGCTGCAGAGTCGAGGCTTCGCGAGATGGCTCGTGGCGTGTACTTGCCGTCGGCAAGTACAGCTTCAAGCACTGCAGAACCTGCACAAAGTAGGGACCTTAATAATGCGACGATAATAAGGTAACATATATATCACTCACCCTGGGTTCCAGTTGCACCGAAGATCGAGATAATCATGATGGAGCGGGAGTGTGTGTGTTGCATAGTAGTGCCGCCCAATTTTATACTCCTTATACCCAAAGGGCTGAGACATCCCACACCCCAATGTGCCAAGGTCGGAACACCGCCGATCGATATTAGGCCGCCGGAAGATCGCCATTGAGACTGAAATGATTGGTCATGTGTTACGACGGCGGCGGCAGCGGACTCCCGCCCAATCAATTTGGGGACCGCGCCAGTATGATTCATCCTCCTCCTCCTAATGCTTATGAATCTTGGGACGAAGCAAGAGTTCATGAGTCTAGATTACAAGTAAACGCCAATGGAAACAGCGCCGAATGTCATTTCAGAGTTGATCCGCGCGGGGCGAACCGCCACAGTAAGCACCGCGTGACCGAATTTCCATAAAGTATTCTGTCTACGGTCGGATAAAAGGAATTCCTGTACCTACTCTAGGCAATCCTACAAAGACATGCCGGCGACGAGCCCCGGAATTTCGACGAAGCAGAGCGGAATCTCCGCGCACTGGCAGCATGGTGGGAATTTCCACTGGTCTTTAAATGTGATTGTGAAGTCGCCGACTTCCGGGTGCAAATCATCCAACTCCTTTAATATCTACCTTCAACGCGCGCTCTGAACATTACCCATCATCTACATCAGATGTTGAATTAGATCCTGCAACCCTCGCAAAGTTCGACTGTGAAACCTTGTCCGTGCGCACCACAGTTATATGAAAGCGTGCTTTCATCTCCGAGTCCTCTGCAACTCATACTTACCTTAGTGGCACAGGTCCCTTCACCTTCCTGAGTCTGTGGGCCGTGGGATTACTTCATAGCACAGCAACTTTGTCTGCACTCTGTATGGACTTACGTGCATGCACCACTTCAATATTTTCCTGTTCCACCATGGCCACTCGGCTGGGTAGACCTTTTTTTTCGAACTTTCGTGTTCCTAACCATAACCAATACATCACTTTGACCTTCAATTACGTTTGATTCCCAAACATTATCAAATTTGGGTACAACTACTTGCTAATAATCACACCAGCAAAAGTGAATATTCAGCTCAGCTGAACATGTTGCCGAAATGATTGTTCCAGCTGGGGGCTGAAAATGTAGCTGAAAGTGATGGATTTGGCTAAGATTAATGAGTTACCGATACCATGAGATTCAGCAGCATTTTCTGCCATGCCGAATATAACGCGTTCATGATAAAAGAAACTGCGATGAGGAAACTGGGTTGTTTCACGAATTACGGCAAGAGTTTGGAAAATGGTAGGGAAAAATGAGCATTATTTGGGCCCAGTGAAGCGCCCAAAAAGCATGAAAGAGTGCATAATGCAATGGGGAAAGTTGTGGGCTCAGTGGTTAGATCAATCGGTATACATATGTAGAAGGCGAAGTATTACACCGTAATGGTGAATCATATGATTAGTGGACTTTGTTCCCTTCCTCCGAGACGGAAAGACCGTGTAACGAAATGTATCCCAAGCGCGACGGCTCTGCAGATATGTATGCTCCCAGCCGTTTTGACGTGGACGATAATACCGTGCTCTCATATCGAACCTCAACTATTTCGGAAGTCAGCGCGAATGACAGGACTCAAATGTGGTGGAAACCCACCACTTCTCGGCCATCAACTTCCCAGAGAAATGTTGCATGTTCGTTCTGAATGCCGCAAATCTCTCCTGTGCAGCTTCCTTGAAGCCGGCCACGCTCAGGCTATAGCAAATATGTGTCAGGGTTGATGACAACGGGGAGTGCGGGACACGACGCTACTGCGTTTGCGACGCGGAAGGTTTCCCGCTGTCGGCCCAGACCCTTTGCAAGGATGTTGGGGAATGCAAGCGCGAAGGTGAGCATGGGCGTGAATCCGCAACGCTCGCGAAGGCTGCCCCTCCTGCTTTTTGTCTGATTTGCTCACATGACGCTGTGAAGTGTTTGTTGAGAGATGTGATTCCTCAAATGACTTTTGGAGAAAGGGACTGAAAATCCCTTCTCATAACTGATTCCAAAAAGTGGTATGTGTATTGGGAAAGTAAAAATTGACTATCTGTATTGGAAACAATAAAAGTGCAGTTTGAACGTCATAGGGCCAAACACATTTTCGCAACACCGTCAAAGGGGTTTCTGATTCTGTCTTCCAGGTCGCCAGAGTATTTCTGACGGCTTTGAAGGTGCCGCAATATAATTTAAATTTGCCATTCTCGAAAAGTCATTCGCAATTGTAAGGCACGGGAGCTGGTTACATGTTACATTTTGGACGTAAAAGCTTATTTCTCTTGTCATTATTTAGACGCCGCCTGTCTTTCACTCAACCATGTTGGACTTGACAATTGAGAGCCCCGAAATGCCAACTTGGCCGCTTGTCAGTCATACTATAGGCCATTCAAAACGACGGTCCACATACTTTGGGCGCTCCCGGCCGTTTGGTAACCAGCCAGTGCGAGCGGGTTAGAAACGGAGAAGAACTGGCCGCTGGCGAGACCGTTTTGACCCCCGAGCGGCTGCCCCGAAGGAATGAGAATCGTGGGATGCACGTTGAGATGGGTAACCTACACCAATGACCCGGACAGCGCCGCTCGACGTGTCCGTGACGACCAGCAAGAGCTGGATGAGGAGGCTTTGCTTGTAGTACGGATAGTCCCCGGCGAACCCGCAGATCTGCGAGACGATCTCGTTCGCTGGGGCGCCGAATCAATATCATTATACAAACGAGTTGCGGATCGATAGCCCACCATTGAGCTTGACGCTTGTCAAGTTTGCGGAGCCAGAGACGGACGAGCCGCGCTTCATAACTTTGGTGCTGCCGTCGCTGAGGCGGTACGTCGTGGTAATGGCGTCGACGCACCACCCGGCGTAGATATCCATCTGCTGGATGGGGTGCTGGGGATCTATGAAGACGTTGCCGGTGCTGTTCGGGAAGCCGCTCGCTGCGGCCACGGTGAGTTAGCGCGCAAAGCACAGACAGCGTGCGCAACAGACCATCCTGGTTGTCGTTGAAGAGGGTTCCCTGTGAACCCCCAAAGTTGGAGGTCTGGATCTCGACGGGTTTGGCTTGGTACATGAGGAAGACTGAGTGCGTCTGAAGTATAACACCGTTTTCAGTGCTTGCTTTATACCACACGGTATGCCGTATCGACTCCGTTTTCCGTCAGTGAACGCCCCCTCAGCACCGAAAACTTCCGGGAATCATGGAGAAGTCCTGTGGCTACCAATCGCTGCACCCTGTCAGGGGACAGGGGAAACTACTCCAAAGATAAAGAGACATCGCCGGAATAGGAGCGGGGCGTGGGTTGAATAGAAACGGCTTATGGAATTTTCAACCGTGAAGTGAAGGCACCCGATTCAAGCTCAGCTCAGCAGCCGCTCTTTAGAAGCGCGCAGGTGAGAAAAGAATCCGAGCAAGAGCTAAAACAACAAGCCGGCTGCACCTGGGCCACCGTGTTTCCGTTTTGGGATGTCGTAAGTCATTTGGAGCAGCTCTTGGACTTTCCTTGGCTTTCCGTTCTGAGGAATCTCAAAGTCTAAGTAGTAGTAAGTGGGACAAAGAAATGTCAAGTCGACTTTGCAATATTAATCAGTATATCCCCAACAATAATGTCCAGAACGACGACCCCACCAGATTAACGAACCCAGCGAGGCGCGATAACTCATTGACGGTTTCAGGTTGCCAAGCCTGAGCGGACGTCACTTATTTTTCGATTGAAGTTCTCACAGAGAAGAAAGAAGTTGAAAAATGAGCAGACAGTGATCCTGTTCGCTTCCTTTCATAAATTGAAAAGGAGCGGAACATTCTGTACCTTCGGCGGAGAGAGGAAGTAACAGAGCCCTCTAGAACAGTTCTTGGGATCCCCCACCGCCTTCCACCGGGAGGGAAATGGAAGAAAACATCCACCAACGTTCTGACGATAACGAGGAACTAATATCTCACCTTTCTGGCGTAAGGGTCTTCAGGATATCCAACGCTAGCAACTTCACCCGATAAGTTCACACAAGACTGCTGTGGTCAATATGCGGAACTAGAACGACCCTAGGTCTCGACGTCTCCCTAGCGCCGCATTGTGCGGGCATATGACCAGCAACAGACGCCACTGTGACTGCCTTGGCTGTGGGTGAAATTGCCAAAATATCCACTCCAGCCCCGATGATTTTCTGTTTTACTCCACGCACATGACGTTTAGTTGACAAAGCGATATAACTTTGGAAGGGCTGCTCAGAAAATCTGAAAAAATCAGATTTCGATCGCCGACCCATTTCTTAGTCAGACCAAAACCGACACAGTCTAAAATTTTAATACCAACAAGCGCTGTATTGTAATGAGAGAAGAGCTGCTTGATGGTGCGATGCACACGAGAGAAAATGCCCAGTAACATCAGATAGAACTTCCTTCAACTTGAAGTTTAAGGCACAACAGAATTGTGGAGTTCCGGAGGAAGAAGGAAGGGATAGACGGAGCAACAGATGGGATGGAATGCGACCGGGGGGGAGATGTGGGCGTAACAAAGAAGGCTGCATGGGAGGCCATGCCTCTTTTGAGCGGATGTTGAATGGCTGATCGGGGAGGTTGAAGATAACGATCTTTGATCTGTCGAGTGGACCCGAAGAGCGAAAGGAAATTAGACTGCTAAACGTGCGCGTGTCTTGAAGCGGGTGAGAAAAACAAATGTCTCAAGGCCAGAGGTAACCGACACTGGAACGGACGCGTGGCCAAGAGAAAAAAGATGGAAAATCGGAAGCAGCAACATGTACATGCGAGAAGCGCCGGCAGAGTGGGAAAAATGGAAGGTTGCAAGCAGGTGCAATGTCGGATATATGTGGCATCTGCTTAATATACGAGGCATACTGTTCCATTTCATTCAATTCGTCCGACGATTCTGTCACATCACATACAAATTGAACCTTTCGTGGGATTACTCCATAGCACAGCAACTCTGTCTGCACTCTGTATGGGCTTCCGTCCATGCACCGCTTCAATATTTTCCTGTTCCACCATGGACACTCGGCTGGGTGGACCTTTTTTCCCCCGAACTTTCGTGTTCCTAACCCTAACCTATTTTGCATCAGAATACATCGCTTTGACCTTTCTTAATTGGCAATTACGTTTGATTCCCGAATGTTCAACAAATTTGAGTACAACTATCGAGTGCTAATAATCGGGTAAAAGGTCGAAGTCTTGTTGGTTGAACCCCCGAATAATGCCCCTTCGGTGACCTTGGTCAATTTGTGAAATTTGCTCAGAAGGGAGTTTGCAAGCAAGAGGTAATTTGCGAGGCAAACCAGTGAAGTAAACGACCACAAGTACTCTAGCTTTTATATGTGGAGAATATCAAATAAGTGGAGGTGAGTCAGAAGGAATTGGTATTGTAACTAGGGGAGCCGTGTGGAAATCAAATATGTAACAAGGTAACATATGAAATAAAGTTGAAACAAACATGAGGTTAGGAACGCGACCACGCGGTCAAGCTCGTATTTCCAACACAATTTCTGGCAGTCTCCGAATTCTATGACTCAATCCGTCACAAAAACACAGCCAACAACCAACACAATGCGAGGGGTGGTTCGTGCACAACTCCACCATCAAAGCCATAGTAGACTGCGCGTCAGACACAGCCGACAACAAACATGATGCGGGCCTTGGTCCGTGTGCAACCTCCCCACTATAAAAGCTGCTGCATGAATGAGAAAACTTCACTCACCTGGATGGCATGGAGCCCTTCACTACCTGGTTCCATGGACTGCAGGCATACTTCATAGCACGGCGACTATGTCCAAGCCGAGTGTGCATGCGGCTTGGGCGGGCTTCGGCCCGTCCACCGTTCTAATATTTTTCTGTCCCGCGATGGCCACTCGGCCTCGCAGGCCTTATTTTTTTGCTGCGATATCGGCCTAACCCTAACCCCAGAGGGTCCTGCGGTTGACTATCGACACAGTTGTGTTGGCAGGGCGGGTAGAGCGTTCATGATAAAAGAAACTGCGATGAGGGAACTGGGTTGTTTCATGGCAAGAGTTTAGAAAGAACGGGAAAATGGTAGGGAAAAATGAACATTATCTGTGGCCAGTGAAGCGCCCAAAAAGCATAAAAGAGTGCATACTACAGGGGAAAATTGTGGTCCCAGTGATTAGATCAATCGGTCTTTGGTATATGTAGAAGGCGAAGCATTACACCGTAACGGTGAATCATATGATTGGTGGACTTTGTTCTCTTTATCCGAGACGGAAAGACCGTGCAATAAAATTTACCACGAAGTGCGACGGCTCTGCAGATATGTATGCCCCCAACCGTTTTGGCGTGGACGATAATACCGTGCTATCATATCGAACCTCCACTATTTCGGGAGTCAGCGCGAATGACAACGCTAAACTGCGGTGGAACCTCGGCCACCAACTTTCCAGGGAAATGTTGCACGTTCGTTCTAAATGCCGCAAAATCTCTCCTGTGCAGCTTCCTTGAAGCCGGCCAAGCGCAGGGTACAGTGGAAGTTTGAGCGACACGACGCTACCGCGTTTGCGGCGCGGAAGGCTTCTCGCTGTCGGCCCAGACCACTTGGAGGGATGTTGGAAAATGCAGCCCCTTCTGCTTCTTGAACTGCCTGTTGGTGAACACGGCGGAATAGGGGTGGAAACGGAAATGAATATTGGATTCTGATTTGTTGACATGGCGCTGTAAAGTCATTAGGTCATCTAACGTAAAATTTCAGGCAAGACTCGCTGTTAATTCATAGAGGTTCGTTGGATGTGGACTTTTTTTTGGTGCCAGGTGCCAAACGCGAGGTCGATTTATATATGATGCAATGAGGCGTGAACCCTTTCTTCCACTGTTACGCAGTGAGACCTCGGGAATTCCGGACTAGGTCTTGGACCAGAAGAATTCCAAGGAAGAAGCCCCCTTTTGTTTTTACGCGACGCGTCCAATCACGTGATGAGAAATCAATATCCGCCCCTCCGGTTCTTTCCGAACAAGTCGAGCCTCGCTGACCGCCCATTGCCTCTCCAACATCGAAGGCGACCACCGTTAGGCTAAATCATGTCTTCATCTGCCACCATAGTCCGGTCTATCGGTAGCTGCCCGTCCGTTCTCGGATCGCCGCTCAAAGCCACTGGGATCCTCGGCGCTCAGCTACTGACGACTTTTTCCTTGCGGGCCTCCACTCCATCCAGATTTTGGCTCAGTTTGTTCGACCGCACTTCTGTAGGTAGGTATGTAGAGTCCGGCGCGATCCTGTTCTGTATGGAGTAGCTCCGGCGCGTTCTGAAGTGTCTGCTTGGCGCTGGAATCCAGACCACGCTTTTATCCAACTGTGCAGGGAAATCTCAGGAAGCGAACGACCTTGCCGATGCTATATTATTCTACATCCTCGTCCAAAGTCAACGCGCAATAAATTTGGTGGCTTCAAACGCGAGACTACATACTCAGCAACGATTCACTGCGTTCCGACCCCTCCTAGACAGAGTTTGGCTTGATCTGGCTTGATCTGGCTTGATCTGTCTTGATCTGTCTAGGGTCTGTCTAGGGTCTGTCTAGCCTAATTCTGGCTGCCAGACAGACCCTAGACAGACCCTAGACAGACCCTAGACAGACCGAAAAAGTCTGTCTAGGAGGGGTCGGAACGCAGTGATTCATTGCAGCATGGATCATCACATCTCAGATTTTCACCGCATCCATGTGGATCAGAGATGCGAAGAAAAGTCGGTATAAGCTCGTAATATTGGCGGGGCGCCTGCACCTGGTGAGAATTGTTTCCATTACTAAACTTCAGCTTGCCTCAAATTTTTCCCGTCGCCCCTGATTCAACAGCTTTGAGGGACAGACCTGAACGCGTATTCAAACGATCGATGGCTGTTCCACGAATTCAAATTGCACAGGATAAGAGCATAATATGTCGTGTTGCTGATCTCCTTTCTAGTTACATTTCTCTATCCCTCTCAAAGCAATGCCGCCCCAGCAACTCCCAGACCAACTCTGGGTGGAAGAGTACAGTAAGGACATCAAGTACTCCTCCGGCTGGACTCGCGAGTATGGCACCGTCTATCACGAGTCTGCCGTAATGCGGACTACAGAGCTTGGTGCTTCTTTGTCTTTCGAGTTCTGGGGTACGACCTCAACCGTTCCATCGGCCCTTTAATTTATGCTGATTCCACGATCACAGGCACTGGTATCAAGCTCATTGGCGCGGAGGGCTGGGATCACAGCACCTTCGTTGTTACCTTGGACGGGGAGAACACCAACGTCGACGGAGCCTGCTGTTTTCCGAACGGCACCTTCCCGCTGTACGCCATCGTACCGCAAGTCACGCAGTTCGAGGCGAGCGACCTCAACGACGCCAAGCATGTCTTGACGGTCACGAATGCCAGTCCTGGGCTCCAGGGAACAGTTCTCGAGCTCGACGCGCTAGTGTAGGTCACCTTACCAGCTTAAATTCTTGCCAGGTTTACTGAACTGCTGCCTTCCTCAAGTATTACTCTGGCCCCGCAAACTATTGAGAGGTTCGCCGGGTCCTCTTCTACCTCGTGCCGAACGAAACTGATTCCACTTGTTTTCGTAGTGCCCCGCTCCCCGCCGTAGTTGAGAAAAACTCGGATTCGGACTTCTTTTGGTTCATCTTCTTTGTGTTTACCTTTTACTATTTCTTCCTTCGCAAGGGCAATGCGCCTGCAACCGTGACGGTTCAGGTTTCAGCTGCGCCTGTAGCTCCAGCTCAACTCCAAGCCACCCAGCAGCGTGCCGCACCCGCAGCTACCGGTTCAACCCCGAATCGTCCCACCGCGACGGCCCAGTCGGTTATTGCGCAGAGCGCTCCATATCCTGGTGCACCTGCGGCTGCGAATAGTTCTAGCTTTCCCGCTGCCAATACCAACGCCGGGGCTGTACTGGGGTTGGCGTTGACAGCGTCCGCAAATGCATCCCAGGTCTCAGCGCCGGCGAATAATGCTGATGTGGATGAGGGTCGCCCTCTCGCTGCGGGTGCGGACGATGCACATCCCGACCCCCTCCCGCCTGCATCCGCTTCCAAGGCCGACGCCAAGGGCAGCGTGGAGGTCTTGTTCACGAGCGATGGACGGGGCGGCAGTGGGGAGGAGTCTGAGGACGCGCCTGCGTCATCTGATGATTCAGATGCACCTAATGATGCCGAAAGTGCGAGGCTGCTTGGCGAGCTTGAGGAAGACGAAGGATTTTATCACGTTGGAGGGCCGTAACGCACATGATAAAAATTTTTTAGCGACTCGTATTATCTGCACCAGTACTATCAATGTAGTGGATATTGCGAGCATTTCCCTGTAGACTTTGGTTTCAGGTTTGGTTGGACTTGGATTCAGCTTGAAATCTAACTTATAATCCACCATGGTCCCATCCCCCAAGTTCAAGATTTTACTTTTGACGCCTGCCAGATTTTCACTCAACTCGGCACTTTGAGTTGACGACTATGACGACTGCACACATCACACCCGGCTCTTCTCAAAACACAGTCGAAAACAAACATGATGTGGTCCGTGCACATGGTCAACACAGCGTGGTCCGTGCGTCGATCCTGCACTATAAAACCGCTCGCAGGGCGTGCATAACTTCACTTACCTTGATGGCGTGAACCCCTTCACTGCTCGGGTCCATGGACCGCGGCGCACTCCATTGCACGGCGACCAGGTCCAAACAGAGCGCGCTAGCGGCTTGGGCGAGCTTCGGCTCGTCCACTGTCCTAATCTTTTCCTGTCTTGCGATGGCCACTCGGCTTCGCAAGCCTTATTTTTTTGGCTTCGAAAAGGAGCTAACCCTAACCCTAAGAGTGGTTTCAATTCTCAAGGCCCGAGAAGCCCGAAGAGTGTGTTCTCCAACGAACCTGCGGAGGCCGGCCCGGGGCGAAGTACCGTCCAACTCCGAGGCCAAACACATTTTCGCGGCATCGTCAAAGCGATTTCTTATTCTGTCCTCCAAGTCGCCAGAGTATTTTCTGATGGCTTTGAAGATGCCACAATATAATTTAAATTTGCCATTCTCAAAGAGTCATTCGCAATTGTAAGGCACGGGAGCTGGTTACATGTTGCATTTTGGACGTAAAAGCTTATTTCCCTTATCATTGTTTAGACGCCGCCTGTCTTTCACTCAACCATGTTGGACTTGATGATCGAGAGCCCCGAAATGCCAACTTGGTGGTTTGTCAGTGATACTATAAGCCATTCAAAACGACAGTCCACATACTTTGGGCGCTCCCGGCCGTTTGGTAGCCAGCCAGTGCGAGCGGGTTAGAAACGGAGAAGAACTGGCCGTCGTTGAGCTCGACGCTTGTCAAGTTTTCGGAGCCGGAGACGGACGAGCCGCGCTTGATAACTTTGGTGCTGTCGTCGCTGAGGCGGTACGTCGTGGTAATGGCGTCGACGCACCACCCGGCGTAGATATCCATCTGCTGGATGGGGTGCTGGGGGTCGATGAAGACGTTGCCGGCGCTGTTTGGGAAGCCGCTCGCTGCGGCCACGGTGAGTTAGCGCGCAAAGCACAGACAGCGTGGCAACAGACCATCCTGTTTGTCGTTGAAGAGTGTTCCCTGTGAACCCCCAAAGTTGGAGGTCTGGATCTCGACGGGTTTGGCTTGGTACATGAGGAAGGGTGAGTGCGTCTGAAGTATCACGCCGGTTTCAGTGCTTGCTTTATACCCCACAGTATGCCGTATCAACACCATTTTCCTTCAGATGTCCGTCAGTGAAATCCCCCCCAGCACCGCAAACTTTCGAGAATCACGGAAATCCCAGTGGCTACCAATCGCTGCAACCTGTCAGGGGAATGGGGAACTCTTCCAAAGATAAAGAAACATCGCCGAGTAACGCGAATATGGAGCGGGGCATGGGCCGAATAGAAACGGCTTATGGAATTTTCAACCGTGAGGTGAAGGTGCCCGACAGCTTCTAGTGTTATATATTCCCTCCTACTACTGTACCATTTCGACCAAGTGTTCAAGTAACGCATAACACCGGGTTTTTCTGAGGCCTTTAAAAATCACCACAATTCAAAAGGAATTTTTTCGGCCATCTCGGTGTACAAAAAATCCAAAATTAATGAACACTTGGTCGAAATGCTACAGTAACATCCCGTACAAGTAGCACTTCTTCGCTCGATTCAAGCCCAGCTCCGCAGCCGCTCTTTAGAAGCGCAGGTGGGAAAAGCATTCGAGCACGACTCGGAGCTGAAACAACAAGACGGCTGCATCTGGGCCACCGTGTTTCCGTTGGAGTAGCTCTTAATCAAGCCGTTCTAGGGAATCTCAACGTCATAAAAAAGTGTCAATCCAATATTAATCAGTTTACCCCTGACAATAATGTTCAGAACGACGACCCCACCAGATTAACGAACCAGCGAGGCCCGATAGCTCATTGACGATTTCAAAATTTCAAGCCAGGGCTTTTGAGAATCCTAGTCGACGTCGGTTACTTTTGACTGGTGGTGGTTCTCACAGAGAAGAACTTCAAAGTTGACAAATGAGCGATCCTGTTCGCACCTCCCATCACAACGTAGAATATTCTGCACCTTCGGCGGAGAGAAGAATTAACACCACCCTCTGGAACAGTCCTTTGAATCGCCCACCCCCTCTACCGAGAGCGAAATGGAAGAAAATATCCACGAACCTTCTGACGATGGTGAGGAGCCGATATCTCACCTGTCCGGCGTAGGAATCTTCAGGGCTATCCAACCGCTAGCGACCCTATTAATACCCATCGAGTCCACAAGTCTGCGGTGATGAATGTGCGGGACTGAAACGTAACATCTTTCGCGAGGTACTCTTCTAGTAGGGTTTCTAAGTCTCACCCTAGGTCTCAAGGTCTAACTAGCCCCGCATTGTGCGGCCATATGACGAGCAACAGACGCCACTGCCTTGGCGGTAGATAGAAAATACTCCAACCCCGCTCATGTGAGCTGATTTCCTGCTTTACTCCCCGCGCATGTAACTTCGAGCTCATGATCGATTTTTTTGGCATTTATAGTTGAACCTTGTAACCATCCGATCAATGTAAATTCGGAAACGTCGCGGAGATGTTCGACAGTGAACCCTCACACAATTATAGTGTCTTTTGCACTGCCGGCCGGGGCCGTGCACGGGCCGTGCGTCTTCGCCAAGTATTTTATATTTTTTGGCGGGACGGAACAAAACATCTCGGTATCCGCACTTTGCCAGAAGCGGCGATCAAAAATGTGGAGCTACGGTCACGCCGTGACGAGAGTGACGCGCTTCTTCTATAACCGAGGAAGAGCTGTTTGTCGGAGACGAAAGTTTTGCTGAAGAAGAGCGAGTCGCAGCAGAATGAACGCCTGGTGCTCCATTCACACCCAGGTATACCGCATTTCCTTATGTCGGGGAGAGCCTAAGTGATCACACCATCGCCCATCTGAAAGCTCTCAAAAGCCAGGATCTATTTCTGTGGTCTCAGCAAGATTGCAGGACCCTCCGAGACAAGTTCGCTAATGTCCATCCTACGTTCTTTCCCGTTTACCCGCCGTAGCCCGCGATCTAGCTCATGATTCCATTTAGTGTTCTGTATCCCACGGGCCCAGTGGCATATTCACCCTTACTGACCCCCTAGATGCAATTTAGTGTGGTTTCGGCTTTCGAGGGTTCTTCCACCTAACAGGCGCTCTTCATCCAGTAACTCGCCACCCCGGGGACGAGAAGGTAAGCAGTTTTGTGCAAGTTGACGATGTATTCGTGAAGCGTAACTTACGTCGTCGTCGCTGCAATATTTAGATCTCCCCTTATTCACTCTCATCCCGCTCAGAGCCGAATCCAAAATTCCCATCTTTCGATTAGCTATCCTCGACACACAGGGTGAAAAACATTCGCTGACTCTCTCTTGCCTGCAGGAGCTCCTATAGTTTCATTCTTCTGACGACTATGCTCTCTTCTTGCCGCACGACGATTTCTCGGCCTTGCGCTCTTCTTTTGGCGACACGTTGACAAAGCTATTGCTCCATGACATGGTGATCACCCAGGATGAGCTTGTCGAGTGGAACTCCAAAATGCAGGTTTTGAGGGAGCTATTCATCCAAGACATCCCGAGAATTATGACGGCGAAGACCACATCCTTGTGAAGGACAGGCTCTTCGAACTACTCGTTTGGCGGTCTGACTCTTCTTGCCTCGCCCCCAATCTACATAATTTCTCGTTCAGCTCCCTCATCTTTTTCAACGATCGCACGTTACTGAAATTCGTGGAATCGTGCTTGATCTCTGGAGCAACTGGCGATATTGCATTCAGAATTGAGGCATTCTGCCTCATCGACTCTGAACCTGAGCTCGATATCGTTGGCGATGGGTTCGGTGTTGCTGCCATCGCGCGTATGGTAGCCTTGGAAAGGCAAGGCCTCCTTCACTGGTCTCGACATGGTCCCCAGACCCTCCGACAGAAATTTGATATCCATTGTGCGTTTCCTTCTAAGTACTCACAAACATACCCGCACCTCATTTGGCCATCCTAGTGTTCTGAACGCCGTCGTCCTCAGGGACCTTTAACCCTGCTTGCTCTCCCATGATTCTTTTTCATTTGTTGTCTTGTGCTTTGTTTTTTCCGAAAGTTCTCCTACCTCGTTTGCTTCACACCTAAGAAATCCCACGTCTATGCTCGCAGTCTTCATTTAATTTCAGCTATGGGACACCTTCACCTTTACTCTTGTATGATTCAACATGATTTGCTGTCTTGTGTGGATTTCCCCCCATTTGATTCGCAATCACAAACGGTCTCTTCATCGGTTCCTTCGTTCTTTCTCTTCAGCCATTTGTGGAGTGATCCCAGCCTGAGGACAAACTGTCGGTTGGTTCAATGAAGTGGCAAAAATTGGGTTTGCCAAGATTTACCTCAAGAAAATTGGTCAAAGTCGCTATCTGTGACTTACCTGAGTATTAACGGTTCCTCGCGGGACAAACCGTTACGAAACTACTTGCACGAGTGATTGTGATCGCATCATCATCGAACTGGTGGCAGTGTCAAAAATTCTTTGCTTCAGGCCATCACCTTTGTAATGGACTCTCAATATCTCCCTCCCTTTTCTTCTCCATTTCTACCCACACCTGCGCAGAATGCACAAGTCCTCCACCACCTTCGCTCTAATTCCATCCCGGATGATTCGTCTGCCTTGAAATCCGTGATTGCAGCCTCTCTCGCCGATGTAGCGCGTTATAATTCCGAAATCGCGCGTTTTCAACAAATCCAGAATCGTCTGATCGCGGAACGTGATCACTTGCAGCGGCATTGCGATGAATCTCGCAGTCTCGCTGCGCCCGTGCGGCGGCTTCCCCCAGAAATTATCGCGGAGATATTCGCCCTGTGTTATTCGACTCCCATATTGTAGTACTGCGATGGTACTCAGTCCATTCCTGGCGGCGTATTTGACCCGGTCGGTCAGCCACATCTCATGCCTTTGCTGCGGGTGTGCTTTGCGTGGTACAACCTCGTTATGGGCACGCCATCGCTGTGGGCCAATATCGAAGTAAATCTTGACGCCGATGAATCCGAAGAAGCCGATCAGAAAAGCGCACACATTACCCGCTCGCTGGCACGCTCGGCTGCCCACCCGCTGAGCTTGCGCATCAATGCCTACGATGGACACTTTTCTCTTGATGTATTGGCTCGATTCGCCGAGAGATGGCGAGCAGCGGACCTGTACCTAGGTGAAGACGCACCGTTATTTCTCTTGCAGGCCAGAGGGAAGCTCCTCCGTCTAGAGAGTCTCGGTCTCGGCGGCGATGGTGCGCGAGACGTCGACATCTTTGAAACAGCCCCCAATTTGGCGCATGTTATATTGGGGGATGGCGCACTTCCGAAACTGCCATGGCCTCAGTTACGGGAGGTGACATGCTACACCGCTCGCCCAGAATTGCACAATGGGAATGTTCTAGCCGATCGGCTGGCAATCGTGTCACACTGTTCCAGTCAGTGCACTTTAAACCTGTACGGCCTAAACCTTTCAAAAGTAGATCTCCCCATCTCCAGCCCGGGTGCGGTCAGGATCCAATCCAGAATCCCCATCCTTCGTCTGACCATCCTCAACACCAACGACGAAGACCATTCGCGCGCTTCTCTGAGTGCTATGCTCGGCGCGCTTACCCTTCCTAACCTGCACGAGCTCCATTTCCGCTCCTCCAACCCCAAGGAATATCCTCTTTTCTGGCCGCGAGAGGATTTTCCGGCCTTGGCATCGCGCTCTGCGTTTCGCCAAACTTTAACCAGGCTTTTTGTGCACGACATGGTTATAACCAAGGATGAACTTGTCGATTGTTTGTCGGAGACGAAGGCTTTGCAGGATCTCTTCATTCAGGATGTCCGGCGCCGACGTGGCAGGCATCACATCCTCATAAATAACAGCGTACTGGAAGAACTTGTCTGGCGCGCCGGCCCCTCTTGCCTTGCCCCCAATCTTCATAATTTTTCGTTCGGCTCCCTCTTCGTTTTCGATGATCGCACGCTTATGAAATTCGTGGAATCGCGCTCGGTCGCTCGTGGAGCAGCGGGCGATAGGCCCTTTAGAATCGAGGCCTTCAGTATTGCCGAGACTAATGATAGTAGCGTCGGGCGTGGCCTAGGCGTCCTTGCGATCGCGCGCATGACGGCGTTGAGAAAGCGGGATCTGCTGCAGTGGTCGACGCATAGTCTCGAGACCCTCCGACAAAAAGTTCCGGATGTACATTGTGCGTTTTCCTATTCATCCATCATGACTGCTGACTTATTTCTCCATTGAATCCAGTGTTTTGACGGGCGTTGTGATGTTTTCCCTTCTCCCCAATAATTTTCTCCGTTGTGCCCGGGATTTCTTGAGTATGTTTTTGTTTGAAACGGACGGGATGCGCCCAGCAATGTAGCGGAGAGATGACGTTTTACCTGACTGGTGCTCAGAAAGAGACATCAGGTAAAGGTCAGTATCTCACCCAAAGTGTCGGTCGATGGCGAAGTTGCAGCTGGGCAATTTAAAATCCGCGAAAAAAAACACGAACTTTTATCGCTCATTGGGAATTAAATATTGAAATTCTGGGTGAGTAGATGAGAGTAGTGAGACCTTCCGAAATCGTAGTTTTGTTCAAATTGTGTTCAGCCTTTACGCGACGCGCACACGGCACGTGGTGAGAAAATCACGTCATTTCGCGACATTTCCTTTTCGGCTTCCTTCCTCACTTCATCCCAGCTTGGTCCCAGCCGCTTCAATGAGCTCTCTAAGGACGATGAATGAGCTGATCGCAGGCAGCGTGGGCGGCGCCGCACAGGTGCTTGTCGGGCAGCCCCTCGACACCGTCAAGACGCGCGCACAGATCGCTCCTAGTTCGTTCCTTCTCATGAGTAATTTGATACGAGTGCGTGGCTGAGTACGGTCGTTTTCGTTCAGAGGGAATGTTTGTGAGTGCATTTCATTCGCATGACAGCGTGAAACGAAGGAACTCATTCTGACGACCCGCCCCCCAGAAAGGCCCTATGGACATCTTGATGCAAACGGTGCGCAAGGAGGGCTTCTTTGCGCTGTACAAGGGTGCGTTAGCGGAGACTCGTTAATTTAAAATTGTAAAATTTATCGTTTAATTTTCACAGGGATGGCTAGCCCCCTTCTGGGTATCGCGGGTGTAAACTCTCTCCTCTTTGCCTCCTATGGCGCTTCGCGGCGGATAATCTCGCCTTTTCCACTATCGCTGCCCGAAATTGCACTCGCGGGCAGCATGGCCGGTGCCGCTAATGCTATACTCGCCAGCCCAGGTAATTTCTAACGTTATATGCTCGGTTGTGTCCCAAATTAACGACGCTGAACGACAGTGGAGATGTTCAAGGTCCGAATGCAAGGTCAGTATGGGGGCAAGGGTGATAAGCGCCTGCGAGTGGTTGCACGCGAGATGTGGAAGGAGTGGGGGTTCCGCAAGGGAGTGATGCGGGGGTACTGGGTCAGTCGCGTTCTTGACGTGACTCTGTTTTCATTTTGAGCTTAAAACAAATCTACCGTCCCAGGTGACGGTTGCGCGCGAAATCCCCGCCTATGCCGGGTCCGTGCTCTTTTTTTCCCTTCTGTGACTCTATTCTAATTACGACCGAAATCTAGCTTCTATACAGGTAGCCTACTAAAAATATTGCTTGTGCTCCTGGAAAAAGCTGACCGAAACGCAGCGTATGAATTCTCGAAGCGGAAGTTTGGCGCCAAATATGGCGAGCAGATACCTGTATGGGCACTATTAGCCAGTGGGTCAACAGGCGGGGTGGGTCTCTCCTTTTCTTTCTTGTTTACATTTCAGCTCACCCCGGTGAAATTGAATCGCAGATCGCATATTGGCTATCGTGCTACCCTCTTGGTTTGTTTCTTCTCTGCCTCGCCACAGCTTCCCGTGTTTCTTATACGGCATTCTGTTTTCGTTCTCCAGACGTCATTAAATCCCGCATTCAGCTCCGCGAGACGCCACCAACGGGCACGCCTGTACAATATATTGCACGCGAGGTCAAGATGATCGTCGCGGAGTCAGGGGTGTGGGTAGCCTTTCATTTTACTCTTGGATCTATCTCATCTCACCAACCTGGTTTTTCTCTGTTTGCAGAGCCGGACTCTTTCGCGGTTTATCGCCGTCTCGTGAGTGCCAGCTATTTATCATATTCACCGATCTGACAACTAACGTTGCTCATTAGTACTGCGAAGGTGAATTCCACAGCCTTCTCCGCGACTCAACAGTCCGCTAAAATCTTCTGTGGAATGCAGTATCCCCGCTGCAGCGAGTACGTTTGCCGCCTTCGAAATTACACGGGGTATGTCTCCGCAAATTTTCCTCGAATCTGCCTATGCTCACTGAAGTTCTTCGCAGAATGGCTGGCGAAAGTGACTGGGGTCTAATCTGGCAAGATATACATCTCTCAGTCTCCTACTACTTGGATCACTATATTTGGAGTCATTCGCGAAAAGAATTCTAGAAACTTTATTCGTTCTTTGAACTGGCGCTCATCAAACTGGTTCAATTGAACCATCACTAACAGCGATATCTTCGCTACAAATTCTCGAGCATTCGACCGGATCCCAGGGAATTGATTCTGCGCTCCTTAAAGCGACGTTCCCAACTTCTATGAATAAACTAGGTCCGTCAGACTCGCCGATCCGACAGTAGGTAGGTACGACAAGGAACATCCTAGATCTCGAAGGTAAGCTTCTCCCCAACAATTCCTTCCGTTACGGCCCACAACTTCGCAGCGGTGGCCTGCAGGAAAATAAGTTCCCAATCCATCGGACTCGCAAAATCCACACTCACAGGGTCAGCACTGTGCGGGGCGATCTTGTCGGTCGCAACTTGACAATCATCAAGGTATGCACCGGAGAAAGCTATTTATTGCATTGGAATGAGGAGCCGCATGATCGAGGAGGTGAGTCAGAAACGGACCTTCAATTCTGGGATCGAACGCCGCGGCGACGGTCCTAAGAAACAGAAGAATAAATCAACACCAATTGCAAGCAGGAACTGAAATAATCATGCGCACGTCGCCGCTCCCTGTGCCAACGTCTTCCACGTGCGACCCGCGCTCTCAATCGGACTGCCATCCGGTCCCACCACTCCCGCTGCCTTAAAGATGGGTTTGACGTCCTCCTGCTGGTGGATGTTCGTGTAAATCACTGCTCGGTTCAGCCATCAACTTCATCGAGAGGAGACGATGCGGACGCACTTCCTGGATGGAGGCTGTAGGCATTAACCGCGCCCTTACCTCGGCGGGCCATCTCGCTTGCGGTCAAGATATTCGCGCACTTCAGTTGCGCGGCCATGTCCATTATCTGGTAGGTTTCCTCCGACGGATTGGCGAGCGTCTCCATGTTCAGACCCTTGCACCAGTGGTGGGCGCGGGCGGCGACAAAGACGACGCGCGGTGTGTAGGTTGTGCTTGCGGCGCTGCGCAACTTGGGGAGAAGCAGCTTTGTGAGCAGGAACGGCCCGAAATGCCCCACTGCCATCTGATTCTCGAGACCCTCCCCGGTGAGCTTGAACGGAGCGATAGGAGCAGCAGCGTTGTGGATGAGGACCTGTATATTCCCGAGAGAAATACAGTTGAGGCTCAGGAGACAGAAACCATCCCAAGCTTACGTGGAGCGGTTCTGGTAGCGCGTTCACCTCCGCTGCGGCCCTGCGCACATCGGCGAGGGACCCGAGGTTCACAATCAGAGGATGGATATTTGCGGTAGGAACATCCGCTTTAATAGCCTCTTCAGCCAGCTGCAACCTGCGGATGCAAAGTAAATCAGTCGCGTCTCATCCCAGATGGCAGATGCAAATAACCACCTTTCCTTGTTATGCCCAGTGATTATGACGAGGTTCGCGTATTTCGCGATGGAACGCGCGGTATCGAAACCTATCCCGTTGAGCGACGTCCCGGTAATCAACACTGCGAATTTGGTTCAGAACGCGACTTGGAACGGGGTGCAATATATACCATTTTTGCCTTTGATTTCTTCCCCAAACGCGGTGGCGACCTCGTCTGCGGTTGTGGTGGCGCCAAATATCGGGGTGGTCATGTTAGTTCCTGATGAGATGAACAAAGATTGATTTACAAGACTCACATTTTTATTTGCCCCCGTTCGGGGCATAACCGAAAAACTGACACACCGCAATGACACATCTGTAATTCTCGAGACGTATTGGCCACCGATCAAAGGAACACAGCTGACAAACTCGCACAGTTGCAAAAATTTCGCATCCGCCCCTATGCCTTTTTGGGAAGTCCTTCCCGATTGGGTTGGACCGGCTGAAAACCGGCAGTGAATTCCAGCCGAGAAGCCGCCTCAATTTGAAATTATACCAAGTCCTTTGAAATCAAGCACGACGGTGTTCATTCAATGTACAGGAATCCATCGATTGCACACACGATACACAATGTAGCTACAGTTCGATCGAAATACACATCTAAAATTAACAAGGTGCAAATACACGAGTAAAAAAAAAAGCGTCGTATGTAGTCCATTCAAGCCTTCTTCAGGATGGAAGGGAAAACACGGACGAGCTGCGCAGCGCGAGCTTGGGAACGGCGGTGGTATGCTGTCCAGGCGCAAAGAGCTGGTGATGGCGGTGCAGACTGCGGGATCGCGATGTGCAAGCGGCGGGAGGCGTACGCGGCTCTTTGTTGATAACAAAGCGCTCGTCGACGACATCGACCTCGACCTCGTCGTCCTCGTGGCGTTGGGGATAAGTCTTCTTGGGAACCCGATGCTCGGCGGTGAGCTGCACGCCAACGCCGGGGAGCCAAAATTGGCAGAGCGCGTCGCCAAAACACTAGACAAGGACAGTTGGTAAAGGGCGAGATTATGAAATGGGTGTTTGCGCACGGTAGTAAAACAACAGTTGTGGTTGCGGCCGCCGTGGGTACACAATTTTGGCGCGGGGAGGTATAGGTTGCAACCCTGTTCAGGGGAAGGAGCTTGTCGGGCATTGATGTCCCATCGTGACTTCGTTGGGGAAGAGCCTTGTGGCCAGGGAGGTATCGCGAGTGACGAACGTAGAGAGAGAGAGAGAGGGCGTGAAAAGTTGGCCTTGTTTGCCAGTACAGTTGCCGCTGATGGCTACTTTCGGCCGGTCCAACCCAATCGGGAAGGACTTCCCAAAAAGGCATAGGGGCGGATGCGAAATTTATCGAGTGAACTCGCACATGATGACGCGAGTGAGGTGTTTCTACGGCCCCTCAGTGGTACAAACTGTTGGTCGAAGGTTGACAGGGGGGGTCCCCGGAGAGCAGGAAATTTGGGAGTTGGAAATCCCATGAAACATACCGCCATCAATCCCATCGGCACCCAATAAGCCGAAATAGAATTTTGATGCGCGAACACCAGAACTCCAAACAAAATAGGGGTGCTGGCGCGGGGGTCTCCCTCTATATCTGCCTCTCTTAGTTATATTATCCTCACAGCAGATAGGTCTTGATGGCTTGCGGAACCCAGCTTCTCATCAAATTGAAGTATCGTGCCGAGGCGCGCGACGGGAATTTTGATGCGTCCTGTTGTGGCAATGACTAGTGGTTTTACGTTAGTTTCTTCATTGGTCTCCATTGACGCAGATTTATGGGCTATGAGCTAGGGTGTAGGTCTCACTCTAAAGTACAAATATTGCAGTTGTTTTCCGTACGGCTGTGTTCTATACCACTGTGCCTAAGTCAGCCGCTGATGGGATGTCCAATCTGCATCCCACCGATCATCCCATGGGACATGGGATTTCCATTTCCCAAATGCTCTCCCAGAGCACTCCTGACCTTCCGCCTCAAACGTAAGCACCAAATTAGGCAGGTTTTTTCGGCACTGCGGCATCCTCGTCTTTCTGCCGATACGGTGAGTCGCTTGTTTGTGTAAACCGCACAACGCAAATAACGCCAACGCGTCTTGCTTCCTCCCACCACTCTCGCCTCTCGCCTCTCGCCTTTCGCGTTCTCTCTCGCTAGCTCTCTTCTCAATAACTCTGCGCGACAAAGATGGCCCCCTGCTACTACGCGACTCATGGATTGCCTCCGCCTATACCGCCATTCGGGTCCATCATTTTTGAAACAAATTCCGCGGACATGTTTTGGACATAACGGCAAATGTATGAAATCTGTCATTCCAATGTCCAGACAACGTTTCTAGTAGAATGTTTCGACAACGTGGTCCCAATGTTGTGCGAAGGCTGTCTGCGGACTGGGAATATATGTATGTGGATATCTGTCAAATATGTACTTGCGACTTCAAATTACTAGACTGGTCAATTTGTGCGCTGGGCAACACTTGCCAGTGCGGCCTTGTCGACCTTGTCCTGTTTATTCCTGGCTTTTGTCGCCTGACCTCTTTTCGTACAGTAGGCATTTGCAGAAAGTCACTGGAGGGGTTCTCCGGCGTGACTTCCCGTTAATGGTCCGTGCCCAAAGTTTATTTCTGATATGGACCCACACGACTTTGACGTCTTTCTTTGTCTCAAACCCCAATCCCCGCCACTCGTTTTTTCACATTCCTTGCCTTTTCCTTTATCTCTCTCCTTCAATTTTGTTCATGTTCCAAAGTGAGGAGGCCACTCCAAGCTATTCCGTCTGCGCCTTGTATTCCAATGCAATTTATCACAGATGGGTCGTGTAGAGGAGTCAATCACCATGATGGGCCATATTTTGGCGCTCAGGCGCCAGCATGACTTGATCATGCCCACTGACGCTGCCAGGCTGGGTTGTTCCGAAGAGGCTTCATGTATGTTTCAACTCTCATCTACGTTCGTGGCCCTCACCCAGCACTAGAACATGATCAAGGAACACGCCGCCATCCTCATTGTCATTGCCAATTCCTCGATTCCAGTATATTGCAATGGCACAATTGGTGCCAAGCAAACTGCTTTACGGTCTGATTCTCTCTTCGCCACTCGAAAGCCGTTCACTCACTGTGATCCTTTGCTTTCTAGGACATGATTCAGGCCAACCCTGACTGGGGATTCAGCCTGCACTTAACATCCGAGAAAGATGCGATGGATGCTCTTCCCTCTGAAGTATCCTCGGTTCTAACTGCTAAAGGAACACCGTCAAGACCGTGGTAAGGGCAATCCGTCGCCACTAGCTCATCTTTGGTCCTGATGCTGTTCCAGATTATCTCCTTACTGGGTTCTTCTTCGCTCGACTGATGGAGCAGCGGACCGGCGCGCTCGACATTGTTGAGCTCTTGCAACTCATTATTTCCAAGCTCAAGGTACGTGTCAACAGGTTGAGATCAGTCTGCGCGGGCGTGTTGCGATTTTGGTGCGTTCTCCATCCAATCGGACCCGTTAGGGCTCACACACGTCCCTTCTTCCAGCGGAAACTCATCCCCGAGAAGAACAGCAATAGTTATTGGGGCGCCATTGACAAGAAGCTCGCCAATGCGCCCAAGAAACATCAGGACCTCGCCAAGCAGTCTAAGTGAGTTTGTTCTGCCGCCAGCCTTGATATGCCTAATCATGGAGCAGATGGATCAAACAACACATGCTAGACCCCGACTGGACTTTTTACAAGAAGCTCGAGTGGAATGACCTTGCAACTGGTCCTGGTGTTCCCACTGTACCCGTGGCGGGCCCATCGCGGCTGTCTGATGCCTCCGCTGATGAATGATTCGTTGCAGACATGCCCCATCGCACCAGGATGCGAGTAGATATTTTACAGTTCGACGAGCCGTATTCATATACATTATATTATCTGTATTCATGTTCATTGTACTACGACGCTCAATCAATTATTTCTTGGATCTCTTGACATCGCGTCTGAAACATCAAATTGAGGCCCTGCAATGTTCTTAAATTGCATTCATAAAATGTGCAACAAACATCTGACCAACATTGGTCACAACATTGTGGAAACATGATGTCGCCTGAGCCTTGAGGATTTGACATTTTTTTGTTCAGAGTTAGCCGATGGGCGGGCCAAACGGGCTTGCCCCGCTTAGCGGAGTTTGAATTTGGCTGTAGCGGGCGGGCGGGCGTGGGCTTGCGGCGTGTCTGACTTGTGCTCAGCTACACTAAGCTTCCTCACTGTATGTATATTGTATTTCTCTCAATATCTGTGCTAGTACAGCCATTGCCGTGTTCATAGTCATGTCTAGAATCACGAAATCAACGCCGTCGCCGCCAATGACGGCGTTCACCAAAGCTGAGCCAAAATCATAGTTCGAGTTGAATTCACAACAGTTGGTACGTTCTAATGACTATTTGGCACCCCGCGAGCGAAGGCGATGTCCCCACACCTTTTCCTTTGCTGGTGACCCCACAGGTTTCGTTTTCTTTCCCTTTTTCGGGCGTTTGGTGGATTTCTCGCCCTCGATCTCGACGTCTGCTTTTCGCTTCAATAGGACGGGCATCGGAGTGGTGGGCATAACAATTGATTCCCCCGCACGCCGGAAAGTAGGGGGTCGGAAATGTGGGTCATAAAATGCATGAGCCTTGTTGAAAATCAACATTTGTTTGAGCAGGTCGTTGCTGCCAGTGTTGACTTCCGGGAATGGGGTCGCCGCAAACATGGCCTCCAGTGCCTCGGGGCCATCGGTTGGACATGGAACCACGCGATCGGCGAAGAAGTCCATCAGAATATCACCATTGAGGTCCAACGGCTCCCCGATCTCATACTGAACAGCTAAAATCTGCAATAGAGCAGAACCCACTCCCATGACGCGCATTTCGCATTCCTCCTCTACTATGCTCAAGAAGTTCTCATGGCGCAGTAGAGCAGCCATTGCAGCATTGAGAATGACTGTCGTTCATGATCGATCATTGAGTGATTGGCGGCTGAATTGGGATATCCCAATGATGTTCATAGTCATGCTGAGTATAGTGCAGAAGAGAGTAAATACAAGTGGTGCAACAGTCAAGACGCTAAATTCAGCAACCGTAACGCAACCGTGGCA
Source organism: Mycena galopus ATCC 62051 (assembly GCA_014925785.1). Classification (NCBI taxonomy): domain Eukaryota; kingdom Fungi; phylum Basidiomycota; class Agaricomycetes; order Agaricales; family Mycenaceae; genus Mycena; species Mycena galopus. The sequence goes on from WIQG01000098.1 coordinate 399,231, forward strand.
ATATTCACTTTGATCCGACATGGCAGGTTGACGTTAGTTCCCAGGTCAGAGCTACGTCAACGTCATGCACATTGAAAGATGAGAGTCGTGAGACACAAGCCGTTTTGCTCATGCATAAGCCAGTTCAGTCATACACAAGCCGTTTTGCGCGGGCCAAATCAGTTCCCGCCCCACACAAGCCGTTCCGCCCGCCCAAACGGCTTGTATTGATAATAACCTTTTCAACTCGCTCATTGTTGACTCATTTCTTCACCACTATCTTGTGACAGCCTTCTGAATGATATCAATAGTCTTTTACGGGTTCTTTCGATACCGTTGTGCCCTTGCGTGCTGTGACTTTCATCGCACGCCCATCCCCGCCCATTTTGATGGCATCAGACAAAACGGCTTGCGCCCGCCGTTTTGACCACAGCATACAGAGCTCCACACAACATTGTTTCGAACACCATATTGAATTCAGCGTATGAATACACAAATGCAGGCATCAAATATGTGATTTTCAAGGCTTTGGTTGAGAAAGCATTGAACCAAACTGACGCCGGCCACGCCGGGCTTGTGACCAAGCCAACTATGGTTGTCTTGCAAAATTGATATCAGAAGACACCAGAGGTCTCAATCCAATTGAATGGATTTGTCTCTCTCCAAAATACGTCTGTATTATCGACAAGCCCAACACAAGCCTGTTTGTCTGATGGCATCAGACAAACAGGCTTGCGTTCAACTTGTAGGTCGATATCAACCGATGTTTGAAGTCCCTTCAACGAAATTAAGTATGAGCTCTTCTCGAATCGACTGAGGCATCAGCTCTGAGTGGTAAATCATGCTTCTGACAGTCGTTCTCATTATAAATACTGTTGCGGCCACGATCACGCCCAAGCCCGTTGGCCTGATGCCATCAAACAACGGGCTTGCACGTCTCAACTTTGCAAAGCTGTTTACTACATTTCTCCCACCAGTATGGCTCAATTGGTTGCAATCCTTAGCATGTTTTTTTATTTGAATGAAGTTGTTCAATGTGGTAAATGCTTGTTTGAACCTTGATTCCCTAACACCCAGCGACGATCAACAGTTCAACCACATATCGCAACGGTGAGCGCGAATCCCAACATCACATGGAACTCAGAGGAATATTTTATCCATTCGGAGTATGCTTGTTCTTAGTACTCTCATGATTTCTGGCCACTTCAACTGATCTAGTCATATTTGGAGGTAGATCCCATACAGAATTCTGCATAACAATAAAGGAAACACGAGTCGGGGGAATGTCTTGGTTAAGAATAAGGTGTTAGGTACAGGTGAGTGTGTTGAGTTAGACAAGCCCAAACTTTTGGTTCAAATTGGCACTCTTTGCCCAGGTGCTGTCTGGCGGTGGCGGCGAACTATACATCAGTGAGCAAAAAATCATCAAAAATTGCGAGGCCTAGATGGATGTGCGTACTGCTCGTAGTGTACATGCTCAGATTGGGAACTCAGTGCGAGGGGGACGAGAGATATGCGCAAGCCCGTTTCTCGGCTAAGCGAGCAAACGGGCTTGCCAAGCCGACAAACGGGCTTGCAAGCCGATTGGCGGGCGTGGGCGGGTGATCCCACCAAAATCCACGCCCACGCCCGAACAAGCCCGTTGGCGCAGGCGCAAGCCCGTTTGGCAAGCCGAAAACGTCACTCTCTTTTTTGTTTGGTCAATGTATCCGAGAACATTTGATGATGCCCAAGTTGACACCCACCAACATCATCTGCCAAACATTTTAAAAACATTTCAGCCAAACGGCGGTGTAACCCCAATTCTCGCACTATAACCTGCCCCAAGCCCGGTTGCTCACGACGCCTACGACGAAGGACCTCAGACTGGCATAAATCGAAGCTCTGATTATTTCAAGGTGTGTTTCAGTGTCTCGCCCAGCATAGAATACCCATTAATTATCATTTTCAGTGCTATAATTCTGCTCACGGCGACAATATTCCAGCATTTTGGTATTTCTTTCCAACTGCTCCTCTCGCCATTGTCCCTCCGCCGCCTGATTCAGTACCCAGTGCTTCCACCAATGACGTTCCCGGTCGCCAGCCTCCTTCCATCCTCGTGTGCAAGAAGCACTCGTGTCAAAGCATCCGTGTTCATAGGATTTGCGACCGAGGGATGTGCAAGAAACGCTGTGACATCGATGGCGGGTGTCGTGTGCACTTGCCTCCACCACCGCCGCCATCACAACCACTCCCTCCCTTCACCGGGCCCAACCTCGAACTTCTTCAAGCGCTACGCAACAATGCCAACGCCGTTCCTCGGGCTGCCCACTGCCTCGCTCAGGATGCACTCCAGAATGAGCACAAGCGCCGTGCAGCTGTCGCTCACATACCCACTGTGACGCTGTCCCCACCCCAACTCACTCCTGTGAAGCGCCACTTCGTCCTCGTGCACTGGGAGCACGACAATGAACCTCTTACTGTCTATGGCATTCAGAACCCGTCGACATGGTCCCTTTGGTCATTCACAGCAGCGACTGAGCTAGAAATTTGCGTCTCTGACAGTAATTGTGTATCATCTTTTGACTATACAAATTTCGTCGCTCTTGCCCTTCCAGTAATTGTTTATTTAATGAAAGCTACGGGTGGCGCGTGGCTGAATGAGGCCGCGAAGACTCGCTGAAGAGGCGACCCGTCTCAAAATGGAAAGAGCGTCATCAACGGCAAAGCTTCGGCAAAAAATAGATGTGCCGATGTGCCGAAAAAACTTTCCCGATTTGGCGCTTACGTTTGAGGCGGAAACTAAGCAAGTCTCCCAGAGAGGCTTAAAAAAACTTTTGAAATACATTTCAAAATGAGTTCAAATACAGTTTCAATGATATCTGACAAGGTAGTCGACGGCCTGAGAGCATTTGGGAAATGGAAATCCCACGTCCCATGGGATGATCGGTGGGATGCAGATGGGATTTTTTAGACATCCCATCAGCCCCTGACTTCGGCACAGTGGTACAGAACACAGCCGTACGGAGTAACAACTGCGGCATTTGTACTTTAGAGTGAGCCCTACACCCTAGCTCATGGCCCATACATCTGCGTCAATGGAGACCAATGATAAAAATTCAAGTCCACGCACGACGTTCACGGCATTGATGCATTGCCACAACAGGACGCATCAAAATTCCTGTCGCGCGCCTCGGCACGATACTTCAATTTGATGAGAAGCTAGGGTCCGCAAGCCATTAAGGCCTATCTGCTATGAGAATAATATAACTAAGAGAGGTAGATATAGAGGGAGACCGCCGCACCAACACCCCTATTTTGTTTGGTGTTCTGGTGTTCGCGCATCAAAATTCCATTTCGGCTTATTAGGTGCTGATGGGATTGATGGTGGTATGTTTCATGGGATTTCCAACTCCTGAATTTCCTGGACGGCCTGCGGATCCTAATACTTCCGATGTCGGAATTTGAAATGGCCCGGAGTTAAATCTTGTACCTCTCCAAAAAGGAAAGATTAAAAGCCCGTATGTTTTTATAAAGAGTTTGACACTCCAGGGGGGTTCAGGAGGGAAGTTGGACAACCATATTTTGAAGCATCTGTCTGCGAGAGACTAAGTCAAGAGAGAGTTTCAAATCAGGGACCTTTTTAGTCAGAGTTGGTAGCCAGAGGCCCGAAAGACCAGTAAAAGCCTAGAGGACGACGGTCACCCGGGAAACACGTCAGTCCGAATCTGGAAAACATCTCCTCTCTACCTAGTGCTAGAGAAGCTCCAGTAGGCTTCTAGAGTCCCAGGCACCCCCCCCCCTAGGGAGAACTACCTAGATTGTCTTCTCTACCCTAGAACTCGCTTAGAGCCAGCTAAAGCACCCACTAATTCACATGCTTGTGCAGATGGCTCGCCAAGCGGCAGTGAGGACTCCAAATTTTTCTTGTTCCGCACTTATCCAGGCCACATGAAAGGAGACAGAAATTTATTCAAATATATTGCTGGACTATGAATAAAAGAAAGACTACAGTACAAAATGACAAAAATCAAGAGTCTGCCCAAAGTCTGTCACAAAGATCCCTTGTCCGTCAATTGTCCATGATGGATGTCTATGAGCGCAGATCTGCTTGCGGACTCGTGAGCTTGCTGCCCGAGATACGCGCATTATTGAGAACAACTTGAGGATTTTGCGAGTGGGAAGCAAGTGGGAAGTCCAGACAAGATCTTGAAGCAAAGAAGTCTTGACATGTTGAGAGCTTGAAGGTGCTTGGAATACCACCATCAGCAAAACCTGTTTTTGGCTGTAGTGGCTGTAGTTTTTGGCCCCCTACGTAGTGCTACATAGCGTTACAGGCAAGCTACAGTCAATACAGCCAACTACATGGGAACTACACAGAGCTACGTAAAGGGCACCCTTCACTACAGACACTACAAGTACTACTGGCACTACAGGCAACTACATAGTGCTACTTAGCGGGCCCAGGTTTTTAGGGCTGGACACCGTGCCGTACACGGTTACGGCCGTGCTGCTACGGTACGAGGGAGGGTCAGGGGTACTTGAGACGGACGGTGACCGTCCTTCTACGACCGTGTACGGTCACGCGGCCGCAGCTGATGGAAAATAAACCGAGATTGGGAGTAAACTAGGCTACGAATATGAAGTGGAATACTAAATATCATCCCTGGCGAGGTCAATGACCGCTTTGCAATAGAGCCGGAGTTGTGCTTTGACTAGCATGGGGCTTCGAATGGTATCAGCGTTGAGACTGGCACGGCGGATACCAATAAGGTCACAACCTCCAGAGAAGACACGTTCGACAGTAACCGCCAAGCTTGGATGAAAGGTGAGGATTAGAGGTTGTAAAGGTGAAAACATACCAGGAATGCAAAGTACATCTCTAACAAGCCGATATAAATTTGGGAAGCTTTCTTGGTGGCTATTCCACCACACAATTAGGTTAGTGTACCAAGGAAGAGGTTGGTCCATTCGCTGGAAGTATCGCTCGAGCTCGCTGCCTTTGGTACTTCGATTAGTTTGATGTAACACAAAGTGAAGTTCTTCACTGATGAGTGTACCTTGTCCGGAGTCGTGGTACTGTAGCGTGTCGACCAAAGGTTCACAATTTTTGGAATTTTCACTCACCGAGAAGGCCGAAAATTTTCCTTTTGAATTATAGCGATTTTTGAACACATCAAAGAATTCTGGGTGTGACCGTCACCTGAACCTTTGGTCGAAACACTACAGCAGTCTCGGTGGAGGTGCCAGCGGTCGTGGGGAGAATTTCAAAGTGAAGAGACAAACAGAGAGGTTGGTGATTTGCTTTCAAGGAGGAGGGAGCTTTGATGGTATGCGTTCCCCGTCAGGGTCGAGAATAATTTAACCAGACGAGGTAAAGCATGGGCAGACCATGGAGACTCGGGTATGGAGCTGGCTTTATTGTGAAGCACAATACCGGTGTAGGCCAGAGAAAATTCAACAAGCAGGCGTAAAGTCGGATTAGAAATAGTGGCGCAAGTTGCAGGGTCATGATCTAATTCCGTAGGATAGCACATCTTCTGAGTACTATGAGAGTGTCAAGAGAGAGTAGATAGCTGGACCAGGAATTGTGAAACAAAGATTGAATGACTTGATTGAGCCAGCAGCCTTGTGCAATCGGGCGCGGGTGGGTCCAGGTCAGGGGAGTATATACACACTCCGCATTCAAGTTATGGTAGGCAGAGCGAACTGTGGCCAGGCTTGCGCAATCGGGTGCAGGTGGAGTGGGTGTGGATCACACGCCACACTATGGTAAGGAGAAAGAGCAATTTGTGGCGGGATCCAGCGCCGATCAGTGATGTCTCCGACGCAGTGTTGAGTCGATGGGTAGATCTCCGATCAAGACGGAGTTCATTTCGCCATTAGTTCGGTTCGGCGAAGGCCGGCATCGCGTTCAGCAGTGGTCGTTCACTGGCTGTCTGTCCATACCTTCAAGCTCCCAGGCAATATTTTTTGCTTTCACAAAGAGCTATCGGCAGTCAACCCAATTTGTTATCTTTGGAGCAGAGGGCCTTTCCGCGTATAGTGATGGCCGCTCCCATCCATTGTCCCATTTTCAAACATACATACCACTATTCACCACAAATGAATGTTTTTTCCAACAAGAAACACCTTCTCTCTCTCAGTCCTTGGGTTGTTCTCTTGCCAAAGTGCTGGTCCCACTCGCTCTTCCCCCCGTCAAATATTCGCCTCTTGCCGAGCGGGCCGCGGCCGCGTTCAAAACACCAAAGAAAAAATAAAACGAAATAATCCCTCGGTTTTCATTGGTCCAGAGATATGATACGTCTCTGCGCGTTGTTGCCATAGGTGCGGTTCAGTCCCCAAGTCGCATTTTCAGCTTCACTGGAAAGTTGTGCCTGTCGGCCTGCGCAGATCCGAAAGCTTAAATGACCGACATGACTTGGACATGACAGGAACCCGACTGATCGGAGTTCTACCCATTCACTACACACTCTCTCCGACGCTCCAATTACCCGTTCTTTAAGATTTTGCTCGTTCGGCGGTGCAATTGCTCCATTTGGCTTCATCTCCATTCTTTCTTCCTCTCCTCTCGAGCTCGAATTCTTTACTTCCACCCCCATTCGGCCTACAGCCTTCCCACATTTATTGCTGTCAACTGACCAAACGTGGTCTCCCGCAGTCTCGACTGAAACCGTCTGCTTTGGCAGCAGTAGGGAAGCTTCGAGAGTGTATCAAAATTTGCCCTCGAAAACTGCGCGCCGCTGAGCAGCTGACCCTTTTCTGGACAGGGCGCAGCTGTTCGCACCTGCTGTGGCGCACGGAGCAAACAATTGTATTGACCCTTGGGCGGCAGGCCACGTAGTCCCCGGCAGATTCTTGAGATATAAGCTACTGGAATGGACAATTCTCCCCCCATTCTCTCATCCTCAAATCCACTGGGACTGCAATTTATTAACTGGCGTTCTTTAACGATTTGCCCGCTCGCTGATGCAATTTTTCCATCAGTCTGATCCCCATATTTTCTTGCTCTGCTCTCGTCCAAACCCGATCCTGCAGGTCCTGGAATCTTGCCCCGTTCACATACTAAGTGTATTCCCATTGCGACCCCTTAGCTGACCACAGTCTAGCACACTCACAGCAGAATTCTCGCTGCGCCGCGCTTATTTGTCTCACTGCGCCGCAATTTTCTCACTGGGGCGGGATCCCCGTGGGGTAGATAAAAGACCACCTCGTCCCTTCCCGTGGCTGCGTTTCTCCCCTCCCGCGTTGATTTCCTGCTGCCCTTATTTTACAAGCTTCTGGCTTTCTCGACCGTTGAATCTTTACCGTCAATTACAGTTGAATTACTCATCCTGCCCCCCTCCATCTCGGATTCAACCGTTCATGGATTCGCACGGCCGACGATAGATCTCAAGACCCAAACCTGCTATCTCAACACATCCAATACTCTCAGAATCCTCTCATGATTTGCTATCTACATTCTGGGCAAATTCCATCGTGCTGATCCTTTTTCTTTGTCCCGCTGGATTGCTCAACTTGACTAGTCAAATCCGGCGCCAGAACCCTTTGATCTGATCTGTTTTCATCACCAAAGCAATTCACTCACCCTGTCTTCCCTCTGGATCTTCACTGTCGCCATTTAAGTCGCAGCACACTGTGTATTGGGAGACATTCTGTATTTACAGCAGAAAATTGCCCTTCATTGTTCTTTGTGTAACGACGCACGGACCCCTTTCCCCCTTCTCTCCTGCTTCAGCTCCCGATGGGCTGAGTTGCCGTTCCGTTGCCGTCAAACTTGACTCTCTAGATCTCTTCTGTAATTCACCTATTCTTGAAAATCTTCAAGTTGGTTCAGCGTGACTGGCCTGTATCCAACTCAATTCTTCTCCGCGGCATACCTTGAAGGTCAGACTGTGAATTGCAGTAAATTACGAACCAAATTCAGTAGTAATACTAGTATTCAATTCAATTAGTTTAATTCGCAATCATTGGGCGGGTCGCCGGAGCGAAGCGGCGGCGCGTCTTGTCCACAGTAACATAAGTGAACACGGCCGTAACGGCTGCACGGACACGTCAACAGGGTTCACTCCCGTGTTGTGTCCGAAATATCCAGAAGCTCCACGGACACGGTACCGTGACCGTAATACGGTGCTCCGTGCTTCACGGTTACGGTGCCCAGCCCTGCAGGTTTTGCTAATGCTAGAGCCGAGGATCTCCGTTAGAAACACCGTTCTCGGGAACTCTAAGGAGACAGGCGAGCTCTAGGACGATAGGCGACGTCTAACGACGCCTATCAAGAAGCCGTCGCTCCAGCACCTGGGCGCATCTCTAGTAGCAAAGAAAACCGATTCAGATGGACGGTTCGTCAGCTGGTTGGTTCTCGGCGTAATTTGCGCCGTTGACGCAAGCGGGATGACACGAATCTGATCGCACTGTGAGTGGCATGTCGGAAAAACCCGATTTACCTGATCAGGGGCTGACCAAACCTGATGGCCTTATCAGACCTGATCAGCTTCAATGGGTGCAGCATATCAGCCCTGGTCAGCGTCTGGTCAGGGCTTATCAGGTTACCCCCAACCAAAGTGTAACAAACTCAGTGCATTGACATTCTGAATGATTTATATTTGTCACCAGTGTCCAAAAGCATTGAAAAAAAGAAAGTAAACGGTGAAATGAGGACAATTGAGCGAAAATGCGCAGTAGGAACCGGTGAGCGGAGCAAGGTACATAACTCATGTCGTAACCCTTCAATGTAATCATGCTGTGCCAATGCATTCCTTGTTAGTCTTGAACACAATCCACGAATAGATAGTCTGCATGGACACTGTAATAGATAATAGATACTTGGTAAGTAAGACAGACAAGAAGGAACCCACCTCGGAGGAGGATGGTCAGATGTTTTGCAAAATCCACCGAAATGGCCTTATCAGCGCTGATCAGACCGGTGTCGAAGAGAAGGTTGGTCTGGGGGTAGACCGAGTGGTGTCCAGGTCGTGCCGATAAGGGCGCTGAGTCGTACGGCAATAATCCCCTTCTCGCGATCAAGATAAGAACTCTAGAAGAGACGTAGTCAGTAAGATAAAAGTGAGGGAATACTTAGCTCGTTGTATGTTGAAACTCAGGAGCGCGTGCAAGGATTTCGAATCAATGAGTGGATTGAGGTGGTGGTAAGAGGAAAAGAAGCGAGGTCCATAATATGGGACGACTGCTCCCGTTCTCTTGGGACACCGGAGCCCGCAAGCGACGCAAGCGAATGACATAAAACAAATATGCCGTACGTAAAATGACCGTTGTAAATCCCTCGGCTAAGTCACCTCCTCAGCTCGCCGAACACCGGGAGACGCGCAAAGACGTATAGGGAGAATCGCTGCCCCGCAACAGCGTCGAGGTGGGTGCCCAATCCACTTCGAAGTCAATCCCCAGCGCGATCCGAGTGAACAACGGCGTCGGCGGAAACCTTCGCATCGGAATTGCTACAAAATGGGGAAAGTAGGGAGATAGAGCGAGAGAATGTGAGCGAGAAAAAGGAGAAGAAAAATACTAAAGTGCTGTAGGTAGGTGGACGTCCGCCAGACCTGGTTTTAACGCCAACGTGATCGCGTCCGTGTGAATATAGGGAGTACATCTTGGCAGTGGAATGAGGCTAGACGCGCTCGTGCAGCTGCAGACTATATCAGGACTGTAGAAAAATAATAAAATGTGTTCAGTAATAAAATGGATGAGGTGAGTGTGTTAAAAGAATAAAACAAAACTGGACGTGTTGTGATGTCTTCTTTGCTCGATGCGTCCAACCGGCCCGGAATGGGAAAGCGACGAGCTTGGCAAGTCGCACTTCCACAGAGGGGAGTACTTCGATTTCGTCCTCGAAATCCTGGAAAAAAGATAGGGTCAGCATTTGGGGTATCAAGGGAAAGAGGAAATAATGCAAGAATCAAGCTCATCAGAATTTATCCGGAGGAACAGCTTTGCTGCGCAGCTCGTTTGTGTACTGTTCACCGAGATCCACAGTGGCGTAGTCGAGTTCGGTGAGTTGAACGTCATCGGTTCCACAGGACGTGTCGTTTGTGCGATAAATTGACGCTAGATAACTTGGTGGATCGTCTTCAGGCTCTGGACTTCTTACTGGAATAATTCGCGTAACGGCCTGGGTGAAATCGCGACAAGACTCAAAATATTGCAATTCATCAACGTCAAAAGTGCAAGGGTAGAAAGGCTGAAACTCAGCTCGTTTATATGGCTCATGGTTGCTCGGTTGGTTTGTAGAAGGCTCGAAAGAAATAAAAGGCTTGCAAAACTTGCGTTGAGAGTCGTGTGAATTTTGAGGTTGGTTGAGTTCGATAGCCGGTACGCCGGGTGGAGCGATGGAAATGTCCTGAAGGTGGGGGCGCGTCAGTTCCAGCGAAAATACTTGGTTGAGATGCAGAGAGTCATCGAAATGGAAACACTTGTCTGGGGGAACAGGCTCCGCAGAGAAATCGACACGATCTTGCGATTGAGGGTCCGAGGAGTACGAAGTCGAGTGAGATTTCGCATCGCAGGACTTGCTGGGAGTTTCCTCTGCCTCGAATATGCCGTCTGAATCGTTATCGCAGTGAGCGAATGCTTGTAGCGCTAACTTTACTGGCCAGAATGCGCAACAGAAGACATTAAAGCACACAACAAAAAAAGAAATGATCAACTGCAGGTACTCAGCTTTCATATAGGCGCGTGCGAATGAGAATCGCGACATGACCTCGGAGGTGGTCTCTCGATGGCTTGGTAAGCTGTCGCCTGGTGTATGGACAGCGGAGCCTGAGCTGTTTCCAACGTCAGTATCAACAGGGATATCGAACAACTCTGGCACGAAGAAATCAACGAAGGATGCAGATTCAACATTAGGACAAGACTCAGCAGTGGAATGTCCGACGTCGCTTCGGTCTGTACTTGCACCTTTACAGTTCGCTATATAGACGCTGGTATTGAGGGCGTCATGAACGCGAACACATGCGGAAGAGCTCCTGGAAATAGTGTCAACAGTCTGAGAGAACGAATCAGAACTTAATATGTGATCTTCGAGATTTCCTAGCTCCTCGGAGTAGATCCTAAGCTTCGGTCGCTTGAGTTAGAAAGTACGTCACCACCGAAACCTGACTGGTTGAATTCACTGGATTGAGGCTCGCATGGCGGAACTTCAGCGAAATCAAGTGTTGCACTAGCTGCCTCAGAGCCGTCATAAAGCTGAACGGTGGGTGCGGTACTTAGCTTCCATGATTCCAACAACAGTTCGTCGCCGATATCCTTTTCTGGGTCGCAAGCGTACGCAAATTCCCTGTCATCTGACCAAACACTCGACGCGTCAGTGTCCAATTCGGTCTCAGAAGCTGGGAGATGGTCGAAAACGCTCTCAATATCAGTCTCTGTAAATGTGCCAGATTCGTCGTCTTCTGGAAAGTGAATTGAACTTATCTGATATGCACGTTGCTCCTGTGCACTGCGCGCACGATGCAATGCTACCTTGACAGCTTCGATTTGACGTAGAAGCTCTGCTTTAGCTGCAGACTCGGTAAAATTGTTGGAAGTAACTGGCGACTGAGATAAAACACTTAGCTCAAACTCGGAACTTGACGGCGCAGAAATATCACTTGAAGCGACTGATCCTTCGAAGCACAGCGACTCAGAAATCTCGTTAGTAGAATTATTGATACCACAAAAGTAGACCGGACGTTCCTCACAAGGACGCTCGACGAGAGGGAGCTGAGCCGATCCGAAGTCAACATGTCTTGCTGCAGTTATCGAGAGTTGCGCAGAGGGGAGTACTTTGAATTCTTCGTGCACCGGGAATTCTTCGCGTATTTCGGTGGCATCATCAGAATTTGAGTCGACTTTTTCTATCCATGGGGTTTCCGTAGCGTCGAGATCGAGCCAGGTGGACGTTGGAGAAGGGGGTGGTAACACCGGCAGAGTTTCAGAGCGTGGAACAGGTGGAATATGTGTCGGGAGCAAAGTCGGCGCAAGTGGAACTATGGGCTGAATACCATGGTGTGCCGTTGTCGGAGGGTTGGGTACAGGGACTTCGGGCGTTGCAGCTGGCGTTCCCGATCCTGAACTCGTCGAAGTAGACTTGGTGGTAGCGTTGAGATCGGTCCAAAGCTCGGGGAACAAAGTATCGGGATCGAAATAACCGTACAGAATTCCTAGAGAGTCAGTCAACGAAATGGGGTTTGAACGCGTACGTTGCGACTCGGGGACGCGCGAGATAAACCAGTCCTTGATGGATGTTGGGATGCCACTAACGAAATAAAAATCCCGCTGTGCGATCGTGATCTCTCGCTGCTTGATGAGCGGCGCCGCAATGTACTGGAAATCACGGAAGTAGCGCTCAATTTCTAACTTAGTACGATAGGGACACTTAGCTGATTGAACTCGACAGAACTCGATCAAATCGCGCTCCGAAGTACGGCGGTCCTCATCCGAAGCACCATACAGAAGAAGCATCTGCTCGCACGCTGCAGACCAGGTTCGATCCGGTGTGTCGTCATCGAGCTCGGGGACGTATTGAATGACTTCGCGAACGCGGTCGGATGAGTATCGCACTATGAACGTGACGAGTTGATCAGCGGTTGTAATGCCTGCGTTAGAGCCAAGTTCTAAAATGAGAGAGAGGAAGCCTCGAACGCCGCGCTCATCAAAATACGGAGCGTTTGACGTGCGTGGAATGGGCATGGGAATAAGAAGACGCATGGTGGAGGAAATAGCCGATAAGGCAGATGAAGGACGTAAAGGGAGTGGGAGAGTCGACGCCATTAGATAAATGTGCGCATTTGCGCTTCAAGGCCTCGTAGAACGAGAATAAAAGGAACAGAGGACTCAGCTGGGTACCAGCAACGGAAAACCGACACCCCTCGCGGTGGGCTCCACTGTCGAAGAGAAGGTTGGTCTGGGGGTAGACCGAGTGGTGTCCAGGTCGTGCCGATAAGGGCGCTGAGTCGTACGGCAATAATCCCCTTCTCGCGATCAAGATAAGAACTCTAGAAGAGACGTAGTCAGTAAGATAAAAGTGAGGGAATACTTAGCTCGTTGTATGTTGAAACTCAGGAGCGCGTGCAAGGATTTCGAATCAATGAGTGGATTGAGGTGGTGGTAAGAGGAAAAGAAGCGAGGTCCATAATATGGGACGACTGCTCCCGTTCTCTTGGGACACCGGAGCCCGCAAGCGACGCAAGCGAATGACATAAAACAAATATGCCGTACGTAAAATGACCGTTGTAAATCCCTCGGCTAAGTCACCTCCTCAGCTCGCCGAACACCGGGAGACGCGCAAAGACGTATAGGGAGAATCGCTGCCCCGCAACAGCGTCGAGGTGGGTGCCCAATCCACTTCGAAGTCAATCCCCAGCGCGATCCGAGTGAACAACGGCGTCGGCGGAAACCTTCGCATCGGAATTGCTACAAAATGGGGAAAGTAGGGAGATAGAGCGAGAGAATGTGAGCGAGAAAAAGGAGAAGAAAAATACTAAAGTGCTGTAGGTAGGTGGACGTCCGCCAGACCTGGTTTTAACGCCAACGTGATCGCGTCCGTGTGAATATAGGGAGTACATCTTGGCAGTGGAATGAGGCTAGACGCGCTCGTGCAGCTGCAGACTATATCAGGACTGTAGAAAAATAATAAAATGTGTTCAGTAATAAAATGGATGAGGTGAGTGTGTTAAAAGAATAAAACAAAACTGGACGTGTTGTGATGTCTTCTTTGCTCGATGCGTCCAACCGGCCCGGAATGGGAAAGCGACGAGCTTGGCAAGTCGCACTTCCACACCGGTCAGGCTGATCAGGCTGATCCGCCATTTCTGAATATTATCAGGCCACTAGAAACCTGATGGCCTGACATGACCTGATATGCCCCATTCAACCCTGATAATGCATTTAGCTTTTTTCCGACACAGAGACTCAGAAAAGGTGCTGACGCAAAAAAATGCTGACGAAAAATGAGATAACGACCAAGACGTGTATTTTAATGCTTAATTTGTGATACACCACCAGAACCAGTTAGAATATGAATATTCGATCTCGGATCTTGGGACGGCGGGTTCGTCTGAACCAAAGCCAATTACGTAGCCGTTGTCAACCGCGTGACGAGACTGCCGCATCAGCCGGTTATCACACGTCAATTGGAGTGAGATTGGGAACGAACCGTTGCACCCGAGCAGGGCCTAAATTTAAAGGGAGTGGGAATGTGGAGGAAGAACATAATCCTCCACCCACTACACTCAGATGTCCCTTTCGCCATCGAGTAGCAGCGCATTTGAGGCAAGCAGCAAGCTTGAAACAAACTTCGGAACACGAGATAAGTTACACCCTGTGTTGATTGCCGGTGCAGGTGCGTGCAGTATCCTGTCTGGTACGCGGAAATTGTTCATGAAATCTGTGAATAGGACCCGCTGGAACGCTGCTAGCGGTACGCACCATCCCGTGCGCACTGGAATACTGAGTGTTCCTATACCACACCTAGTTCTGCCTTGCAAAACTCGGCGTGCGCCCTTTGATTGTGGACTCGAACCCTTTCATCGACCATGAATGGGGACGCGGTGACGCTTTGCTGTGCCGGTGAGCAGATACGCATTCAGGTCAACGTATCCTTATCCTTTCTATTCAAGAACGATTGAAATCCTTCGCAGCCTGGGTATGGGTGAGACTGCCCTGGTGAACGGCAGGCACATTCCCGAACGCGCATATTGGGTCAGTACCATCCGATTTCGAGCTTGGATTACCATGTTTCACTCCACCTGACACAATTCCAGGATATGACGGCCAACCCACCGGCCTGCAAGACACTCACCGACTCCTTTCCCGCAGAACTTGACATCGAGGATCTATACGCGTGAGTAGAAACCTCGAAAGACGAATCCTCTTCCAACTTGTCTTCAGCTTGGCAATTCGTCAAGGTCTCGTGGAGAAATTCCTCGCCGATGCAACCATCGCCACGTGTGGTGCAATTGTCCACCGCCCCTGGTCTGTCGTTGAGGTGCGACTCGATGAAACGGATCCGGAGCGTAACCCTGTTGTCGCGACACTACAATCCAGATATGGCGAGAGGATAGAGGTAAAAGCAAAGTATGTCATTGGCTGCGACGGCGGTCGCAGCACCGTGCGCCAGTCCGTACGGAAATAAGGAGTCAAACTGGAAGGCGATGCGCACGATTCCGTCTGGAGCGCCATGGATGTGCTTGGCTTCAAGACAGATTTCCCTGACACACAGAAAGCCTCGTGCGTCCACTTTATTTCTTGCTTCTCGGGCTACAATTAACGGTTTTGATCTCGAAGCATTGTCGCCAGCGCACATGGTGCAATCATGATCATTCCGAGAGAAGAAATCAACGGGAAGCAATGCCTCAGATTTTATTGCGAGATAGATCGTGGGCAGGCGCCCTCCCTCGAGGACGTCATTGCTACGATCCACAAGGTGTTCCATCCATATACGTTCTCTTGGGACGAGATCAACTGGTTCACGGTTTATACCGTCGCCCAACGCATTGCATCCGCATTTGATGTCAAACAACGCATCTTCCTTGCGGGGGATGCCGCGCATCTTCATAGCCCTAAAGGTACATTTTGCCTACTCAGGGCGGGCGTCTTGAATTAATAAATATTATTAGGTGCTCTGGGCATGAACACATCTCTGATGGATGCGCACAACCTCGCTGTCAAAATCGCACTTGTTGAATCCAGCGTCGCAAAGCCAGAGATTCTGTGGACGTACGCGCTCGAGCGCAGGGCGGTGGCCACGCATCTCGTACACATGGACGCCCAGCATATCCAAGTGTACGCCGACCATGGAAAGAGCGACGACCCCGAGGATGTTAAGAAGCTCATCGACTTTACGGCCGAGCATTATGCATTCCAGGCAGGAACTAATATCACGTACGCGGCGAACTGCATGGTGGACACTGTGCCGCACGCGCCGTCGCCGATGGCGAAGCTCATCGGCAGGGAGGGGTTGATTGTTGGACGGCGGCTTCTCCCCGCAGTGGTGCGGCGGTTCAGTGATGGACTGACATCGAAGATCTTGGACGCGGCTCCGTGCGACGGCATGTTCACCGTCTTTGTCTGTTTGGGGGATCTCACCGCTCCGGGCAAAGTTGAGCAGTTGGGGGCCCTCTGTGATTTTGTGCACCGTACGAATGGACTATGGGCGAGACTGAAGTCGCAGACCACATCCGTCCTTCGGTTCTTGGGAGTTACTACAACCTCCCATCTGTCTATTGAAGCAGCGGCGCTGCTTCACGGTGGTTGCCTCGGCTCACCGGCGGTGGGGAACTCCTCCCAAATTCTGTTTGATACCCCTCCCTCTATAGTGATGACATCCCGTGCCTTTCACCATATGTATGGCGGTCTAAGTGCACATTTAATCCCGCCCCTTATTTATTGGTGGTTTCGGAGTTTCCGCCTGAAAGATAGATTTGACGGCTCCCACGCTAAACAGATGAAGATAATCAACATCTACGTTTTGCGGGGAAATCAGTGATTCCCGCCCCAGATAGACAGGTTACGGCAACTTCCGCCCCAAATACACAGAAGTCGCCCGCCCCACTTTTATGGTCGCGCCCAAAACTTTTGTCCAAAATCTTGCACAATAAACATGAGTGAATACACCAATGCCAAGTAGCTTAAGCCTATTTCCACAGTTGATGGCGCTCATCAGTTTTTTATAGATAAGAGCAAATTAACTGTGCCGGATTACTTCCGTGGTTCCTCAGTCATTTCTCATCCGATTCGCTTGAAGGTAGGTGTGTTTTGACGCGGTCAAGCAGCGGTTTCGATACATACCAATATCGAGGTTATTTACACCAACCTCAATCCCCTAAAATTCCGGCAGGAAGTGTTGAACTCCCAGTTCAGAATGACCGTTCTCTGCCAATACTAGTCGCATTTCATCGACACTGAATGATTCTTGAAGCTAAGAACAAGGCAATCCGATTTTAAACTTCAAAATTTGTTGTACCTATCATACACAGGATCTATATGCCAGTTACTTCTCACTGGAAACAATCCATAGGCCAGTGATCATTTGTTGGTAGATTCAAAAGGGGTAGAAGGGTAGCCTGTACCTTCGTATCCTCTTCCACAAGAATCCATAAACATGGGAATTGGTTCGGAAATGATCGAATAAGTGGCAATTTAAGTTTCATCCTAGATCACGCAGGATGATGTTCGAGGAACTGATTTTCTTGGTGTGATTTGGAGACGTTGCATAACTGTGTCAAAACGCACCTACCTTCAAGCGAATCAGATGAGAAATGACTGAGGAACCACGGAAGTAATCCGGCACAGTTAATTTGCTCTTATCTATAAAAAACTGATGAGCGCCATCAACTGTGGAAACAGGCTTAAGCTACTTGGCATTGGTGTATTCACTCATGTTTATTGTGCAAGATTTTGGACAAAAGTTTTGGGCGCGACCATAAAAGTGGGGCGGGCGACTTCTGTGTATTTGGGGCGGAAGTTGCCGTAACCTGTCTATCTGGGGCGGGAATCACTGATTTCCCCGCAAAACGTAGATGTTGATTATCTTGGTCTATTTAGCACGGGAGCCGTCAAATCGCCTATGTTTGAGGCGGAAACCCCGAAATCACCGATAAATAAGGGGCGGGATTAAATGTGCACTTAGACTGCCATACATATGTGAACCACAACGCCGCCTCTCTTAATAGTACTACTGCTATGGATATTCTCAGCGTCAAAGCCGCAGCAGGAATTCTTCTCCATCCTCTGCACCAGAAGTGGGACATCAATACCGAGCACGGTGGGCTCGTTGTTGTACGACCCGATGGCCATGTCGGGAGCTTGGCGCCAGGTATAGATGCGGATGCTTGGTTGAAGGTGGAGCGATATTTTGAAACGTTCTTGGTATTTTGAATTTGTTTGGTCCGTATATCTTGAGTTAGTGTGCATGGATTTTCTTGAGACGCATGGATGCGGTTCGACGCGAAAACAATTCCACAGAGGATCCTTTTGGCCACTAGCATCTCTAGGTATTGCTTTGGCTGGATTACAACCAAAGTTGAGGTCCTAGTCGCCGCTTCCCTTCGTCTGATCACTGTTCCCACAGTTCAAAGCTTTTGCCGATTCCCTTGTATACCGCTATCTAATCCGCCGACTGGATATCGCGGTCTCGACAGCTGATTCCATACGGCGTATTCTCCCATCGCGCCCCAGTTGTCGTTGCCAGATGGGCCATTTCACCAGGATTAATTATATTAGCGAGGGCGTTGAACGCCTTGCATGCTGATGACTCTTTTTGAACGAAGTTGACGCATGGTTGATTTTTGGGACAAGTTGAATTGACTATTTCTGGTAGCATTGATCCAGTTGATCATGACATCTATTCCCTGGCACACCAAATTTGATTCACTTCACTCTTTCTACCAGGCTCGTACGCTCGGCTCCGACATATCCAGCAAGAGTCGAGTGTCCGAGGTGAGGATTTTCACAGGCCCCATGATAATATTAATGTAGCCCCGCCTAGTCAGAACGGAGGCCGGCAGCACTCAGTAACGGCACCCATACAGAATATGCTGCGCCGTTAACAGTTGCATGAATTGTAGTGCTGGCCGGTCCCAATGGCAAGAGCGTAGAGTAGAATGTGTAGCCATCTGCGGGCGGAAATCTTGAACTGAGTTCAAAGTCTGCGGTGAGCGTGCTTGGTAAGGACGCCGTGCTGTTCCCACTGATGGTATTAAGGCCCGAGACGGTTACGGGTGCGGAGGTATTCTTCACCTGCGGTGAAGAGAAAGATTTGAGGACAAGGAGTTAAACCAGGAGGGAGGACAAACCGCCGCCACCATGGTCAGGCCAGTTTGGCCGAATGAGCTGCGACGGCCGTCAAACAGGAGAACGTCTTGGTCGATGGTATAGTTTGTCCCCAGGTTGTCGACTATGAATGGGGCGGACCCGTCGTTATTGTCCACCTCGAACCAGAAATACCCGATGGATGTAGCGAGGTCAATCGAGGCGTTGAACGAATGAAGCTGAAAGCCCGTAACGTTCTTGAGAGTAGCGAGAGGGGATGCAGCTTCGGTCGTGACCTGGAATGACGGGGCGGAGCATCCAGCATCGGGGCAGAATGTCCCGGTTCGCTCTTTCCAGAACAGGGTCACAGTAGGGGTGAGTTCACTATCGATGATCTGAGGTCCAGATACTCAGACATTGTTCGGCGTGAAGAACAGGAAAAATACCTTCAGCGTTGCCAAGAAGGCGAGCGAACCACCTTGTGGGAACAGCATAGTATTCCAAACTTTGAAGTTGATGGGCTCGATGGTGTCCGTGAGTGTTACAGTGCTTGGAACGGTATTGAGCATGCGTTCGATCAGATTGGCACATATTTGGTTGAAAGAGTCTGTCGAAGCCATACTGCGAAGAGGATTGGGTGAACGAAGCACAGGGAAGCGCAGATGGTCCGATTACCTTTGCATTGTGAGGTTGCCATCGCTGGAGAATATGCGCAAGTCGGAGCGGGTCGTGATATTTGCCCCCACAATGAGGACATCTCCCGTGTTTCCGGCTGTGGTACCTTCCAGGTATTCAGTTACACTGGATAACTGCGTGAGTTCGGCAGAACGACGTGATGTCATGGCCGCAACGCACATTGTATTCTCGAAGCCAACGGTGGACGAAAACGATTGGACCCCAGTCGATGCATCGGCCTCGGCCACGATCAAAGGAAAGTCGACTTGTCGGACACCACCTGAGACTATGCATCAGAAAGCGATCGGGTATTCAGGGGTCAAGTATGTCACCCAGACTGTGACCACAGGCGACCAGGCTAATCATTTCTGTTGCATTGAATCCCTGGCGGGCAAATGCTGCGGTGTGTGATGTCAAGTCTTGCTGCGGTTGAGGAACAGTTGCTGGGCCCGCCTCCGTAGCATCGATGCGGCCGCCGCGAAAAGGAATGATAGGTCCTCCGCAAGAAATGACGGCATTAATAGCCCCCATTGCGAGGACGTCTGCCACTAGGGAGGAGGCACCAGTTCACTAATATGGTTGCATATGGCATTAGGGATACGCACTTCCAACATGCTCATTTGGAGTGTCCAAGAAATCGACCAATGTTGCACGCATTCCGACGCCGATGTTCTGGGCGTATACTAATCAGTATTCTGTGCAGCCGCACTGTTTTGTAACTCACCTCTGCTCGATCCAGCTCAAAGGCAATTGAAGCATCCAGACCCCCAGTACCTGTCTTGTTGTCGTGTGTAGCTACGTCATGATAAACCTGCACGGTTATCGAGTATAAGAGGCGTTTTCAAGACATGTGTCTACTCACGATACGGAGCCACTGAGCTGCGATGGTGGTGCTGTCTCTCTCAGCGCAGGGTACAGGCGATTGAGCCAGCGTCGAGACTACGCTGACGAGGGGATTGTACAGAATCTCGTCCATACCATCCATCGCTGGATCAGGCCAGTGGAATACCGCGGCTCCGGCGACGAGACAGCACGATACGAGATGCAGAAATACAGCTAAATGGAGGCGCATTGGAGAAGCAAAAGGACGAAAAATAGATCGTGAGCGGTAACCTGTGGCCGCGTTTTCAAATCTTGAAAGAAAGTTTCAGGCGGACACATAAGGCCGTCGCGACTCGCGTGACAGTTGTCTGATGCTCCTTATCCGGCTGATCGCCAAAAAGTAGCTCCTCCAAGTGGAGATTGTGGGTGTCTCTGAGTTTGTGGTAGCGCCATGAAGCGAAGCAGTCTTGAAGATCATGGCGGAAAGAGGCAGCACTGTGTGTAGCTGTGTCTCAGCATGATGTGCGAAGGACTGCCGCTTTTGGCTTGATGGTTCAACTGTCTGGCGATACGGTAATCACGCGCTTAACGCGCGTGTGCCTGAAGAAAGATCGGCGCGCATCAAGTACACCAATTTCGCTTTTCTCAAGCAGAGGGCGAACATAATTGTTGCGGATGTTTTATCAATCAAACTTGGAATTCTCATGATCCGACCTCGAATGATTAGATGAAAGTATTTCTCCTTGGTTGGTTCAACTTCCCTGTTCACTTCAGGCGACTGGTAGAGTCGTTCTTCTTGAACTAAATTTATGCCAAAAGAATATTAGGATTATCAAAATGTTCGGACAAACACGTCATGTCCGCTTCCGACGTGCACCTTATTCTGTGCTGCAGCACGGCAGTTAAGTTCTGAGGTTCGATTTTCCCGGAGGCGTAATCCGGTTCTTGCATTTTTATTTTTCCCTGCTTCTTGATTTATAGTTGAGTCTCATTTGAAGGATCATATCGTGCGGATTGGGTGTGCCTCTATTCCTTGACCAGTGCCAGTATTCAGTGCTCACGGCCCACGTATTGCACCCCAAACATGCACTCAGATTTACTGATATCTTTGCACCGGCCCGGACAGAAGTTCAATCGAATTCAAGCGCACTTTCTGCCTTCGATTCGCCTGCCCGCCTCGCCATCCTTACATACACAAGGAATAAAGAACGCCTCTTTAAACTCATGCCCTGGCTCACAGATACATTTGAGCACTCACACACAGCTACGCCTATGCATTCGCACACAACTGGGCGATGCTCAGCGTGTCGCTCGCTGTTTGAGACACAGTGCGATCGTCGCCCAATTCTTCCCCATCCTCCAACAGCGGCCCGAGGAATGTGTTCGTCGTATTAATTATTGTCTGCAAGCTTGTCACAACGGTGGCAAAGTCGCCGGCGGCATTGGCCGTGCTGGCGGCATCGAGCGCCGTTACCAAGGTTGCCAGCGTAGCGCCGCCTTGGTCAGCCGCGAGCCTAAAAGCAGAGCCGGAAATGAAAAACGAGAGGGAACTGGTAAGATAATAGAACACACGGATCGGGGGCCACGAGGCCGACGTGCTGGATGTCATTCACGGTCAGCTGCAGATCGGCAAGGTTCGTGGTGATGACGCCCGTGCTGCAGGTCGGGGTTTCCGACTGTTGGGCACAGTCGAGCTCGTCGCCGCCTGCCTGGATGCACTGTTGGAAAATGTTGTTGGAGGCATCGGGAATCGGTGCTGTGATTCCGAAGTCGGGTTCATAGAATTTAGGATTGACAAAATGGGGGATCAACACCGACCTGCGAAGACGCCGAACGATGCAACAAAGGTAAGCAACATGAGGGTGAATTTGTTGAACATGGTAAAAGTGAGGGTTGAACAAAAAAAAAAGGGGGCGGTGGGCGAACGAGAAGAAAGGTTATTAATATTAGCGAAGAACTGAAAGGACATCAGATGAAGAGACAACATCCTTCCATGCGCCCTTTTATGGGCGGTCAAAATTTCTTACAGAACTGTGATCATTGTAGCGCTTCACTCACGTATCCGTACACGAGTGTGCGGGGCACGCCGCAGCATCATGAATGTCATGGAAAACGTTGATGATCACTGGTTGGCCTTTCTCTTTGATAACATCTGGAAAAGTGGTAGACATATAGAAGAAATACACTGATAGACTTCCCCCGGTCTATTCTAGACAGCAATCTACATGCCACTTTTGGGGTAGACCACCATAAACCAATAGACCAATAGTGCCATAGACGCACAGATGCCAAAAGACAGATCCACCATCGTCGCCCCCAAGCCGCATATTGCCTGAATGTGCCGATATGAAAATGCCGGCAAGCGACTGAAATTCATTCCGGCGCTGAGTAAGGGAATATGATGATGAACTCATTCAGAACAGGTCGCTCAAAGCGATATATTTCAATGCAACTAAGGTTAGGGTTAGGAACATTGAGGATCGAAAAAAAGTGGTCCACCTGGCCGAGTGGCCGTGATGGAACAGGAAAATATTGAGACGATGCATGCACCTAAGCACATACAAGCCGCGGGCGCACTCTGTATGGACAGGGTCGCCGTGCTATGGAGTGATCCCACGGCCCACAGACCCAGGGAGGTGAAGGGACCTGTGCCATCAAGGTAAGTATGAGTTGCAGATGAGATGAACCCACGCTTTTATACAACCGCTGTGCGCACGGACCAGGCTTTATAGCCGAAGTTTGCGAAAGTTTTCGGATCAATATTTGATGCATATCTCACATGCATATGAGTAGTCTCAGACTCCAATGTTCAAGTTGAACATCTCGAAAAATATTTGAACTGGACATGGTAGTGGGAGCCTATTCCCAGTGAGAGGCAAGTCAGAATCCTGCTCTGCTCATTTCAAGTTGAACATTTTGTTGGTGGTTTTATTACAGGGACCTTTGAACTGCAGACAAGTCGGGAACATAACGCCTGCCGTGACATGATTTCCTTGTACGCGTCTTTTTTCAATTTCAACCTGAAATTGAAAGGTCACAACTCAACGTCCGTTTTTGCTTACACGCTATTCCGAAGACGGGCCGATTTTGGCTACGATAATCCGTTTACCCGTGGCCTTGATTTGAAAAATAATGACGACACATGTGTCGTGACGGCTTCAATGATCATAGATTTGAACAATACCAGCGGACAACATTATTGAGATGAACCTCGCCTTATTGATTTTGCTCCCCTCGCGAGACGATGCATGGACGAGCCACCCAAAAAAAATGGGGGTGCGCCCTCATCACTTTACCTCTCATCCTCTCGTGTCGATAATCCTCGACCTCATCTCCATTCCCACCCCTCATCCCTTTATCCCTTCTTTTTTCCGGATGGTAACATTGACCTAAGAGCAACCTAAGAGTTTCAGTACGTAATTAACTCCAGCTGTCTCCACTGCCGGTGTGCAACTTGACTTGTCTCATCCGGCGCCACTTTATGCGGGAATAAACGAACCAGATAATCGGACTATCATAGGAGTGACGCGGGGCGCACCGTCAGCATTCATTGGGGAAGCGGGGTTTAACTCCCCGCGTCCGAATAATATGGGAATAACTTCTTTTCTTCATTTTTTCTTTTTCTGTCTTCCCTTCTTGCCTGATCCAGCCACTCAAATGTTCCATGAGCCGTATTGAATTCCCCATTTCTGTCTGCATATTTGATTGACAAATGACACAGTAACAAACCAAAGTAACAAATAGGATCTGGTGCTCAGGGCATAGCCATCTCCGACTGTTGCTTTGAATTTCTTTATGGCATAGGTGGATCTGTATAGCAATTTGAAGGAGTGCTCCAAATTGCTGTGGGCACCTCCACCTATCCTATGGGCCAATCGGGGTTTGCTGAGGGAGCGCTCTGGGACCGTTATGATAGCGCTACAGCTGCTACAATGCTGTAGCCTTTCCATTGCGGTCCGAGAGTGCTCCACACTCCACCCTAAGACTCCAGCCGTTTCGTATTACTGCGGTGGTCCCAGTAAGGAGTCCGCAAACTGAACGAAAATTTAAACTGTTATTTCCATTAGAGATGATTATAATTTATAAAACCAAAACAGTTGGAGCCCTTCCACAACACTGGAATGTGGAGTGTGGAGCATTCTAATAGAAGCGCTACCGCATTGTAGCCACTGTAGCGCCTGCATAACTATGCCGTGGCAATGTTGAGTGTGGAGCACTCGAGAACCGCAATGGCAGCGTCACAGCATCGTTGCCGTTGTAGCGGCGTCGAAGGTAAGTGATATTGTGCATAGGTAAATTAACATTTTCCTTATGTATATAAAGGTCATCCTCTTCGCGCCTCAAGACATACTCCACTTCACAAACTACATCCACTACACTTCTCATCACCAACATGCTCTCCACCACTGTCTTGATCACCGCTCTTGCGGCCTCCCTCCAGGTGGTCAGCGCCGGCCCAGCCGTCCTCCCCCGCAGCGAACAAGGAAACGTCACAACGAGAGACTTCGACCTGTGGGCGCAGTTCTGCAACGACAAGGCATGCTCGGAAGGCTGCGGTATCTCAGTCGCCGTAAGCAACCCGGGGTGTCTCAACGAGAACGGCCGCCAATCCATCATGTTCCACGGCTCTACAAGCTCGTTAGGCAACTACGCGCTGGTTGTGTCGCCCTCGGAAAACTGCCCCTGCCAGGATACCTGTCGCGTGCTGTCCGACACGCAGTGTATGGACATTAGCGCATTCGGGGGCCAAGACCAGTCGTTCCGGTTCAATGGGGCCAGCCAGGGGGGTGGCACGTGCGATGCCAACAATTGCTGAGGTGTGTATGTGGTTGATAGTCTCACTGAAGCTGCCAGCCACTGACTTGTCTCCCTAGTGCCCAGCACTGGATGAGCAGTGATATCAGTAAACTACCAAAGCTTTTTCATTAGAATATATGTACCTTTATCAAATCCAACTTGTTCACGATGCACATACACCGCCGACAGTGCACTTAACAATCAGAGGCCTTGCTTCAGGTAAGATAAACATTCTGGGAACATGGACTGTGCCCTCGATATCATTTTCAACACGCAGATGGACATCCTTATTGGATTTGATTTCATTTGCCTTTGGCGTCTTTGCCGAAACACCAAAGACGTCAAAGACAGGTTTTGTCCCAAGACGCGCATCTTTCCTTAAGCGGGGTCCAAAGTCTTAGATAAGACGTTTGTCTTAGCAAGGACTGTTAAGACGTGATATGTCTTGGGGGAAAGCCTCTGCTCAACGATCTTAAAGACACTTATAAAGACCCGAAAACTAACACCAAAACAATATATTTGTGATTTATAATTACATCGAAGATATCTTACTTCAATCAAAGCCAGCCGTAGTCGGTGTTCGTCATTGTTGCCGACGAGTCGATGGTGTTGAAACCAGGCTCTGCCAGCCCATCGAGGACTGGTACAAAGTTCTTGCGAAACGGGATGGAAACGCAGGCACCGCGGTATAGCGTCTCGCGCCTCGGCGTGGACCAACTCGCATTGGACGCTGAAGGCCTACAGCTGCTGCCAGCTCCTGTGGGAGTAGTTAGAGTGACGTGGTAAAGGAAGAGAAAACAAACGCATAAGAACCCGAACTTTCTCCGCGAAACCTCAATGGCCTTTCTACAGCCCGGGGTCCCATCATATTGTATTTCGGCCGGGTGCGAATGCTTCCAAGTAGTCAAGGATGAACATCGGGAATTGAGGATTTTGTGCGTAGTACGGGTGTTAGTGTTGCCGTGGCTCGGCTACGGCTGGCTTGGCTTGGCTTTTGATGGCTTGAGAGCCATCACCGCGTAAAGCCGAGCCGAGCCATTTTTAAATGGCTGGCTTGGACGGCTTGCGGCTTAGCCATGGCTCAGCTGCGGCTCGGGGAACATTTGTGGCCGTACAGGTTCCAACCACTCCTACGATCCTCTAGCACCTTCTGGACCTCTGAACACCTCCGTCACTGGACGAAATCAGCGTGGACGGCGTCAATTGCATGCACGCTGTCATCTGATGTTATCTGATCTGCCGTATTCGACAAAAATTTTGCTTCCTCCTCCACCGCCCACAACCTGGAACACCTCCAACACCGTTTACGAGCCCTATCGCAAAGATACTTCCTGTTCCGCTCCCAGCTGCGTTCGTCTTTCGCTCGCTTTGGACAAGCTTTGGACCTCGATGAGTGGCTCCAGTACCGTCGGCGACTCAATACCCTCCATGCATCAAGTGCATCCCCACCGTCATCATTCAAGCTTCAAATCTTTGGGATCACCTCAAACTGCAAGTCTTCCGTGTTTACACTGGCAGCACAGTGCATTTGAGAATGACCAAAAATCTCGAGACTCGCGTGTGTTGCAGCGCTTCATGCCTTTTCCTCCTTGCTAACAACAATTGATGCAGTCGCGACCTCTTCGCTTCCTCTAGTTGCCTCCGCTTGCCTCCCACCCCGCACAAGTGCGTGTCTAATAGTTGCAGTGCTCCTCACAGCATTGTGACAGGCCGACTTCAAACTACACACCGCATGCGCAGGGTCCATCTCACAGCACCAACGCGTGTCAAGAACGTTCCGCTTTATGACAAGGTGTCTGCCATCCCACAACACCCACGGCTTGCGCCACGACGGCGCTACTTACAATCTCGGCATCGCACGCAAGGGAGGACGACCCGGAGTGCGCCGCTGCCCGCTCATGCTTTTGCTTTTGCACACGCTTTAGCTCCCTCTCCTCCATCCACTGACAATCCACCTGTAGACTTATTGACCACGTCGCCCCTGCGACGTTCCTCTCGACAATTTGCCCAATTCAGCCCACTCCGCACTGCCGGGCTTCTTCAGAGGTGCGCCTGCACGACTTTTCCTCCCTCATTTCCCACAGCTGACGACGACTCGGCACGTGCGTTGTCTCTTGCCGCGTTGGTGCACTGCGCTCGATGTTCTCCTGGGCTTGCATCTGTGCGCAAGAACAGGGTCACCAACATCGCTCATCGTGTACTTTGTCACGCGCCTGGCTAGCCGCTATTAGCGGCTACGACTACACACTAACTACTTGCTTATGCCTGCACGCCGCCGTCGTCGAACTGCCGCCTCCTGTACACCGCCGCCTCGGTGCCGATGCCGTGCTCTCGCTTTTCCACGTTTGCTCCATTGCAAGCTCCTGTTCATTCGGTCCCTTGAGCGCCATCCCTGCGCGAGTGCGCTCCAACGACACCGTACGGTAAGCAAGATAATACCCCACGTCGAGTCCGTCCTGATTTCCCCTGTTAGGACACTTTCACATCGATTCGGTTTCAGAAGGGAGAGGAGAAAACCGGAAGTTTACGCGCAGCCCGTATTTATTGGGCGGGGCCCGGTGCCACTCCGTAATCTCTGTGATTTGTTTCCATAACCTGTCAGTATACCTCCGTAGCTTATTTGAGTCCCCTGCGAAGGGAATCGGTTAAGAATTGAGTCCAAACGAGCTGATTTATTTTCGACTTACCCTCTTTTTATCGCCGTAAATCGGCTTACGGTACTTATTACTTTCCTCATAGTAGGCGGGGTTGTCCAGGAAAACACCTAAATATTGTTTCTAGCTGTAGGAGAGCTTTGCCTGGCATGTAGAGTCTTCAAAGACTGGAGGGCAATGACCTATTCACATTTTGAAAAAATGGCCTCTAGCCGTGGCTAAGCCACGCTCAAGCCGGCTTGAGCCGAAGCCAAGCCACGTAAAGCCGCCTTGACAACGGCTGGCTTGGCTTGGCTAAATTAAGGCTCGGCTCAATCGGCTAGCCAAGCTGAGCCGAGCCGCGGCAACACTAACGGGTGTCATCGGCCGAGAGCTAGCACAAGCATGAAGGACAACAGCATTGAAAAATTGAGGGAGAGAGGGAAAGAAACAAGGCCCTGCGCTCGACGGACTTGGAGCTTGAGGTAAATTGAAGTTCTTCGTGGCACGTGCACTGGCATGGTCTTGACGGCGTCACGGGAGAAGCCCGAAATGAAGTCGGGCCACGATCCGACCGTGCCCAGATTTCCCACGACGTTTCTGCTTGCGTTCGACTACTCATGCCGCGACGATTGGAAAGTGAAACCTTTGGATGTTCCTCTGCGCCCTCAGCCAAAAAAGCTCTTGGCTCCCTGCTTCCTGTTCTACACGTCGGCAGCCTCCCACGAAACCGATTTCTTTTTAAAACAGCTCTAGAATCCCAGCCGCCCACTGCCAATGACAATAAAAGCATTGGTGTCCATTCACAAACATGTGCTTCTGTAACCTTCTACCTTGAAATTTGCAGGTACATCCCGCAAGACCGCCTCATTGCTTTGTACCATGCACCGATTTGGCCCTTCCGCTCAAACGTGCCAACTTGGCCTCCTTCGGGGACCATGGGACGCTTCTGGTCACTCGCATAGGCGCCTACACGAACCGTCTAACAACGGTTGTGCCATCTCCACGATAAATCCACACCCACCATCAAGATCTCTACAACCTCTCGGAAACCTGATTTCGATCTATCCGGTATAATCCAATCCCGTATTCTCCCGAGCCAACGGTGCGCCGACTTTCAGCCGCGAAATTCTAGTGGCCACTTCGGATACCATGAAAATATGGAACAAACAGGAATTGGATCCCATGCATGGCCTACTTGAAAAGATTTTGCGCGAAATTTATTCAGCTGCTTCTTGGATACTGCTGCTCAAGAAAATCTTTAGTTCTGGAGTCCTGTCCAATGCAGTGGTACGGTATACCGCATCACCGATTTTGACCCCATCTGTTGGACAGGACACTAACGCACAGGCAAGGTTTGTGCGGACGCAGTCGGAGCTTTCGAGTGTTAGGAATCGTGAGAATTCAAAGAACAGCAGGACAACGGGTGAATTCGGGCATACGCACGTCGGACGGGCAGTACATAAAGGCACATTAGAGCACATGCACGTCGTCAGTCGGCTCTCCTCTTCCCTTACCATGGCCCAATACTCGCATCTCTCCGAGCCCGACCCCGAACTCCCCACTATACCGAGCGTCTGGGGCCCGGGTCCAATTACTGAAGGTCTGATAGCGACTCTGAGGCAAACCTTTGAGGTTCCGCTCAGCCAGAGATTGGAGCTTTACAAGACACGTCTTCCTTCTGGTACATGCCTTTAATTTTATCGTATTACACCACCTGAATGAAACTCATCTCTGTCCGTCTTAGATTCTGCGTACAAAGTAGAGAATCACACAGTTGTGGTTGAAGATGGCGAGATCATGGTCCGCACGGTAAAACCAAAGCCCACTGGTGACGAAGCCCCAGAATTTGCTGTCCTGGTCTATTTTCACGGTGGAGGTGCGCTTTCTGGAAAAACATTTTTTCGGTCGTGCCAGACAATCCGTCTGCAGGCTGGGCTACTGGAAATCTCGAGACAAACGACTTTGACTTGAGAATACTCAGCGTCGACCTTCGTTTGGCCATTGTCAATGTTGACTACAGGTATTTTCCTGCCTCATAGTGCTGTCCAATGTATTAATTAATTTCCATCAGACTTGCTCCCGAACATCGTTTCCCTACCGGGCTCAATGACTGTTACGCTGCAGTCAAATGGGTAAGTGTTTGGGCGGTCATCCCATGGCATCTGTTAATTGATAATGTAGACGGTCCAAAATGCGAAGAGATTTGGTGGATCTCTGGAAAAGGGATTCGTTATCTGCGGGCCTTCCTCTGGAGGGAATCTTGCTGCAGCCGTTGTTCACCGCTCGCTGAAGGATTCGTTTTTCCAGAACCACAAGATCACCGGCCACGTACTTCAAGTTCCGGCACTTGTCCATCGCGCGGCATATCCCCCCGAGTCAGTACCCCCAGCAGGATTGCCTTGATGATCGATAATAATTTTCTTTCTGTGCACACAGATATGCTAACGAGTTGCTGTCCTACGAACAGAACAAGGAAGCACCAATCATTCCCAAGCCGCTGCTGGATATGTTCTATAGTACGCACACCTACCCGCAACCCTCTCCGGTTTCTTACGCGGGATACATCAAACCAGATTGCCTCAACGGGCCACCCACTGATCCTGAACTGTCCCCTTTGCTGGCCGACCACACTGGCCTTCCTCCCGCCTACCTTCAGATCTGCGGCCTAGACCCACTCCGCGATGAGGGCCTGCTTTACGAGCGTCTCCTGCGCGAGAAGGGCATTCTCACCAAACTGGATATGTGCGTTCATTTATTTGGTGGCAGAATAGTGGCCAAATTTAACTTTAATGGTGTTCAGATATCCAGGTGTCCCCCATGGGTTCAACGTGATGTTTCGGGGAATGTCGGCCGCCAAGAAATGGGAAGCCGACTTTCGTGCAGGACTTGAATGGGTCTTTAAATTATATGTGTGAATGAAGAATGTGCATGAGCGTGAAGTCGTAATTCATTTCATGAAAGCGTTACTAGTCTATCAAACATGCAGCAAGTTAGTCTTAACCGAGATACGCTTAGCTTGCCTTCTTCATGCGCGGCATTATTTCACATATAAGCGGCGACCGCCCAATCGTTCCGCGGTACGCACTTCAGCTCGACGCGCGGCAAATTTTCCTTGAGCTCCATGCTCAGAAACGTATGGCAACGTAGAGTGAGTTGCTCTGCTGTGCAGCGAGTTGCTGATTGATCCGCCTGATTTGGGTTGATCCTCGACGCGGCAGAGTTCTTGGACCCCGATTTTGCCTTCAACGCCGCCGTACCACCATGACTGAACATTCACTGCCCCTTCACTTTTGGTTCTACACCACATGAAGGTCAACGCCAACGCCGCCAAGGCGGTCACCGCTGGCTGATGCTTCTCGCAGCTTCTGAAACTGAGGTGAAAAGTTTTTCTGCGTGTGTTTGACGGAACCTGAATCATGACATATAGGCAAAAATCACTATCCTGGCGTGCAGTTGCCATTATTGTGACGATGACCTCTATGAGCATGGTGGTGATAAATAGACAATGTTGTATTGCGCAATTTACGTGAATAAATAGCAAGATACAGTTGACTTTTTAAAAATATGCCTTGCCTCCCCAGTGTCCTGTATTAAGTCTCGTAGGCGTGTTGCTGATATGGAAACACGAAATTGGAGTCCCAGATATTTGTTTGCCAAGAACGATGGTATGTGCAAATGCGTACGAGTTCTGCACTCGCACAGATTGGTGGTAAGTCTTCAAGTTGTACCGATGATGAGGTGGATGGTTCCCTGTGGTCGGGACTCGGGAGAAACTCTGATTTAACAGTGCTTTCGTGTGTATGCAGGCCTTGAATGGTCCTACATGTTTCCAAATCGGATTGAGTATGCGTCCCCAGAAGCTGTAAGTTAACATCTCGAAAAACATTTGAACTGGACATGGTAGTGGGAGCCTATTCAGCTGAATTTCCAGTGAGAGGCAAGTCAGAATCCTACTCTGCTCATTTCAAGTTGAACGTTTTGTTGGCGGTTTTATTACGGGGACCTTTGAACTGCAGACAAGTCGGGAACATACACCCAAAACGCCTGTCGTGACATTTTTCCATAGTTTAACCCTGAAATTGAAAGGTCAGTTAGCTCCACTTGTCTTCTCACTGGGATTCACAGGAATTCACGCGGAATGATGATCAGGCCCTGATTCCCTGCAAATTCAACGTCTGTTTTGGCTTACACACTATTCCGAAGACAGGCCGATTTTGGCTAAGTTACGAGTACTTAGTAATCGTTCATAATATCTTGAGGCCGTCATTTTTCGACCGCCCAATTTTACGGTCCACTTTTACTGACTGTAATGAAATTAGTGGCTGTGCTCCAGATTCATTAGATTTTTGAAGCCTCGATAGTGGCTGTACTCCAAACCTGACTCTTTCATTAGAAACGAATCTAACGAACCTTAAATTGCTGTCGCGGTGGCTGAGTATTTTCTTACGTAACAGATTCCGATTTTACTCTCAGCTCTTCAAACGTTTAGGTATTAAAATTTCGTTCTCCCTGCACCATTCCTTCATCATCAAACTTTGTTTTTGCTTCCTCAGTTATCTGCTGTTAGTATTGGGTGTTTGCAAAAGGCTCGCACAAAGTTGTCACCACCTGTGTGATGTCACGTTTCAACCCAGGGCACAAAATGGTCCCGCGGAAGCAAATGAATTAAAAAACCATATATGCCGGACCTCTGCTCCGGTTTCAGAAATATGATTCTTCACCGAAAGACCCTTTCATGCCGATCACACATCAAACCCATTCTAATTTGATGCTACTGAACATTAGGTACGGAACGAGTGACTAAGGTCTACCGGCGCATCCAACTGATCGAATAAATTCTTGGCAATCGACGCAACGAACACCGCGAGGAACGCGGGGAGGAGCTATCAGGGTGGCTGCCTGGAGCATATGTCGCAAGGAGACTCACCCGTTCGATAGGAAACGCGTCGTTAGGAGCCTTTCCTGATGCCTCGGCGACCCGCTCGGCAGTGGTGTTTTCTGCCCGTAGTGTCCGCCGAAGCTTCTGATAATCTCAATCATGCGGCCGCGCGCAAACCCACGAGCTTCCGGCCATCCCGCCCCCCACAGCTACAAAATAACTGCATCAGGGCAAGAATGGCATAAAGTTTCTGGGTTCACGAACCGAGGAAACACAAACTGAGCTCCGTCTCGTCGAGCTGAGGATATGCGTCGTGGAAGACGGTCAATATACTCGCGGTGACACCATAGAAAACGGAGGACACAATACCATTTATGAGCAGCAGAATCACAATGTCCACATTCAGGAGCAAGCACAGGACATCCTGGAATTTTCGTTTGAGCGCGGCGGCGCCGGTCGTGACTGAGAATCGCCATCTGCCACGCGCCCAATAATCGGGATGACTGGCTGTAGATCGGTGGTAAAGGAATGCTGCCGTTGCCAACGATAGTGCGTAAGGTCTCGGGCAGGAGTCTGGGGAGGTTAGCTTCTTTCAGTGGAAACGATAAAGGGTCATTTCTGGCTTAGAAATACAGAGGACGACGCGGTATCCAAAGACGTTGAGGGATTCTTGCGGGGCTTCAGAGCTTCATGGGAAAACAAGGCGGCTTGTATATGTCCAGATTGGCACTAGCCCCTCCGTCAAGATTATGGATGGTGTCGTGGGCGGAGGTGTTGCGCACGAAAACGTTATATGCTCCTTGTCATTCGAAACATTCGGCCGAAAGGTGGCCGACTTGCAGGCGACCATAAGTCAACGTCCGGCTCCAAGCTTCAAGACTTGCGGTATTCAATCTAGAACGTATGCCACTGAGAATTTTTTGACGCGCGACTTTGAAGCCTTGGGCAACGGGATGCGGTCCGTCCGGTGAGGTTTCAGCAGATTGTATCCGGTGAGACGTTCCGGGGTTGCTGAAAAGTGCCCACTGTGCCACAGACTGACAGGCAGCGAATACGTAGATTCCAGCGTTGCATGAAGGTTCGATGAAGTGGTTGAAGTATATTTCTCAGCAGACCCCGGGTCAAACCGCCAAATAGATGGAGGTAGATTGAATTCGGCATGCGCACGAAGACTTAGCTCTAATCCGTTCACAACGAGTTCGAGTGCCAAAGAAATCAATTTCAACGGAACTAGTAACTGGGACAAATAAATCTAGCATTCTCAAGGCTGGACTGAATGACGAAAATCTCACTGTCGCAAAATCCGGGAGAAGAAACATCGGACCTGGGGCCTTCCCTTCGGGTTGAGGGCGCCGGGCGTCGGTGCTGGTCGGATAGGTTACTGCGTCAAATCAAGGTTGCGCAACCCATGCGGAGACTAAGAATTCACATCAAAACAAAAGGTCGCACTTATATTTGACCCAAATTGTGGGCTTTTCAGCCATCCGCTGCATCAGCAACAGTTGGTAACGGGCTGAAGGCTGGACACAAGATTGTATCAGGGCGCATTCACTGCTGGATGAGTAACGGGCGCACCGAGAAAATCTTTTGGTGTAGACGAGACGGCCAAGCCCGACATTTGCAGATGAATGTGTCTTGAAGCTCAAGTTGGCAATAGGATATTGATTTTGAGTGCTGAGTTCCTGCGGCATAAACAGAGAGACAGTGGACAGTGTCTTGAGGAAAGGGCATGAGCGATGATGGGGGGAGAAAGCAAAACCATCAATGCTTTCCTTTTGAGCGGACCTAGAGCGCGAAAGTTGAGAGGCATGTGGTCTATTCAAAATAGATAATGAGTCACAGGGCACAGCAGTGGAACATTCGTGTGATGAATTTGAGCGCTCGACGGGCGCTCCGTCAGTTACATGTGCGAGAACACACGCTGCACGTCGGCGCGTTGCATCTTAAATGAAAAGGGGAGTATTAGCGCAACGAAAGAGGCGAGTGGGCGGAACGAGTGCAGAGGAGAATGGGGTGGGTGGTCGCCGCACGGTGGCACGAGGCGCAGAATGTCAATACGGTCTTGGGGTTCAGTGCAGCCTCTGTGAGCTGGATTGGCTGCGATGTCGCAGTGGGGTTAAGTCGGCGCCTTTTGGCAGAGGGCGCGCGTCGCGTACAGACAACATTGACTAAAGTAAAAGAAAATTTTAGATCTGCTTCATTACCGGCCCGCTACTGACGTACCTGCGAGGAGCGCTTGTACAGTGTGATGGTGAGAAGCAAGAGGGAAATTAGGCGCCCATCCACACGACCAAATAAGCGGAGAATTCCGCGGCATCGTTGCATGCCGATCATGTTGTTGACGTGGCCGGCGATCAAAGTTGCCGCTGATATCTCCACTTGTCTAGGACAACCGCCCCAGCACTTTTCGTACTGTTCCTAACCACCGCATCACCGAAATATACACACAATGAACCGTATATTTCCTCAGAATTATCTAGTACTAATGTTTTTGGGACTAATGTCCATATAGTGTTTACCCCTTTGCAGTTTCAATTTATATGTCCTTGATTGTATGGAGCTATGTACATGTACATGTACATGTGAGGGTGGATTCAAACTGTATTTGTAAGCTTGATGACATGCGGGTAATTTACTGAGCCTGCCCAAGGACTACAAATAAAACAAAAAATGAAGTACGAGTCATGCCACGCACACTGCGATGGCCTCACCCACCAAGTACGATAATCCGTTGACCCGTGGTCTTGATTTGAAAAATAATGGACTACGCCGATCATATATTTGAACAATATCAGCGACAAAGGAGGACATTATTGCGACGAACCCCGCCTTATTGATTTTTTCCCCTCGTGAGACGATGCATGGACCAGCCGCCCAAAGAAATTGGCATTCTCCGCATCAACGATAACTAATCCTGCGGCACTCATTCTTGTCGTCCTCGAGAGTTGGTTCCGAAAATCCCCACCAAATCTTGGTCGCAAAACCAACACACTTTGTTATTTGGCACTTCCTCTTTGAGTCCAATCATCAACGAATGAAGGACTCTACGGTGATCCACCGCTTAAGACAACTTCAAGTTACCATTGGGTCGCATTGGACTGAAGCTTCGAAAGAGGAGCACTACTTCGTGTTATAGATCACAGACAGCGAGGATGATGCGGGAAGAGATCGAGAGCAGGCGCATTACATGTGCAAGACGAGAAATGAACTTAGACCATGGGGAGGTAAAAATTAAAGCAATCGCCGTAGAATTCAAACCACTAGGATCAATTATCGAATAAATCGCGGGGCGCGGTGGGTAAATGGGAAATACCGCACGGTGGGCATTCGCGAACTTATTCCGGAGGGTCTTGCGATCGTGCTGGGACCACCGAAGTAGACCCTGATTTTTTAGGACCGTCATACGGGCAATGATGCCAGCGCTCAGACCATGCCCGTCGACAGGAGCGTCGTCGGCGGCACAGAATACCTCAATTATGAAAGGTCCGTTGGGTGTTCTTCCGGACACTATACGGGATTCCACAAAGTCCATGAATGGAGCATGGTCGAGTGCGATGAGCGGGCCGGAGGAGAAACGGTTCATATGAGGGACGAGGCAGGATGAGTCGGGCTGCCAAGTGAGTCGTTGCAGTAGGTTGTCGGTCATCAGGATGTGAGCTTCCTGGTCCCCACGCTCGGGAATGTCCTGAATGAGCTTGAAGTTCCCGCAAAACCTTCATCTCCAACAAACATTCGACAAGTTCTTCCTTGGTGATAATCATATCGTAGAGGAAGAGCTTGGTCACAGTTTCGCGGAAAGATGAGCGTGAGGAGAGGGCCAGGATATCGGCTCGTGGCCAGAAAAGAGCAAATTCGGAGGGGGTAGGAGAGTGGAAATGCAGCTCCTGGAAGCGCGGAAGTGTCAACACACGGAGAATTTCGCCTAAAGTCTGTCGAGAATGTTCTTCAGTGCCGCTGTCGAACATGGCCAGTCGAAGGACAGGAATGTTGGATTGGACTCGGACCGAGGCGAGATCGGGTATGGGGAGGTCGAAATCGGAAACATTCATGTCATAAAGATTGAATGCACACTGATTTGAACAGTGAGACATGCCTGCTAGACGCTCGGAGATACCATCGTCATCTAGGAATGTCGACGGGCTGGACGCATAATAGGTTATCTCGCGCCACCGACCACATGGTAGTTTTGGAAGTGGGCCGCTGACATCGGATAATATAACGTGCGTCAAATTGGGAGCCGTTTCAAAGATGATGTCAATTCCGTCAGCACCGTCGCCCAGACCAAGCAAGACGCTCCAGGCTGCGAAGATTTCCGCTGAGATGCGACATGAATGGCCAAGCCTTTTTGGTGATGTACAGATCTGCGATTCGCCATCTGTCGGCGTGACGTCCCAATAATGAGAGACCAACATTCAAGTGCCCATGTTACGTATTCAGGTGGATGGTCAATGGGTGATGGCGCGATTGATCTAACGAACGGGAGATGTGTGCGACTTTTCTGTCGACTGCTTTGGAATCCGAGCCATCGACCTCCAGATTCACTTCGATATTGGCCCACAGGGATGGGGTGCCCATAACGATGGTGTACCAGGTAGAGCACACTCGCAGCAAAGGCATGAGATGCGGCTGGCCGACCGGGTCGACTAAGTACGTCGCTGGAATGATCTGGGTACCGTCACAGTACAATATGGAAGTCGAAGAGCACAAGGTGAATATCTCCGCGAGAATTTCTGGGGGAAGCCGCCGCACAGGCGCAGCGACACTCCGGGATTCATCGCAATACCGCTGTAGCGCATCACGTTCCGCGACTAGACGGTGCGGAATCTGTCGAAGACGCGTGATTTAGGAATCATTTGAACGCGCTACATCTGAATCAGCGAGGGAGGCTGCAATGCCGGTTTGTA
This sequence comes from Mycena galopus ATCC 62051, assembly GCA_014925785.1. Classification (NCBI taxonomy): domain Eukaryota; kingdom Fungi; phylum Basidiomycota; class Agaricomycetes; order Agaricales; family Mycenaceae; genus Mycena; species Mycena galopus. The sequence goes on from WIQG01000098.1 coordinate 436,646, forward strand.
AATTGGTCGACCATTCTCTCGGGATGGAGTTGGTACGAAGGAGCTCGAGGACATGCGCAGTCTGTGCAGGTGTGGGTAGGAGGGAGGATGAAAAAGGAGGGCCGTATGTAAGTCCTCCATGGTGGCACTGGCAGCGTGCAAGTGGCGTGATCGAAGGAGGGTTGATGCTGCATCAATGCCGTAACACCTTTTGACCTTGTCACCAACCACCATGGAGAAATATGATTCGCTCAAAATCAGGCCTCGCTGACACGACTGGGGATCATTCCGTCGTGTGCCTGCAGCGCATCCCTCACCAGCAAAACCGATGTGGCCTGCCGTCGAAATTCCCAAATCCTCGGAGTGTCCACTGTCGAGTAGACTGTCTTTCACAAGGAATGCCACGGGGCGGAGAGCGGAGCGTTGTAGTGAGTCATATTTCGCCTTGGCCTCAGTACCCGCTGCACGATGCGCCGTGGCCGCAGGCGGCTATTTCTCGAGTCGATATCTTTGAGGGCTACGAGCTCCTCGGTGTTGACAGCCACATTTTGTTCGTGGCTACAAGATTCGCGTCTCCTTCAAGATAGGGTTCTGAAACTTGGTTATAAGGGAGGCTCCATCAGACGAGCTCAGCGATTTAGATGTGCGCACCCAACTTTAACTTGCCTCGGAGTTCCAGAAAAAAATCGCATTGTGAGATTTTGCTATTCAATGGACCGTGCTGCGCTAACGGCGTCCAAGTCAGGTCAAAATATCATCATTTCCTGTCAAATGTTGACTTTGATTTTTCACGCAATGAAACAGAACGCGCCACCTGACGAAACAGTTTCTGGAGTGACTCGGATATTCCATCCTCCGTTTTTGTTCCTGGGTCTGTTCAATGGGCTAATTATTTACTAGGCGGCGTTGCGTGATGCGCACGGCTCCATACATGCTCCGTCCTGCCTCGAGACCGGCTTTTGGGCGGGGAGGGGAGACCGCCCAGAGCCAGCACCATGTCAATGTTATTTCAGTCTTTCTTGCTCTTTTCAGAAAAGCCCTTCAGATCTTTTTCAAACTTTGCGCGTATTCCCCGCTTGAAATGGGTCTACGGACCCAACTACTGGAATAAAGCATCGTTGACGATCTCGTCCTTTCTTTTCCCCGGAATTATGCACGGCACGCTTGGCGGACAGCCAGCATGCTTGGATCACGCGCCGACGGGGACCTTGCTTTGCATTTCAAGTGCGACACGACAAACAATGAAGCCGGTATATTCTAGTGCCGACGCGAGCAATCCACACATCCAAACTCAACGCGAAAAGAGTTTCTTGAGCCCGTTCCTGTCGGAGGCGCGTCCCCTCCCTCGATTCACCCTGTCAATATGAGGACAAGTATTGACGCGAAAAAGCGAAGCGCCGCCCGATGCCGTCCCCCGGTGTTGCTATTTCCCCGGATCTCGACCCGAACGGCCCATCAACCACCACTTGTTTCATCGTCCAGGACGCTTACTACTGGGAGGTCTTTCTGAAGCCGCCTCAGCGATGTCCGTAAGTCCCTCCAACCTCGAACTGGAAGCAAACAAAGCATGGAACATTCTTTGCTGCTCCAGCTTGCCTCCCAGAAATATATTCAATACTAAAGAAACAAGCCAAGACAGGGTGGGACCGACATGTCGGCTTAAGACCTAACACTCATGCTGCCCATAGAAATGGATTCTATACTAAAGAAACAAGCTGCCAATCGACCTGCTAGGACTGACATGTCGGCTTAGGACCTGAATGATGATGTCTGATTTATCTGATTTAGTACCGCTCGGGACCGGGATGCGACCGACGAAAGTTCAGCCATCGGAAGTATTATCCATTGCGATATAAATACTGGAGCCAATGCCTCGAAAAATCAGCGGCTTCACTACCACTGTCTTTCTTACACTCGATTAACTCTCCAAAACTCACTCACAATGTGCCTCGGCGATAACAGCGCGACGCTTTCCGCGCGATACCTCAATGCGCAGCTGAAGGCGATGTGGGAAAACGCCGTCGAGTGTGCCACCCACGATATCCAGCCCTTCGTCGACTTCCGGTCCCATGAATACCAAAAGCACAAGTACACTCGTAGTCTCGCCGAGTTCCACTTCGCTGGGGAGGCACCGAGGGGTCCGATCGGCAAAGAGCTCATGTTCTTCAATGCGACCTTCGGTGAACCGCGCCTCGAGTTCATCTGCAACCACGAAGTTGCTCTCTATCTCAACCTCAAGAGCGGCCACTTCAACAAGGTGTACCCCAACTTGAAAGTCGTTCGAGGGTACAAGGCAAACTCGTATGTTCATTTCCTTTGTCCTGAGATGCCGATTCTCTAACATCTCCTCGACAGCAAGGACCACTTCGACTTCGAGAACCTCGAGGTCGCCTTCCGGGTCAAGTTCTCTCGCCGCACCTTGGGCGGGAAGGACACGCGTATCGGCAACGCCACGAACTTGATTCAAATGATGATTTTGGACTTTGCCAGTAAGTTGTCGTTCTGATCCCGGATTGCCTTGCTCAAACATATCCTATATTCTAGGTGCGCAGATGGTGCTCTTCCATCCCGACCTCCCGGCCGGCACCGCGGACTCCCTCGAGTGGTACCTCAGAAAGTACCTGACCTTCCTTCAGAACGCCGGGCACCACGTGCGCTTCGACCTCCCCGACTTCGACGACGACACGTACAAACCTCATATTGACTACTCCCTTGTGACTCGCGCCTTCGTGGACGCAGACCTGTGCGCCGGCGTTGACGTGCACGGCATCGCCGAGTGGAAGATCAACGAGTTCCTCCGCCAGACGTGGCTGGATATCGACTTCAAGATGGGGGCTTTGACCGACAAAGTCTCGGGCTGCCTTTCGCAAATCGAGAGCAACTGGATTCCGCACCTTGATCAGCACTTCCGCATCGAATTCGGCCCGCCCCGCGTTCGAGCGCTTTGCAAACATGAAGTAGTTCTCTGCTTCACAGCGGCGAATGTCTTCTTCTTCGAAAGCCAGGACTTTGCGTCGTATGTCGCTTTTCAAATTCGAGTTATTACGAGCGTAGGTTGATAATACCTGAGCAGGCCGATCCACTCATTCGAGAACTGGGAGTTTGCCTTCATCGTGAATGTCGTCGAAGACAAATTCAATGAGACCGCCGAGCCGAGCCTGAGGATAGACATCAGTAGTACGTGTCCTGCCCTTTCCCTTTCCCTTTTGCTCAACAGACTACAGGTGCTCGTTTCTGCCAGCATCTCTCGACAATCTTCGCTGAGGAAGTGAGCCTGCACTTCACGTATCTCATCACATTCTTCCAGGAGCACTATCTCAACCTCCTCTTCCAATACGAATTGATCTGCATCTACTACCCCGGCGGAAAGCCTGACTTCGAGGCCCCCGGCTTTGAGGTGATCGAGGAATCCAGCGAGTGGACCGAGATCAAGGAAGACAGCAAGTCCACCACCGTCGTCGTCTGGACGGACATTGTCAAGGAAATCAAACTCTACGGGTATGACCACCTGATTGCTATTTCAGAGGTGTCGATCAATGCCCTGTTCGACAATCTTCGCAAGACCGTCGGCGGGTGCCTCGTCGAGTGGAGCTGCGAGGGCTTCTATGCCCAGTTCTCTGATATGAGGGTCAAACTTCTGTCCGGTAACCAGGCGCTCGTCACCTTTACTATCGAGAGTGGCTACCTCACGCCCGACGAGTAAGTTCGTTTCCCACAACGACCGATGGAGCGCTAACGATGATTGCAGCATGGACAAGTTCCACGAGTGGACCATCTCCTACAAAGTGGATATCAAGATGGTCGACCAGACCGAATTGCACAGCACTGCGGACTGGGTGACGCACTACGGCGGCTTGACTATCAGCGTGGGTGGAGGCGGCATTTACCGCACCGTGCGGCACGTTATCCTCGATTTTGCCAGTGCGTCCACTCACACACATTTGTTTGTTTCTCTATTTTGACCACTTCGTTGTTTCCAGACGCCGAGTACATTTTCGAGCACTCATCCCAGCCCGGCATGTGGGACCACGGTGCTCTCGTTGCTAAAAGACAGTTCGGAAGCTTCCGGCACTTCATCGAAAAGTACCTTGAGGTACTCTCGATGAACGGCCACAACATCATCCACTCGACGCCTATTGTCCCGATTTCCGACTCGTTCGGTTTCACCGACGTATCCTTCCAGATTGTGTCGAAAGAAACCGTCACCGCTGCGAACTGCGTGTTCCACCGCGAGGCCCCGGTTCTCATCGTCTACGGCATGATGAGTGGCCGCCCGATGCCCCAAGCGGCCATTCAGTGGGGCCACGGGTGGGTCGTTCCCGGCCGGATCCCGTCGCACGGTACTGTGGTTCTCTCTCGCGAGTGTTTCCTCGAGAGCAAGTTGCTCGCCATGCTCGAGGTTGTCAATCGGCGCACAACTGTCGTACCTCGCTTCCCGGGCGCGGACGAGGAGGAGTGGAAGGTGCACCTCACTACCTGGGATGACCACTCCTACCGCAGGAAGGAACGCTGCCACTGGAAGAAGGTTGCCCAGGTCAATCCCGGCTGGCTCGAGTACGCTTGGGAGCACCGCGACGAGTGGACTTACGAACACGAAGGCACGCACAACCAGACTTTCGCCTACGCTGTCCTCTGTAAGTTCTACCCGAAGTCTTCTACGACCAACCTCATTCCAAACTGCCTAGGCCACACCAAGAATCAACTTTGCATTCCCACCACGTACCGCCCCCGTTCGATGGAAATTATCCTTCGCGGCGAGTCGGTTCTGCGCCTCAAGTCCAAGGAGGAGAAGGACCACTCGAACTGGACGTAAGGCCTTTTCGTCCATTGACTCACTCCGATTCTCACCCTTTCATGTTAGCAAACGTTCTTCTGCTAAATGGAGCGTCAAGATGAACGTCAACACGGATGCCAGCGGTCTTCGTGTCACACTCGCCGAACAGGTCCACCCTGTCTTCGACAAGACCGAGTCTGAGGGCACATGGGATATCGATACCCACGAGCTGCTCGCGACTCACCTCCCGCGTATCATTGACGTCGGGGAGGTCATTGATAGCCTTAAGGACGTGTTCGAAGGCGCCTGGAAGTTGTCTTGCGCTGGTTCAAAGACCTACAACCTCGGTGCGCCCGTGTTCACGCAGAACGGCGACATCATCATTCAACTTGGTGGCTTCGTGGAACTTGCGCCCACGAAAATCCCTAACTCCGTACCGGCCTCGCCATTCAAGCTCCAACGTGAGTAGATTTGCCCCTTGCCCTCGCCTCTCTAGGTTTTACTCACAAATCTTCTCATCTAGCGGCCCGCTCCGCCGGAGGTCTCTCGCCTATGAAGCCCCTTCTGCTGGCCAATAATCTCATCGCTTCTGCCACCAGCCCTCTCTTGACACCTCCCGTGCTAGAAGCTGAAGGAATTCCCTCTGCAGAGACCGTGCCGGTGAAGGCCGCTCAGGAGGCGCTGTTCGCGGCAGAAGAGGCGATGGACGCCGCTCACAAGGCGATGGTGCACACTGAGGACGAAGTCCCGCCCACTGTCTACGTGTAAAAGTGCCGACTACGGATTAAAAATTGGGCGTCGTGCGGGAGGCCACGAGGTGGCAAATTATCCGGAGTATCCGATTTCCTTCTCTCACTCTATTCACGATTGGCTCCTGCTTGTTTGGACCGAATACTTGTTGTACTGGCTGAATAATATATTGGACTTTCGGAGCACTGGTATGTGTGATAACTTGTCTTGAAGACCGCGAGTACAACATTAGTATAATCGCATTGACATTTAACCCCCTAACTTGGACTTGGCTCCAAATCCGCAATTTTTACTTCTGGTTTTCCGTCGAACCGGCTTCATAAATTGAAGTGAGTCCGAGACAGAAGCACTCGCTGTCTCGCGATAAGTTCACCCAGTTGTTTGCAGCTGAAACCGGGTGGAGGCTTGGATTCGGTGACGTCTTTGTGAACAAACTTCTGGTTGGAAGGTACATCCATTTTACGTTTATTCGGCTTGCACTGATTTCAATTCTTGCTGTATTAGAGCCTTTGCTGCGATCCTCGAGAGGGATCGTAGACGTCACGGTTCTAACCCATCAGAAACAATTCCCGACGTCGCCGCCGCTGCCAACGACGCCGGAATCTCGTACCAAGCCGATATCGATGACATGCTCGATGCACGGAACCGAGGACAAAGCCTTCCGGCTCAATCCGGGACAGGGGTGGCACCGGGCGAGCAGGATGAAACACCGGAATAGTAGTGTGATGTAATTGTATGCCACTTATATGTTTTCAATTTGTGTGCTTGAATTCAGGATGAAACTGGTTGATATCTATTTTGTGGGCTGGCCGTCAATGGTGGAATAAATATATGTATTCTGGCGTATATTCTATGTGATTTATACATTGAAAATCAGCTAGAATGCGACTGTACTTTTACCAGTACTCCAACAAATGGTTCAGCAGTTTTCTACCCAACAGTGTATCAGGAAACCAGCTAGAGTAACTCAAGGATGCCAGCTGCTCAGGTGTCCGATTATCAGCTGATTATATACCTGGATCCCACCACCGGTATCCAGCTGGCGCCAGGTCAGGCTGGATCTAGGCGGAGTCCATTTAACGGAAAGTATGGACTCCAGCTGAATTATACATGAGTTTGGGGTGGACATTCCGTGTGTATCACACATCGAAAATTCCTGGGTTCTACCTGAGTTACATTTGGGTGTGTAGTACATTGTGCGACAGAAATTAAACAATGTTCTGAATTCACGTAAAATAATTTTGCCGTTGGCTTGCTTGCTTTGAGGTCAAAGTCAGGGAGGATTTCGCCGGCATCTGCGAGCTGGAACCAAAATTAGCGAACAGGTGGGAACTCCCGCAAATAAATCTCCGTGGACGGCGGAGTAGCTATAATACTGGAAAGCTTTAAAATCCAATATGCGAGGGCAGCAGCGGACGCCGGACACACGATTGCCTTAGCATAACGAGACCGATGTATGCTCTGCTATATATTTGGGCCTGCTTCTGCGTGCCAACCAAAGAGGTCTGTACCAGGGTTATGACACCCTCCAAGGAGAGGGAAGAACAGGACGAGATGAGACGAGACGACGGTAAATTTGTGGAAATAAGTATGTCCCGGAAATTTACGCGGATATCTTTTGTGTGTGTGTGTGGAGGGTTGGCTGGACCGGCTTTGGCGAGCTTCGGGGCGCAACGGGAGCAGCCACCGGAAAAGCAAGACGGGCCAAAACGGCCCTGTGGAACAACCAAACCCGTACACAAGGGCTGCAAAGGGAAAGGGTGCGAAACAAACCCAAAGCAACCCAAGCGTAAGCAAAACCGAAAAGGGACGGGTGGGTGCAGCGAAAAAATGCCGGGAGGATGCGAGGATGTGCACGAGACTCGGGCACGGTACAATCCAGGTGAGGAAAAATAGTATTGCGTTTGTTGGGATCCGCTATAAACGCATGAAGGCTGTACAATGTAAGTTACGTACAGGTTTATATACTGTTTGACACCTTCCATACGCGGCTTCACCAGCTCGCGTTAATATCTCCAACAGAGAAAGCGTTCTTGCTCAGACGCGGAGAAGAAAGTGAATTGATACGATGATCAATGCTCATGTCACGAGACTCAGGAAGAATCCTATCTAATCTAATCTAATCTACCTTGCCTACCACCTAGCACGGCTCGCGGGCTCGCCTCTACTTGGCTCACAAGTCACTAGTTCGCAGGACCATAACTAGTGCCCTTGCCGCACGCCCTCCAATCTTGCAATTTTGCGTCGAAAGGGCGTTTGCACCATCTCTCTGGCTGCCCAGTGTGAATCCTCAGGTTTTCACAGAACATCTCGCCGCAGCCTATCTTCTACACTGCTCTTTGCTGGGTTTTTTCCTTGTTTTCGTAGATGGCGTTGAGCATCGAGCCCCCCTGAGCCTCCTCCGAGTCTGGGTCCGTTGGGTGCGTTCATCTTTTCTTCTCTCCGATTCCCTCAAGGTCAGAGCCGTCTTCAAGGAACCTCTACAACGCTATTGGATGCGAGCGCAGCACTTATTGAGAAGCCCACCTTTTGGACGAAAAAGTTTCCGATTGAACGACAATATTTGCGCGACGTCACGGTAATTCGGGATCGTTCTCGTTTTCTTTTCTCGCGAAGGAATCCAGGCACCTGTATTTTCCACTGCGAAAGGCGCTCCATTTAAAAAAGGCCCCCCGTTCCACCGACTAACAAACTGTCTCGTCTGGTCGCAGTTTGTGGGATGTAGGTTGTTTCTACAAATTCCTCGTCAACGAATCAACTCAGAAACCGATTTGATCGTTTGGCGATCTTGGCGAGTCAGCACGACAAACTATTTCGTCAGTCGGCGGGGTGCGAGCTTTTCATGGACAGAACACTGAAGATCGCGTATTGATTCGACTACTGGCTAACGAACGAACGAAAAATCATTGGTTACGGCTACAATCTGGCCAACTCCGTTGACGCGTCCTGGATCGTGACGGTTGCGACTCCGAAAGCTCAACCCCTTCCCTCGGTGGTTTGCACCCCTGGACTTATTTTCGCCGAATCTGTGTTGATTGATTGCATGCTTCCCGCACGTTCAACTGCGCACTCGGTAAATCATTGGGCAATTTTTCCCGAGGCCCTACACAGTACAGCTTATCGGAGTTCTCTGCTTCTGGGCTTCGCGGATTTTTCATGTCGTTCTCGGGGTTAGGGTTAGCACCTCCGTGGAGGAAAAATAAAGGCATGCGCAGCCGAGTGGCCGGCGCAGGACAGGAAAATATTAGGACAGTGGACAGGCCGAAGCCCGCCCAAGCCTCTAGCGCACTCGGCGTGGACGTGGTCGCCGTGCAAAGGAGTGCGCCGCGGTCCATGGACCCGAGCAGTGAAGAGGTCCAAGCCGTCAAGGTAAGTGAAGTTATGTGCGCCTTGGGAGCGGTTTTATACTGCAGAGAAAGTGCACGGGCCATGATGACTTGGTGCACGGACCATGGGTACTGCATTGTATTTGTTTTTGGCTGTGCGGTGTATTATGACGTGGTGAGGGCCGAGCTGGTGAGCGTGTACCCAAAGTTAATACATATCGACACAATCATTCGCAAGAAAAATTTTACACTGCAATTGCAATATGCTCGTAGGACGAAAATTGTGGGTTTGAACCACTAACTTGCAGTAATACTTCAGTTGTGAGAATTCGAATTCTCGACGCCCGAGTTCAGTATGGGCTACATGCTGGCACAAAGCATCGCCACGGAGTCTCACGTATTAAATATTTAGGGCAGAAAATCAGAAAAGAAACCATGATAAATCCGTATTTGTTTCCAAAAATACAAACGAAAAGTGCTATAGACCTGCTTACTAGACATTGCCGTTGTGCTGCTGGCCGACCTTGATTTATGAACCGCGTGTCACGAAACCTCATCGTACACCAGTGTAGCCGGCCCTCTGTGATAGGAAGAGTATAAGAGTTGAATTACTTGCGGAGAACCCACAGTTTATACCTTTTCTCCACGCCCTATATCAAGAAGAATTATGAATAAGAGTGACACCTTGTGCATTCTACTCACATTCTCATCCCAGGCGATTTGTGCCTTGACTTCTGTGAAACCAAAGGATAGAACCACCTTCAAGTCCAGACGGTAATATACACCGCCCAAACCCAGCTTGCGCGGAAGGGTTCTCGCAATCTTTGAAGTGTCCGCGTGGACCATGCAGAGGACCCGATACTGATCTGGAACACGGCTTCAGATGGTGTTCTCACATCTGTGGAGGCCGGTGACTTGCCTGGTTCAACATCAGTCCAGCTCGGAGCGAGATGCTGACCCCGATAAGACATGATTGGGATTTTCACTGCTCGCAATTCGGATGGATCATTCTTCAACTTCCAGTAACTCTCTCGGTACTCCTTTTGTTCTGATACGGGGGTATTCTGGAAACGCTCAGTGTCTCAGGCGCAAATGTATATCAAGCGTACCTTGTGCAAAATCGGAGAAAACACCCTGGGTAGCATCAGATCCCCGGCGGCATCGCGCACGGCAGACTTCAGACGACTACGATGCTCCGCATCCTCAGAAAGGTAGGCCGTAACACACTCAATGCCGTATGTGTGCTTCGACACTCTCACGGAAACAAAATGGTCTAAATAAAAAGAGACAGCTCCGTCCGCGACGGCCTTATTTCTTTGCCATGTATGAGTATAATAAATGAAGGAGAAGACAATCGACGAACACATGAGAGTCTGGGCGAGACACATCGAGTCCTTGAAATCTCAGGCGGCTCTTGAGTTCCGAATATAACCAATCACTGGCCCCAAACCCGCCCACAAGAAGTACCGACTGCGCGAAACAAAGTTTAGGACGCAATATTCAATGGGTACAGTACGTAAAGTGAACTCTCACCGATACTGGACGCAAAGCTGATAGATTAGCCATGGCAATCAAGATCGCGTCCAGGGAAGGTTTAAAGAACGTGGCGACGACCTCCCTACGATGATTAATGAGTGGAGTGACATGCCAAGCCAGAAAGAACAGAACCCTTCCAGTTTGAGTTGACCACTGCTTATGTTCAATGCCTCGTTATTGTCACCAGGCCGACCGAACTTGATATACTGCATATCGTCTGTGCGTCGAAATCTGAGCTTGGTCGTCTTGTCGAAACATTCACGAATGTGCTCGACATCTCCGGCATATCTTGACCCTCGCAATTTGGCTATACCAACAATGTTAGTGGGTGGTGACTACGACGGCAAGATAATGTCGCTCACTTCTCAGGTGCTCACGAGCGCGATTGCTCACCCAAATGGATCCCGCGAAGAGACCTAGGCATTCCCTCAGCAAAACCATGTTTCAGTAGAGACAAAGACTTGCATTGCGGACGTGCAATTTCCTCAAATGTCTCGCCCTTCGAGGTCGTGACCTTGCGGTATGCGCTGATATCAACAGTGCCTCCACCGGCGTCAATTATGACAACACCATTTCCGAGCTAGGCAGACGAGAATGAGTGGATGGTTAAACGTGAGGGTAAAAGACAAGTTGGTACTCGGAGGGGGTCTGTCGCCAACCCGTTCATGATGCAAAAATGCAGGCTTGCTTCTCCCTCGGTAACAAATCGTACGCGCTGGTGGCCTTTGTGGGTGTCTGGAATGAGCCCGGCCATGATGGCTGCCTTTCGCATCTTGGCTTGCTGTTCGCCTTCCCAACCATTGGGATGCGTGAGCACAAATTCCATGTCGCCTTCCAGGCTAATCCACAAAGCACCTCCGTTCGAATATGAGTCCGTGATGTAAAGTCGGGCACAGTGAAACAGATAGCGCATGAAATCTGCGAACACTTCCAGTGCACTTTTGTTTGCTGGGAGCGGTGGAAGTGACAAGGGAAGGATGGACAAGCTAGTACTAGGACGGAGGTGCAGCTTGAACCTAATTTGTCATCGGTGTAAATCATGGCGCATCGGACGATGATGAGGGAAAACCGACCACTCGGCCTTTTCCCAGCGCTCTTGGACGGCTGTCTCAACGACGCTTTCTTGCAGCGCCTCCGCCCCACATGCTCTGACCATACCTGAGCGATCGTAGTAAACGAGAGAAGGCACTTTCGAGTCCCCTCCAACGTGATCTTGCGCGGGGAATCTGAAGGGAGATGAGCGTCGGATCGTTGAGACTGCAGGAGACGAATTACCGGGTCACTGGCAAGATGTCTGGAATCTGACCAGGCTCGAGGAGACTGCAATCGCCCGAATGAGCACGGGAAAAAAAGGGAAAAGGAAAGGTCGGGAACCAGTATGACATCCCGGCGTAGGTCGTTCCGATGTCTACACCCAAGACAAACTTCCGCGCTGGGCCAGAAAATGGCTTCCTGGGGCCCATGGTGGGTGAAAGCCAAGGGAAGAATTAGGAAGGGCGGCGCGTCTTTTCGAACAAGGCGTGGACACTTGAATCTACAGACAGCGTGATAAGCGTCAGAAACTATATCCATATTCAGAATCCTTATCCATATCTGGACCATGACTCAGGTTAAACTTGGTTCAGCGGCCTGAAATCAGTGGCGTTCGTTCTGGCATTAGGCGCCAGTATTGCCCACTGAAAGCCCCATCGAAGAGTCAGGTAGATCCACCAATGTAATAGAACCAGTCTCTTGCAAACCTTCAGCAGCAAGTAACGAAGGTGAAAACGGAGTGATTCTCTAATCGGAAGGAAATACAGGGAAATAATTGCAATCCTGTGGGGCGGGGGAAGAACGGTTTCAATGCTGTTTAGTGGGTCGGGAGAAGAGCGGGTTCAATGCTATTCAGTGCTGTTGCTATGTGGCAGGCGCCGCTGTCTTCTGGAATTCCTGGTATCTCACCTTCCATCACTAGGAGAGCTTCGTCTTCACACGAGACACTGCCTAGTACACTAGTGCGACACCGAAGTCGGGCATGGACAGAGCGACACACCCAGAAACCCAAGCAGCAGGGAGAGTCTCTCTTCGCGGACTAGCCCAAGGGTTAATGGGCGGCCACGATATCACCAGACCCTTCTCCACAACACCGTTCATCGGGCGGCACCAATCTCAGTATTTCCTGCACGATGCGGCGGTTAGGAGCGACACTAGGCGTCGCGTTGACTCGGACGCGATTCCGCAGCGAGTGGAGCACACAGAGCCTAAATCGAGACGGGAAGGAACGAAACCGAACACACTCAGGAGACTTCCAGAACCCAATTGGAGAGGAGAGATGCAGACACTGCGAGACGAACTAGCCCGACTCCTGGAGGAGAATCGCCAATACAAGGCGCAGGTCACTGCGCTACAGAGTCGACAGGTTCCGCCTGCCGATGCCTCGATGAGCGCGTTTGGCATCACGGCCAATTTGACGTCGATTGGCGATGCTCGTCGCACGATGGAGGATCTGGATGCTGAGATCCTTCAAACTGCAGCGGCCTTGTCTGAGTTTGACTTCCGCGGACACTCGGCAAGGAGCCACCCGCGTGGATCCCGAGGAGCGAATCCCGAGCTACATAACCGCCTCATTCCGATTCTTGGAAGCGAACTTTTGGGCCTGTTGTCGAGCGGAAAAACACCTGCGATTTTGCTGCAGATCGCGCTGCAGACCGTCATGTCAGCTTGGAGCTGCACCAGCCTCTGTGCCTGGGTCCTGGACAGAGAGAGTGATCGACACGAAGGATTTCTTGCCGATTTGTACGCCGAAATTTGCCGCGTTGGTGAGTTTGAGGTACAGGATCCCGATGTGCTGCTGATAAAACAATTCTAGAGAACTCTAGGGATGCAGCAAGGTGGAGAGCAATGACTCGGAAGCAACTTGTGAAACGTGCCTCTCCGTCGGACATGGGGAATTCCCTGCTGCAGGACGTCGTGGATGTTATTATCCTGACGAAGTCCGGAGGGGAGGAGCATTTGAGCCGAAAAACGATTGAAGCTGCATTCGGTGACAGAATAGAGGCCGTGGTCCGCTTGGTTCTGGATTTGAATCGGGACATGGGTACTCGCATTCTGTCGGACGAGCTCGAGGTCATATTGATTTCTGAAGGGACAAGATTCGACAGCCGAACGATGGAGAATATGTGGCCTCAGGACGATGCCGGGAAACTGAGGGCGTCGGAAGTGGTGGTGTGCACCACGGGCCTGGGATTGCGGAAAAGTACGCCAAATGGTGCGGTGGTGTTCATGAAGCCCAAAGTTCTCCTCCGGTCGACGGTGGGCCAGCTTATGGCCTGAAGGATCCAGGCTGTTGCTAGGATTGTGAAGATAGGATGTTGAATCCAAAAGTCCGGTCGACCACGGGAAGAAGACTCAAGAGGCGAAGCAGGTTTGCGATATCGGATCAAGTCTCCGGATTCCCGGCACGTGACCACGCGCGTGGTCAGAATTTTCAATCCAAGGGAAAGCGAAAAATCAATGGCGGATACAAATACATATGCATTTAAAAATGTGGTACACGGTGACAGGTGTCATGCACTCATGGTCAATACAAAATTTGAGCGGGCCCTCTGGATCATGATTAGTAAATTCCAAACGGACGACTGATTCGATTAGAAAATCACCGCTTCTCAATGCCCTTTTGCCGATTAGAAAATTTCCATGACACGACTAATAAAGAGACTTACATTTTCTATCCAGGCGATTTGCGCTTTTAGCTCCGTCAGGCCAAAAGATAAGACAACATCAAACTTGAGCTCGTAAAACGCTGAATTGGGCAGTCCTCGTCGACGAGTCTCGTACTTCGTCAATCGGGAAGTATCAGCTTCTATTGTGCAAACCATGCGGTAAAGATCTAAGTTCGCTTCAGGAACCAATTTTTTAAGAAGGAAACAAGACTCACTTGGTTCAACATCGACCCACCGAGGGTCCTCACGGCCGCAGTAGGCATAGAGTTCGGTGGAGAAATGATCTAGTCTTGCTTGATGGCTAGTGCGCCTAGTGTAGGAATCCCGAAACTCTTGCGTTTCACAGACCTGAATTCCCTGACATCGATACTGTTGATGGATAATCGTGCCGAGAGGAAACACGCAGGGCCCACTTTCTTTAAAATTGCGCTAAAGCGGCCGGGGATCAACGATTCTCCGGAAACGCCTCTGTACAGACTCTCCACACGCGTCGCATGCTCGCCATTGTTCGGATTGTATGCTTCCGAACATTTCATGCCGTACGTGAATCTTGCAACACGGACCGAAACATGGTGGTCGATGTAGAAAGAAACGGCGCCGTCAGCCACGGCCTTGTTCCTATCGTGGGTTCAGTTTGAATACAACGACATGGAATGGGAGACGAACAGATGAGCATCTGGACGGGTCACATCGAGCCCCACGGATTGTAGTCGAGTCTTAAGTTGTAAGAATAACCAGTCATTTGATGCGAAACCGCCGACGAGAAATACAGACTGGACGAAATGTAATTAGAAGGCATACATGAATAGAGTTAATGGAGGAACTGACAGAGACTCTGGTCACATCGCAAGCAGATATGCACTGTTCCGTGACTGCTTCTACTACCGCCGAAATGGATGGCTCGAAGAGTTCTTCAACATCCGATCTAGGGTAAAGGTGTGAATGATCGACACACTGACGATACGACGTTGAAAGGCTACCCAGGAACCCAGGAATTTTTAGTTGCCCGTTGCGAATGTTGAGACTTGGATCATTGTCATGTCTGGTGCCAAATTTAATGAAGGCGAAGTCTTCTCCTCTGAAACTCAATTTGGCAGACGTGTCGAATATTTGCGCAATATCATCAATGTCGTCGACGTATTTCGAGTGTCCCAGAAGAGCTTGGAATGCGGAGAGACGTTAGATCGCAGCTGGTATTTAAAGTAGATTATCACCTTCGAAATAGCTGCGAGCACGTTGAGTGACATATATGGAACCCTGGAAAAGGCATTGTGGCGGCGCGATTTCTTCATAAACCTGGTGTCCGCCTGACTTGTTGACCACACGATAAGTGCTGAGATCGATTGTGCCTCCACCGGCGTCCACGACGACGACGCCTTTCCCGCTCTACACGCCAGTAAGACCAGGGGTCAGAGAGCAAGGTAGATTTACTAACGCTAATGGCATGAGTAGCAAGCCCGTTCTGGATGCAGAAGTGCAGACTGGCTTCGCCTTCAGTCACAAATTGAAGCCGCTCGTGCCCAGCGTCCGTGTTTGGGATCAGACCTGCGACGACTGCGGCGTCACGCATCTGCCTCTGCTGCCTGCCCTCCCAACCATTAGGATGAGCCATCACGAACCGAATATGGCCTTCTAGCGACATCCAGAGCGCATGGCCGTTCGTATGCGTCTCCGCAATGAACGTTTTGGAACACTCGTAGAGGTACCGCAGGAAATCAGCCAGAACGCTGGTCGCAGTCTTTCGGTGAGGAAGAGGCGGAATCTCAATACCATCGGATGTTGTACGCAAGTGCAACTTAAACCTGGAGAAATTGCACTACTGTTATTCGCAGATCACGATTACATGCGGGAAGTCTCATACCACTGCGCATGTTCCCAACCTTGGTCGTCTGCTTCAAAGATCTTTGCCGGAAGTGTTGTGTCAGCCCCTTCCGCCCGGACGATGCCCTCCCGGTCGTAAAAGATAGCGGTCGGGACTTTAGAGTCGCCTCCTACATCCTGTTGGCCGGGAAAACTGGAAGGGATTGTTCAAAGATTCCTTGAGGATGGTACAGATAATAAACTAACCGAGTTATGGGTCGGATGACTGGGACCTGACCACGTTCCAGGATGCTAGACGTGGCACTTTTTCAGCCGGGCCGCCGCGCAAGAAAAAGAACGGAAAAACCTGTATGATAACCCGCTAAAAGTCGTGCCCACGTCGATACCGAATACCAACGCGCGGGGTCCAGAGTAGGGCTTGCGGGCCTCAGTCATTGGGGAGGATAAGGAACAAGGGCGGAGGCGGCGTTCTTCCATTGGTGTACACAAAGAACAGGCACGCGCAGATGGGCGCCAATCTGGAGCACGTCATCGAAGAGCCGAGAAACGTCGTCCACAGCTTCGAATCATTGTAAAAGGGCGGCGATAGAAGCCATGGACCAGCGGGTGCCAGCTAGACCTCTCCTACCTTGCTGTCGACCCTCTCCTTCATCGCCTCATGCTCGATAGCCCAACTGCAACACTTCCGAGTCTCTTGTCCCCCCCTGCAGGCCAGGACGGAAATGGCCGCTTTCCGCCAGACACGGGCGACGAGAGGGATCGATTAGGGATGGTGGGTCTCGTGGTGAGAAACGTGGGAGGCCAAAATCGGGTTCAGCCGAAAACAAGGACAGCTGCGCAGGAATCGGGAGAGGCCAGAGAAGACAAAGACGACATTCCAAAAGGAGGGTTATCTCATCGGGATCTTCCAAAAAGACCGCGACGCCTACCCAAAACGCCAGTTCCGAAAGTGGCAAGTAGATTTGAGGGCGAAAATTTGGAGAGAACTGCGAGAGTCGAGGTTGAACGGTTGGATGAAAAGAACACGGCGGTGAGGACGAGGCCAGAGACTTCGAAGGATGGCGCGAATCAGAAATTCGAAGCTCAACGAGGTCCAACGGAAGACCGGACAAGAGAGGGTATACGAGCACCCCGCCCGTACAATCACCCCGAGGACGACAGCAAAGAAAGGGAGAGAGTTGGGAAAGAACATTTTGAGGAAGGGAATATAGGGGCGAGGCCAGAGGCTTTGAACGATGGCGCGCACCAGAAATCTGGAGTTCAAAGAGGGCTAATGGGGCGCCAAACAAGAGACGATATTCCAAGGGCAACGACCCACCCGACGAGCGAAAATCACCCCCAGGGGGACATAGACCCATTCTCTCTCTCTGCCGATTCGAGCTCGTGCGCTGAGGCAATCGGCATAGCCAAAACATTGAACGCCAATATCTTCCAAGTTGCAGCCTTGATCGCAGATTCGCTGGAATGCGCTCCAGTGGAACATATTGACTGTGGCGGACTCGCTGGCGAGCACTTGCGGCTTGGGCAGAGTCTCATGGAGAGACTGCCTTTTGCAGATCCTGGAATCGTCCAGATTGCTCTGCAAGGGGCCATTGCGCGATGGTGTAAAAAGAACATCGACTCTTGGTGTATAGGAGACGAAAGGTTCGGAAATCAATTGACGGGATTGTACGAGAAAATTTTGCATTCAGGTGAGTTCATCTTGCAAAGACGGCTTGGAGGGATGATCGACAGTGTGACACATGGCACCAGAAAGCTCGAGGGCAGCGCGCAGATGGCGCGCAATAACTCGCGCACAGACCAAAAACAGCGATGAAGATATCGTCTTGGCTTCTTCGTTGGTGGAGACCGTTTTCGATGTCATGGTTTCGGCTGGATGGAAAATGCGCGATTACCCCTCTAGTAGTCGCGCATTCATCCGGAACCAATTTGACCCACAGATCACCGCGATCGTCAAGTACTCGCTGCAATTGCGGGCGACCATCGGAGAAGAGATCGTTTCGGAGGATCTAGAAGTCGCATACGTCGAGCCAAACCACATTTTCGACAAACAGAGCATGGAGGATACCGACGCGGTCCCCGGACGAGTGGAGGGTCGGGGTCGGATGCGTGATCTCGTAGTATGCACGACAGACATAGGGATTCAGAAGAGAGAGAACCGTTGTGACTCGGAGCCGGAGGAAAAACGGCTTTTGCTTTGTCCAAAGGTTGTTCTGCAGTCTACGTTGCACGAGTCGCAGTAAATAGAAATGATTGTGAAGCCTCCCAGGGCCTGCGGTTCAGAGCTTGAGCTAATATTTGATGAGATCCGGTGTGGAAAAGAAAAAGAAATAATATCACGTGCCCTACCGACGCGTTTCAGTCGCCTAAATACGACCACATACTGATGCAGCAATTTTTGGACAATCAGAACGACGATCAGAAGTATCACATCTCACGCGTCACGGCTTTTTTTTCGCGGCGAACCACTCATGACACCCATCTGCATGTGTGTGCGCGCCACTGACGTCCCTGGACAATCTTAGCGCCCATATAAGTAAGTATTCCATAAGATCTCCTCCGCTTTCTTTTGTCAACTTACTGAAAATGCTTCCAACTTTAATTCCACAATTGTGGTATTCCGTTGAAATTTGCCTTCTTTCTGTGGGTGCTCTTGGTCCTTTGCAGATCTTTCGCGGGCCGCCCAAACCTTCCAGAATCTCGGACCACAGCTTCCGGACCTAGATTAGCGCGACGTCTCTTCTCTCAACACGAGGCGTTCGCGCATATAGAGACCCACTGTCCAACACTTCTTGTCTTATCTTCTCATGCAGTACTATCCCCCACAAACGCAGATGTGGCAGCAGCCACCTCTTCAACCAGCGATTCCAATGGCAAGGCCACAGGCCCACGCACACCGATCCAGCAGAACCTACCCGGCTCCCAGTATAAAATACACCGCCGCGGAATCCACAAGAGCCGTGCGGGGCGACTCGGAAAGCAGCGACGACGATGACGAGACAGTCGCTGCGTTCACCACCACGAGCATCGCGTCGTCGCACTCTCGTGCCCCGGGCAACAAACCGAAGCAGCAGCGGCGTGTCATGAACTGGGTGGACGATACGAGCCACTACACGTCTAAATTCAAGTCTCCGTTCGTCCCTCCCTCGGGCGCGACGAGCAAGGCCTCTAGCTCGTCGCATGGACACAGAAAAAGCGGCCACCACTCCCGCCATGAGTCCATTGACCACGATGATCGCGGGAGAAAGAGGGAGCCGCCGCCGATTTGGGTCCCGCGGCACACCAGCCACAGCGAGGAGCCGGTCAGACGCGTCGCGTCGCAGCCTGTTCTGTTCCGGCAACAGCAGCCTCCGATGCAATATTCTCCGCCGCAACCAGTTCGATACGCCCAGCCCCCGATGATGTGGTTGGCGCCGGCGCCTGCACCACCGCCAGGACCAATGAGAGGCGATGGATATGTTCCAATTGTTCCTTCTCGAACTGTCTCTGTCCCGCACGTCGTGAGTTGATTCAGATTCCTATGTTTTGGATGTGGGACTGATCTGCGGGTGCAGCAGCATAACCGCTCTAAAGTTGACGCACCCATACGTGGTATATTGAAGCGGAGTCATTGACAGAGGAGCGGGTTGGAGATGAGAGAATATTTGACGTCGTTGAAGATGAGGCGATGATTTCTATGTTTCTGATGACCTCACACGAAGTATGCAGCGCTCACTTCCCTTTTAATTAATGTAATCCGAACCTCACCCAATCGTATGCATGACATCCATAATTAATAGTGCTGAGAATCTTCCCAGCAGATCTTTGAATAAATAGATACTTCAGGTTTAATTATGCGTCAAGAAAGAAAGCCTCGCACCGATTCTTAGCATTGCTCTTGCGCGTTCTGAGCTTCTATTGGCCTCGGCGACCGAGGAAACTTTTCTTCAACCCTTTCTTTGCTCTATTGTTCAACTTACTGTGGATCGGACGCTTTCCAGATGTGCCCGATACTCTGGCCTCGCCCACTTCCAGGTGTATTGTTGGGATAATCCCGCCATAAAAGTGGAGTTTTTTGCAAACGGGAACGTGGCGAGAAGCTGTTCAAAGGTTCTAATCTGTGACAGACCTTTGCTACCGGGGAACATTGGCCCAGACTTGGACTCTGCATTACTTGCCAAACTCCATCAGTCATAATTGCTTCTGATCTTGGAGACAATGCATCCTTAACCGCTGGCGAGTATCAATTTCGTGGCTGGTTCCACCAAAGATGCTGGTTCTGAAATCCTGCTGCAGATGATGAGGTAGGTCTGGAACTGAGGTAAATTAATGGAACACATACGTAGCTCTCGTAAGTCGACTTCACCGCGAGCGAAGACTCCCAAAGGTGCGTACACTCATCGCCAGCGCTGAGTTAGCAAACTTCGTACTCTGCACATTAATCAATACGTATACTTCGTGCTCGACATCGAGGAGTAACTCCCCTGCGCAAGGGGCGATATTCTTCATTGAGGCTGTTCATTCTGTCGTCGCACAAACGCCGCGGCCATCAAAATTCCTTTCACAAGGACGGCGTCTACTCGCACAGCGATTAGGACTCGCCGAGTATTGAGTACACATGCCGATTTATTTCAGTGTGAGAGATTGAGATTGCTCTAGAAAGATAGTGTCAACTTCGTGATTAACTTGAACGATGAGGATGCAAATTGAAATGAGACCGCACCGGATTTTGCGCGGGTAGTGTGTTGCCTCAGCACGCGTCTGTTGATTACTGCCAAGCGCCAAGGCTGACTGCGCAAATGGGTTGTGAATTGATCTATACCGCCACGTCAGGTAGCGAGGGTACCCGGTACATCTCAAACCTACTCCGTGCTCACCACGCCCGAGCGGAGTCCGAGTCCGAAGATGAACGGAAAATATCCTCCGGGTAAACGGCCTTCCTCCATTTGGCCTAGCTCCAAAAAAGTAGTGAATGGACGAAATATCGATCCGCCGCCAAAACACGCTGAACTTTTTTTTTGCTTGAGCTTGGGACCGTCATTTCTGCAACCCGACTCGGAGTCTTCCACCCAACCTTGCCGCTTGATGTATATAATTGAGGAGTACGCGTCCTTTTGCCATCTAGAAGAAAATCTATTCTTGCGGTATTCGGTCGCGCATGTGCCCAGGACCTCGTTGGTGAGAACGGCTTGCCGAGTCCGAGACACGGAGGAAGAACGGATATTTTTGGTCAGATCGTGAGCATAAGCGGCGCCGCGCCTGGTGGGAGCAATGGCAATGGGTTTGTTTCCAAGGAGGCGAGGAGGCTGGAACAGAATCCAATCCATCGCCTTGAATTGGATCCAGACGTCTACTGCGTTTGATTGATTGCGATGCGGTAAGTGCGACTCCAATGGAATTGGTGCCAAGCTGGTCGCTGTTGCGAGGGGAAGGTGCTCGATCGCCGTTAGAGGACCGTAGAACGCCGCTGTCTTGCCAGCGGAGCGTCGGTGATCCAGAACGCTCGCCGAGTCGCCCTTGTGTGGGCTGAGTTGATGATCGACCATGTGTACAGAACGGGCTGGTTGCGGAGACAAACAGGAGCAGAGTTTGGCGGTTGTCGATCTACATACGCGTGAATAGGGTGACGCGTGATGCCCATCTGTTTCATATTGTGGAGTGGTGGGTCCCATGCGCTTTTCCGTCTTTGTGAGAGAGGAAAGAGAACTGAAAAAAACTGGAATCGGAAAGGGGGAAAGAGAGAGAAGCAAAGGTGTCTTCACCCTCGCGTCGAAGAGACCTTTCTGCCCAGATTGAAAGGACACAATCAACTTTCAGGGCGATCCGAAAATGATGCCCTGTCGAAATAATAGTTGCCGCCCGATCTGATGGTCGTTAGCGGGCACAGCTTTCTGCCGCCTTATAAGCTGCTCACCTCGGCACTCCATCCCAGGATTTCCTCGCCTTCTTTCATCACAGTTTTCTTCTTCGAGCACAGGTGCTCTCTTTCTCTCCGCATTACTTGTCAACCACCCTCTTTCTTTCAACACCCCATTTTTCATAATGAAGTCCTTCACCATTGCATCCTTCCTGGCGTTCGCCACCTACGTTGCGGCTCAGGCCAACGGTGGCCCGGCCTTCGACCCCTCAGGCACCAAGAACGTCGGTAACGGTGCCGGCGCGCAGTTCATCGGTGGCCAGTGCCTCAGCGCCGCCGACTGCGGCTCTGGCTGTTGCGCGGGTCCCTCGGGCATCTGCTCGGGCGTCGGTGCGCAGACCCAGGCCGGCAAGACCGGATGCGGCTTCGTCTCCGGCTCCGCACCCGCCGCTGCCCCCGTCGCCACCTCCCCCGCCGCTGCACCCGACGTCGCAGCCACCACCGTTGCTGCCGCCGCCCCCGCTGGCACCCAATTCATCACCGGCGCGTGCACCGTCGACGCCGACTGCGCGTCGACCTGCTGCGGCGCCAAGACCGGCACTTGCAACGCGCTCGCCGTCGCTAACGGCCCTGGCGGTGGAGGATGCGGTGGCGCCGCCGGTGCCGCTGCCCCTGCCGCCGCACCCGCTGCTGCACCCGCCGCCGCTGTTGCTGGTACCGCCTCCGCCGGCGGCCCGGCCTTCGACCCCTCAGGCGCCAAGAACGTCGGTAACGGTGCCGGCGCGCAGTTCATTGGTGGCCAGTGCCTCAGCGCCGCCGACTGCGGCTCCGGCTGCTGCGCGGGTCCCTCGGGCATCTGCTCTGGCGTCGGTGCGCAGACCCAGGCTGGCAAGACCGGATGTGGCTTTGTCTCCAAGCGTTTCATCGCTCGCAGCCGCTCCTTCCTCCTGTAGGGTTTTGGATACCATGACTTCCTTTGATTGGTTGGGATTGAAGAAATAATTATATGTAATGCAGTATTGATACATAACGCTGAAGAATGTGATGAATGTTTGGATAACATCTAAATTGTGTGCACATACCTGAGTCTGCTGCCCTCCTTCATCTATAGCTTCGTATGAAGGGAAAATTCGTATCACATCACAAGCAAAGAAGTGTTTCGGGACACTGGATTCTATTAGAATACGGAAGCAAAGGACGTCGACGAGATAGAGTGGACCGCCTCTACGTACAGACTCTGGATTGTATTAGAATGGAACGGAAGCAAGGGACATCCACGAGGTAGAGTAGACCGCGTACTGGTACAGCCGCTGATCACCATCTCCTCTCTGAATCCTTCCTTTCCATCTATTCACGCGCTTTGAGCGAAGGAGCAGCGACAGCCGCGCTAAACACGTAGTATAACACAGGACGAGCGGTATGGATCACAATCATGATCAGGTTCCTCGAGATAGAACGAGTTGTGCTGCTGTGCGAGATTGCGGCGCAGCAAGATGAGTACGCTTCCGTCCAAGCGTCTAAGCATAGAGGACGAGATGTAGAGCAAGGGATGATGTTCTCCTTGGGGTACGGGTACCTCCTCCTTGGCACGGTGGCGCGCAGTACAGTATGTAACGAGGGAGCGTGATCGGTTCCCTATATCCGTCTAGATGCCAATCTTTGCCCCCGAATATCCGTCTCCGCGTGTGCCCACGCAGCCGAGGAAATGTGGCCAAGAAACACACGCACAGCGTATACACCCGCCTCCGCAGCCACACTTTAGCGTCCTTTCAGAAGCACCAAGCCATGCTGATGGGAGCGATATCTGTTTGTCTTCGACGAATCCCGGTGTCGCGGTATAAGGGCACCATTTGGTGCGCAAAAGGTAGACCTCCCGAGGTGCAAGCCCCATATTCTCGCAAGGCTCGGAGACCGGGGGCGGCACTCGTACGCTCTGGTTGTGCACTCCGGAAAGTCGGGGAAGGGACCATGACGAAATGACGCGCGATGGACTCCCCAGGGATAGGTCGTGGTACAGCGGTCTGACGGGGTATACGAATCAACGTGGCCGAATGGCATCTTAGGGCGAACTCTAGCGCTGGGTTATAGAATATACGTGGAGTAGGGTCCACTCGTGCTGGTCGAGGACGCTCCTCTTGCCGGGAATCGATGCGGCCAAGGAGAGGAAGAAACGCGTCTGTAGAATGGCGTCGACGATGAGGTATATCTCCTGCCTTCGCGATCGTGAGCGTAACACCCAGCCCACGCGAGTGGAGGCGGGGAGGTGTCGCTATAGTGTCGTCTTTGGAAACGCAGCATCGCGCGACGTCCACGACGTGCAGGGTGGCGGACCCTGAAGGGGCGCAGACCGATCGTCTGGTGTCAGGACGACTCTGACTAGAAGGACAGCGGACGCGGCGCAGGCCAGTGGAGAACGTGCGGGCGTGAGGGAAAGCGGAATTGAGATCGTCCAATGTGTTGGTGAGGCGTCCGACTATCCGCTGATCATTTCACACCCGAAGTGTCGAGAGACAATTCAAGGGTGTCGTCGCGAGTGCAGGAGTCACGACGCGGTCGGGTCTTCTTGTAATGGGTAACGGGTAAAGAGAGCGGCTAGAGGAGCGAGTGGCGTTAGCTACGCGTGCGTTATGGACATGAAGGATAGCTTACCATAGTCTTGCATGTCGGCACGAATAGAGGAAAGAAGGCGCCTTCATCAGTCCCGTGTATGTGGTGTAAGCTACCGCCGCGAAATGTCCGAGACACGCAAGACCTGCTGTCCTTTGAGAAGGGGAATGGGTGATGGTGAATATCGCTCCGGAAACGAGAACACGCCATACAGCTCCGTAGCGGATGAAGCGCGCGCTCCAGTGCCGGTCGGGATGAGCGGGTGAAGGAAAGCCAAGCCAATGCGCCGAATGTACTGGTGATACTGACGGAGATGTCGAGAGTCGGGTGTCTTGTTGCGGTAGGCCATCTCGTCAAGCAATCCGAGTGCAGGGACATTATTGGACGAGGCTAGTGCGCGAGGGCACACCGATGAGCGCAAGTCTAATGAATCGTTTGTGCGTATTGGGCTGCGATTCCGGCGTTAGAATGGCACCACGTCGTATCCCGAGGAGGGAAGGTGCACCGAGAACGAATTGAGGTCGCACGCCGCACGTCGTCGAGGAAAACCTACACGGTCATGCAGGACCCCGTGTCAATGCATCCCTTGCGAAATTTCGCTACTGATACGGAGGAAAAGCGAGATCGACATTGGCGGAGGCAGACGTGGGGGATGGTAGCGGTATGCTCGGGTCCATGGAGAAGTGCGGTCGTCCTCTCAGCTCGGCGATGATATACGGAAGCCCTCCGTTCCCCAGGGCTGTGCCTCCCTGGAGTAGGGTCCTTCGCCCGAAGTGAATATCGTGCGCCTTCTTGCGCTGGCAGCGCGTTGTCGAGTCGCGTCTTCAAGTTTGTTGCTGATTTGATGCGGTAGGAGGAGGGAGGAGAGCCTACGCCTACTCAGAACTTAGAATGGTTACAGAGCGCATGATGCGACAAGGACATACCGACCGAGAAATTACAGTCAGTCCACAGGAGGAAGGGTGCGAGAAGGAAATGAGACGCAGCCAACGCCAACGCGCCGGGGGCATGGCGTCGAGACTCGATAAAGAGCAGCGCAGTCGGACGAGACCCTTCTCCGTCCCAGGACGCTCCCATTCCCTCCCGAAATCTTGCTTGGGAAGGAAAGAAGACTTGCGCGCGAGTGAAGACGATAGCTTCAATAATGCATCGTACTCGGAGAATGGACCGTGGACGCATTGAGGCGGGTGGAGACGACGCGCAGATGAGGAATAGACCATGGCCCCATATGGGTAGTGGGACGCGCAGGTATTCCGCGCTTCCATTTCTCGATCTGCAGCTCCTTCGTCCGCCTCGAGGACGGCCCCTCGTTTCGCCGTAAGGATGCGGGGACACGTCGGCGAGACTCCTTGTTTCTGCTCCGCGTCCTACAGCTCCGGTACCGGTTGCCCATCTCGAGTGGCCGGAGGAGCCCTAAAGCAGCGACTGAGCACGGCGAGTAGACCGGACACGCCCAGCCGTCGTGAAAGCGTGAGCGTCGATATGATGCCCCGACAATCCCTTCGCGCGGATCGGCGCGACGTATCTTGCGCCTTCGATACCACGGTCAATCGCTCGCGTCCCTCTGCTCGTCGTCCCGATCTAGTCTCCGGAGCCCCTGCTACCATACCCTGCATCTCTCCTCGGATGTACCATGGCGCATGGACACCTGACGGCGACGGAAAGCCCGATTTCGGCGGCGGATCCACGGTACCGGTCTTGAGATGGGGATGGATGGATTCGCCTGCTGTGCACGAGGAGCTTTAAAGGGGTAGCGACGACGGCAAAGATGATTCGGCGTCCCAGGTACAGAGCGGACGCCTAGCGTCGATCTAAGAGCACGAAAATTGTATGTATCATATCACTTCTTCGTCGTGCTTGCGCTCGGTCGGGCTCAGCGCCTGGAGAAACGCTATTGATGGCGCCGCGCCGACGCTATCGAGGCGTCCCGGGGGGCACGGAGGCACGCTGCCTCCCTCGCCCAAGTGCTGACTCCTGAGGTCTCCAAAGTGGGTGGGGCTGCAGCGGGACGGCGCCCTCACCCTCAAAAGTCGGGAGGTGTGGATTGGTGTGGCGACTACACACTCTCCCCGTCATCGACAGTCCGTCTTGGAGGTCTCGGGGCGCAGGGGATGGTATGCCATCGTACGGCAGGGAAGTGAGTAAAAGCCCGTGCTCGAGACGAGAAGACGGTCCAGCCAAGCCAAGCCCGCATCCTAGGGCGATGTACGGGTCCTCCTACAATCGACCGAACCAGTTAGACGTTGCCAGCGTGCGTGCTTGCGGCATAGAAAGAGCGCCGAGGTGGGGGCGTAGCGCGAGGGTGGGTTTGCGGGCAGATCAATGCGTTCGTGGTCGACGCAGACCGGGACATCGCGTCGGCACAGCACGGTACCGTACCCCGAAGATGAAGCACGGCTCCTCATTTTGAGCGGAAGAAAGGAAGGGCGGTGTGAGCATCTCCGAAGGGAAGCGTGCACCGAGAAATGCAGAGGAGGGTGGGGTATGGAGAAGAGCCTGACGCGGCATGTGCTGTGGGAGTGGACCCTTGAAGGTCGAGCGACACAGTCCGCTAGGAAAGCGGGGTGCTACCGACGCAGGGACGCATGTTGCGAGACCATCAAGTGGGCGGGTCGGGTGGATTCAATACAACGGGGTAGGGCCACTACACGGCGAGTCGGATTCATGTTAGCTGATTGCGCCCGAGGATGAAGAGGACTCAGGAGACGTACTAATAAGACATGTACAGGCACGAGGTCTCCCGTGCCCTCTGCGCTGCAGACCGTAATGGCAGACCAAGGGCACACGCACGGCGCCAGCCAAAAGAACGAGATGCAGCTGAAGCTGAAGAAGGAGGTCGTCATCAGCGCCCTGCCTGGCTATAGGCAGTAGTAGCGAAGCTCCGTACGCTGCCATCCGATGAAGACAAGTCAATGACGACGCAAATCAACGCGGGCGAGATGGAAGAGGGGAATCGAGGACACAGAGGGAGCGAGCTCGTTTCGCCCGCCGTTCCATGTGCACTTGTTAAGTACCACCGCGCATTTCATTCGGCAGGGCAGCGATCGAAAGAAAAGCATAGCCCTACAATTCCTGCGCAGCTAATCCTGAGCAAACCAAAAGATGAATAGAACCAGGCGGAGACGCACCTAGTGGCTAATACAGATTCGCCAGCATTCTACGCACTCCGTCCAATTGACGTGACAAGGAATAGAGCACTCTCAAGACAGCGAGGAAAGAGCATGCTACAGCTCTGGAATACGACCCACGTCAACAAAGGAAAGAAAGAAGGGGAAAACGCGCACGAATGGCATAGAGTGGTCAAATATTGCGCAATGCACATCAAAGATCTCGGATTGACCTCTTAAAACCCAGCACAAGAACTGAGATAGAGCAAGGGTAATTTAGACGATATTCTCTGAGCCATAGTTCTGCGGGAAAGTCGCGTTGTCGACTTCTCTAGTCTCCTGAAGCTGCGAATGAGTTTTCTCGCCAGAATCCTAATTTAATACTTTTTTCGGGAGGTTCAAAGGAGCAGAGCCTTGTAGTTCTTTTGAGGTCTTCACCGGTGGGAGATTACACGCAATTGAGGCAGCGATAAGAATAAAACGCGTCGGGTTGATGTTGGTCAAGAGCAAGTCCGGGTGTTTGGTTCAGGTGTCTTGGCCTTCGCGTCCAAATATGGCTGCCCTTCCCAACCGCCAAGTGATTTCTCGCTGCAGTATTGCTTGTTCTCTCACTTGTCCTTGGAGATCTTATCTGCGACTAAAGAGCACTGTCAACCGCCCGGGTCCTCCTCAGTCTCTGTAAGTATGGCGGTACTGCTTCTGTGTCAATGCCCTTCTGTGCCACCGCTGCCAAGGTTCTTGCACGATTCCCCCGATTCAAGAGAACAAACCAAAGACCTCGATCTACTACGCTTCCGGGCAGCGAATTATATAATTATAACGCATGGGTGGTCGTTTCCTCTAGATCTGCTCGACTAGGGTTCACGGACGAACTTTCTTGCCAACCTACTAAGATACACTATACAATTGGACACGAATCTCGGCCCTGCAAGTAACCGGCGCCAGCAAGCTACCTATTTGTTGGGGGCAGGTATAATACCGCGGTTCTGGTTCAAGTTCTGTATTCCAGCCGTTCAAGTTCGCCTCCGCATGCGAGTCCTCATCAGTTCTTGTTGTTCCTCTGCTTCAAAGCATTTGTCCCGAATGATTTTCCCTGAACTGCGCGGAGCCTCTAGAAAGAAGCGATGAAGTTGCAACGGTGCAACCGAGAAACAGCCAGAGAAAAAATCACTAAGAGGGTTCAAACGTTATGCATGGAAGTCCAAATAAACTTGATTCACATGGAGGCAAACAACGGTGAAAGTGCTGCAGTTGGAACATTAACATCACAAAATCATAAAACCAATCGCGAACTTGTATGTCCATCAACGGGGAAAAGCGCATAATTTAAATTCAAGACCTTTTGTCGAAGGATTTGGCGGCCACGCCGAGACGACCGAAGTAGACCCTGCCTTTCCGACGCTTTAATACCCGCGATGACGCCGAACCCATCCCCAACGATACCGATTCAGATATTTGGCTCGGAGTTGAGGATGTTTGAAATGAAACAGTAGCTCTCCTTTACATCTCGCCGCGCTTCAGACCGGTTCTCAACGCATTTGGCAGGCGCGCGCCTAAAGCGCGTCTAAAAGTAATTTCAACAGCTTTCTGTCATGATCATGGGAACGTGCGGACGCCATGCCTCCTGGCATACAGCTTTCGTCTTCTGCCCTTCACCGCTTCCCTGCTCCTCGCCAGCTCCCCCGCGGTTCCACCACCTTACACGATGCGTCGTTTCCACTCCACTAGAATCACCTCGGACGCCTTCGCTGCGACCAAGGTCGCCCTCAAAGCGATCCAAGCATCTGCGGACGCCTGTGCGCCACTCAAATCCGGCGTATCCGCTGCTATAGTTCTCCTGGAGATGAGCGAGGTGAGCCTCCGAGCATAGTGCATGCAGTTTCAATCTAGTTACTCACTGACAACTGCAGAAAGTCAAGTCAAATAAGAAGGGATGCGAGCACCTCGCACAGCGCTCTGCAAAGCTTGTACAGGATATTTGGACACAGACGCATGATATCCGCGCCACACTACCGGGGGAGGTGCTGGAGAGCGTTAGTGAAATCGAAAAGTATGTGCCTGTTTCGTCGATTTGCATCCTCGATATTGACCAAACCTCAATTACAGGTTATTCAAAGAAATCAAGACATTCTTCGAGGGGCTTCGGAAGGAGAATATTTGGAAACGATTTGCCCGCCAAGATTGTAACAAAAGCCAAGTCGAGGAGTATGAAAGACTGCTTGACGAAGCAATGTGGAATTTCACCGTACGTCTTTCTCGCTGAATGTCATCCAAAGCATTGAACTCCGATATCAAGGTCAACCTGGAATTAAGCCTGCATCGTTTACATTTGGAATCTGCTGTCGCCGACGCGCAGAGACACGTCGCTGTGTTAGCAGTGTCACAGATTAGCGAAACTGAGCGTGTGGTGCGTCAAGCATAGGACGATTTTCACCGTGAATATTTACGATCTATCCTTGACAGCAGCTTCTTACGCGGATACACGGTAGAGTGCTGTTCGCTCATCGGAGGGTCGGTATCTGACCATTGTCCAGCGGGCGTCCATATGGGGAAATATGCGGCCATCGCTTTTTTTTTTTAGATCTCCGTTCGGTGGCGTTCGTGTGTTGAAGTTCTTGTCTCGTGCTTAGAATCGGACATATGCCCCATTGGGCAATATTTGATTACTGGACCAAATTAGGCCGCGGTTCCGAGCCCCTATTTCTAGTTGTATCTGCGGAGGTCAAAGTTCATATACACAAAATCGAATATTTTTGTGTAACATCCGAGGAAGAATTATCTGCGGGACTCTCCATTCTTGCGCAATTCTCCCGAAATTCTGCAGCGCAGACGGAGGAGGAGCGAATGCTTGGTTGGTCCATGAAGCTCAAAGTGCGGTTCTGCGACGAGATGGAAGCCCTCCGTTGGTCAGCGCGTTGTCGCGTCGCGTATTTAAATTTATTGCTGATTTGATGCGATATGAGGAGAGCCTGCGCCTACTCAGAACTGAGTTAAATTGGCTACAGAGTGCATGGTGCGCGATAAGGACATACCGGCCGGGAAATTTAAAGTGCAGTCCACGGAGGAAAGGTGCGTGGAGAAGGGAATGAGATGTAGCCAACCCCAAAGGGCAGGCGGCCCGGGAACACGGCGTTGAGACTCGATAAAGAGCAGCGGAGTCGGACGAGACCCTCCTCCGTCTTTGGACGGACGCTCCCATCGAAATCCTGCTTGGGAAGAAAAGAAGACTGGCGCATGATAGCTTCAATGATAAATCGTACTCGGAGGACGGACCATGGACGAATTGAGGTGGCGGCGCCGCGCAGAAGGAATAGAAGTGGGTAATGGGATGCGCAGGTATTCCGCGCTTCCATTTCTGGATCTGCAGCTCCTTCGTCCTTGACGAGAACGTCTCCTCGTGGAATGAGAGCGACAGAGATCATAGACACGTCTTCGACGCTCCTTGTTGTCCCTCCTCGTCCTACAGCTTCGACCGCCTGTCTCGGGTGGCCGGAGGAGCTCAAAGGCGGCAATAGACAGAGCGCACGCCAAGTGGACAAGGCACCGCAAAATCCAGCCCGGAACGTGAAGATGGGGGCGTCGATATGATGCCCCGACAATCCCTTCGCGCGGGCCGCAATGATTAGTTAGTAGTAACAGGAGGTAGAACAAAACCCTTCTAGCTCATATAAATTGTCGAATTATCACGAGTAATCCAGTGTTAGTGGACTACATTTCGGTTCCAGTGCAAACCGTGTGAAAACGGTTTAAAACCGTTTCAGCCGGTCTGTACACGAAAAACGAAACTAAACGTTTAAAAATCGTGTATAAACGATTACAAACGAAATTCTTGGAGCCTTAGGAAGGACCAAATAAACACATCAGAGCTGTGACTGCGCCATAGCCTCAGATCATTTTAGTATTTCTTGCGCGCGTATTTTCTCGGCCGGGTGAAAAGGTTGAGTGGATGACACCATTGAAGTCACCGAAGAGATATTTGGAGGAGGTACATCCGAGGAATGGATGAAGATGAATATTTTGACTGAGATGCCAGAGGTTCGAGAAGGGAACACAATGGTTAGTTGCCAATTACGGTGAAGAAACATCGTAGCCTAGTCCGACAAGAAAAGTACAACGCTCGTAGTCCGTCCACCGTGACGCAGATAAGTCAGCGAAATAAAGTCGGTACGTTGTCGACGATGCATCCGTCGTCCGTAGGACATGGTTGAACTAAGGGCCGTCATCCAAGACAATTCGAAGAAATTCGGTGTATGAATACTTGAGAAATCGGCATGGAAGAATTTCACAGCTACCAGGAACCGAATGTGGAGAAAGACTGGGCGGGGCGTTGGCAAATTTATACGAGAAAACGCCAACTGAATTGGCTGAGTTCATGGCACATAATAGATTTGAGCATCTTACCTCGGAAAGCACTTTGGGAAAGCGGAAGATCGGGCATCGGATAGGATTGTGAGACGTGAGTCGGTTTGATTTGGATTAGGACCGAACGTTCGGATGTATATGTATGCATGCTCGCCCACTGAGCGGTCCGAGCGAAAATACTAAATACATCTATATCCTAGCGCAAGATTTAGAAACGATTTTCGCGCTCAACGTCCATGGTGCCAAAGCGCGCAGACAGACAGTGAGAGAGATTGTGTAGAATTGTTGATAAAGAGAGTTTGGCCGCACGTAGAAGACTAGGAATGTAAGAACCCCTCCCCCCCAAAAAAAAACGCGATTGTACAGATGCGCGTTCCACCGCCCGCCATCCAAACCTCCGAGCTGTTGTGTTCGCTTGAGATCGCTGGAGATGCAGTGAGCCGGGAGGAAGATCAAACAAGGAAAGACGGAGCGCACAGAGGATATAACTAGAGGCATTGGATCCCCGTTCGTCGCAGGTGTCGAGGAACCTGATGTAGCGGGGTGGGCGTGGAAGAGAGGAGAGACGGAATGATGCCTAGATGGCTAGGAACGACGGCGATGGAAAGCTCGCTTTCGGCGAAGAACAACGGCACCGGTCTTGGTCTTGGGGATGGGAATAGATTTGCCTTGCCTGCTTCGCCCGGGCCGAGGAGCGCCAAAGGGGTAGGTAGCGACGATGGCAAGAATGATGTGTCTTCCACTGGGGCCTGGCGTCGATACAGCACAAAAATCGTGGAGCGCAGGGCGCCGCAGCCGGTCTTGGGGGTCTCGGGAGCGCAGGAGAAGCCATCGTATGGCGGGAGAGGCGGGGGAGTGAGAGCCCGTGCTCGAGACGAGAAGATGGTTTAGCCAAGCCAAGCCCGCATCCGCAAAGCCAGTCGATGTACGTATCCTCGTACGATCCATCGACGTTGGCGTTAGCGTGGTTGCGGGATGGAAAGAGCGCCGAGGTGGGGGCGTAACGCGAGGGTGGGTGTACTGGCAGATCAATGCGTTCGTGGTCGACACAGACCGGGACATGGCGGCGGTACCGTACCCCGAAAATGAAGCACCGCACCGCCCTTCTTCTTGAGCGTAAGGAAGGAGGGGTTTTGCCGGAGACCACGTCCTGCGCATCGGGCACGGACGTGCTGGTGGTGTTGTTCCTCGTCTCGAGGAGATTCGCTGCGACGCAGTGAGGCGCCTCGTATTGTGGAAGTGGAACGCGCAGGCGGAAGCGATGCGCATCGCTCCATCTCTTGGGCGCAAGTGCGACTGTACTTGTGGTCGTAGCGGGCTATACAGTGCACGCGAGGCTCTCCGCGCATTGGGCATGTCGCAGACCGGGGCAGATGGCAGCGTCGCGTCGGGGCGGTGCTCACGATCCCCCTCCGCTGCTTGAGCGCACGCGTGCTCAGCCGAAGCCGAAGCACCTGGACGCGATGCGGAACGGGCGCCAGAGTGCGCGCGCCTTGGGCATATATGTAGCGCGGGGCGGTCAGTCGTTTGCCACCGTCTCGCCGC
The DNA here is from genome assembly GCA_014925785.1 of Mycena galopus ATCC 62051. NCBI lineage: Eukaryota > Fungi > Basidiomycota > Agaricomycetes > Agaricales > Mycenaceae > Mycena > Mycena galopus. Next base: position 469,990 of record WIQG01000098.1, read on the forward strand.
CGTATCCGAAGTGAAGTGAAGCGTGGACCGCGAGGAGTGTAGAGGAGGGTGTGGAGAGGAGCCTGACGCAGGATGTGCATGTGGGGGTGGGGCTGGACTCAAATTGCGCCTTGAAGGTCGGGAATTCCCCAGCTAAGCGACACAGACCGTTAGGAAAGCGGGGTGCCACCGACCGGCGATGGAGGGACATCATACCATCGGCATGGTACGAGACCATCATGTGGGCCGGTCGGGCGGATCCGATACAACGCGGTACGGAGCTACTACACGGCGAGTCGGATTAATGTTAACTGATTGTGCTCAAGAATGAGGAGGAGACGTACTGATAAGACTTGTGCGTCGCACGCCCTCTGCGCTGCAGGCCGTAATGGCAGACCAAGGGCACACGCACGGCGCCAGCCAAAAGGACGAGATGTAGCTGAAGCTGAAGAAGGAGGTCGTCATCAGCGCCCTGGCTGGCTATAGGCAGTAGTAGCGAAGCTCCGTACGCTGCGAAGGCAAGTCCATGACGACGCAAAGAGACGTACGCGAGATGGAAGCGGGGAATCGAGGACGCGGAGGGAGCGCGCGCGTTTCGCCTCGAGGGTGCCGGTCGTTCCATGCGTACTTGTTAGGACCGTGCATTTTATTCGGCAGGGCAGGGATCGAAAGCCCAACAATTCTTGCGCAGCTAATCTTGAGCAAATCAAGAGATGGATAGGACTAGGCGGAGACGCACCTAGTGGCTAGTACAGGTGGCTACGCATTCGCCAGCATCGCACATACGCGCAGGAGAGCACTCTCAAGACAGCGAGGAAAGAGCGAGCGCGAAACAGCTCTGGAATGCGACCCACGTCAACAAGAGTGAAAGCAAGAAGGGGGAACAAAACGCGCACAGATGTCATCATGATAGAGTGATCCATCAAGGATGCCGACGCTTTGGTCCGAAGTCGTGTTACGCCCCTGTTCCACCCGGAAATAGCCCTATTCCTCTGAGAATGGCCTTCATACACTTACCTAAGTTAGTATGTAGGTATACAGTATAAACGTATTCTGAGGCTTGCCCCTAAATTTTTAAAAAAAAACCCCGAATTTTTTTCCAAAATGAATAATGTGACGTTATCTTCTCCCTCCCTACAGCTAGTTTATCTCTAGTTAGTACTTACGGCTGGGTGGTCTAAAGGGCTAGATACAGCCGTAATAGATCAAAGTCAAGTCAAGTCAAGACGTTTGGAACGTCATAGGCAACGGTCCCAACATTAACTACACGTGTCTGAAGTTCGCCTCGTTCAAACGTCGTGCTGGGTGTCTGATCTAAAAAAAAAAAGATGCCAAGCGCAGCATGCTTCGCCATGCGTACGTCCCCTAGATGCAAGTCAGATACGAACCCAAACTTGAGCCAACACCTTACCGCGTATCTGTGTGAGGAGCTGCTGCCAGAGGACCCTCGTAAATCAGCGGTAGTAGAATTATAACCCATATTTGACGCACCAGGCGCTCGGACTTGCTCATTTGTGAGCTGGCGAGCACAGCAACATGCTCCTGCCGCGCGGCAGCAGCGGACTCGACATGTAGACGATGTATGCTGATTTGGAGGTTGAACTAAATCGTAAATTCAGCGCACTTGGTCCGTTGACATTGAGAGGGACACATACACTGAACTGCAACATCGCCTCGTCCAACAATCGTCCATGCTCCTCGATTCGACTTTTATGGCGATCTTGGCGAGCGAATCGTCGCCAAACGCTGTCTTGGTCGAGCACATTGAAGAAGCCTTCGATTTTCTGGAATAGTCTGAAGCCAGGGTCGATATTCAAGAGCCTAAGTGAGCGGACGAAAACGAGCACATACATGACGATCTCAACGACGCTCCTCTCCACCTCCGCCGGGAGTTCAACATTGAAATCCTTTGTCTGTCTCCAGATGTCCTGCACGATTTGCGCAGCGCGCTCTGCGAGGTGTTCGCATTCCAGCTTATTCGACTTGATTTTCTAAGATTGCCACCCGTCAGACGAATTTCTGAAAACTGGCGCAAGTCGAAGGCTCACCTCGCTCATCTCTAATAGCACTAGAGCCACGGACACACCCGATTTGAGAGGCGCACAGGCGTCTGCAGACATTTGAATGGCCTTGAGAGCGACTTTCGTTGCGTCGAGCACATCTGAGGTGATCGGATTGGAGAGGACCTGACGCATTCTGACGGCCAAGGCGTCCGGGGTGAGTGTGGTGCGGATACGACGAGTGATCGAGGCCATATGGAACGCTATGAGCTAGGGAGCAGTGAAGGGAGAGGCAAGAGAGGCGGCTGGGTGAACGAAGAGCAACGTGGCGTGCGCGCGGAACGCTGTGGCGTTACACGAGGCATGGGCGCTTCGCTCTACTTTCTCGCCTCTTGAAGCTGTTATGATTGCAGTACTTCGAGAAGAAGGAGTCAAAAGCGATGCTGCAGTGAAAATTGACGCGGGACAAAAGCAGCGGCAAAGACATCGGGAATATTTCCGCAGCACGGGATTGTGTTCGAGTCAGCGAGTGGACAAGCTCAAGGGAAAGCAAGAGGCAGACGGAGAAAGGGGAGCGTTGACGACCGAGGAGTACAGTGGAGGGTGTGGTATGGAGAGGAGCCTGGAGCGGCATGTGTTGTGGGAGTGGGGCCTTGAAGGCCGAGCGACACAGTCCGTTAGGAAAGCGAGGTACCACCGAGGAAGGACGCATGTTGCGAGACCATTCATCACGCCAGCTGGGTCAGGTGGGTCCGATACGACGGGGTGCGGAGCTACTACACGGCGAGTCAGATTAATGTTAGCTGATTGCGCCCTAGGACTTGTGTGGGAACGAGGTCTCACGTGCCGTATACCTTAATGGCAGACCAAGGGCAATTGCGCGGCACCAGTGAAAAGAACGAGATGTAGCTGAAGTCATCAGTGCCCTGGGTGGCTATAGGTAGTAGTCCGTACGTCGCGAAGACAAGTCCGGGGAAAACTAAACAGACGCGCGCGAGAAAGGGAAGCGGGGAATTGAGGACATGGAGGGAGCGAGCGCGTCGCCCCGAGGGTGCCGGCCGTTCAACACGCACTTGTTAGCACCGCGAATTGCATTGGGCAGGGCAGCGATCAAGAGAAAAGCATAGCCCTACAATTCCTGCGCAGCTAATCTTGAGAAAACCAAAAGATGAATAGAACCAGACAGAGACGCACCTAATGGCCAATACAGAATCGCCAGGCATTCTACGCACTCTGTCCAATTGACGCGACAAGAATTTGAGCACTCTCAAGGCAGCGAGGAAAGAGCATGCTACAGCTCTGGAATGCGACCCACGTCAACGGGGATGAGAGAAAGAAGGGGAAAACGCGCACAAATGTCATAGCGTGGTCGAATATTGCGCAATGCGCATCAAAGATCTCGGATTGGTGGGTTAAAACCCAGCACAAGGACTGAGATAGAGCAAGAGTAATTTAAGCGATATTCCCAGAGCCATATTTCTGCGAGAAGGTCGCGTTGTCGGCTTCTCTAGTCTCCTGAAGCTGCGAATGAGTTTTCTCGCCAGAATCCTTATTTAAGCTTTTTTTCGGGAGGTTCAAGGGAGCAGAGCCCTGTAGTTCTTTTGAGGTCTTCGCCGGTGGGAGATTACACGCAATTGAGGCAGCGATACGAATAAAACGCGTCGAGTTGATGTTGGTCAAGAGCAAGCCCGGTTGTTTGGTTCAGGCGTCTTGGCCTTCGCGTCCAAATATGGCTGCCCTGGGGGTATATTATACTCATCAGGTCCACAATATGAACGACGAGTTTACTGAAGGTATACATGTCGTACTGTAAGGGTGGCTATCCTTACAGAGATCCTCAAGATACCGACAGAACACACACCAATTCCAGGGGTTAGATCATGCAAGACCAAGGGGAAATCGGGATTAAAATCCCGTACGTAGGGAGGGGGGGGGGGGGGTCCAGGGTGGGCTGAAAAAAACTTTTCAGTATATAAAGTTTGGAGCTTGAAAATGGCTCATAGGCCATGAGAGGGGTGTCAGGTGGTTGTAATAAACACATATAAGTGCCTAGGGACTTTACAGAATAAGGTTTATCAGTCAGACCTCGTACCTTCTGTGATTGACACCAACTTAGCCCAGTTGAAGTCAACTGTAATCAGTTCTCAGGTCGGAAATTATTGAGCTATTGGAGTGCCGAGTATTAAATTTATCACCTGCACTTGTTAGATGGCATAGATAAGCATATTCAAGCTCACGAAAATGGTAGGAAGCAAGCTTGAAGTAAGCCGGAGATCGGCGGCTGGGCGCGGAGAAACCGGCCCGTCCCTAGGGGTGGGAAACTCCTTCCCTATAAGGAAGGAGGGGGGGGAGGGGGGTCAGCTTGGGGCCGAAAAAAACTTTTCGACCCTATATCCAATTTTCGAATCCCGAGTTCCCCTTGTGCAAGACGCTGGCAGAATGTGGACTGGCCGGCCGTTTGAGTGGCTGGACTTCCGGTTAAAACCTCATGGGACCTAACCACGAGCGGAGTGCGCAAGTGTGCAGGAGGAGTTCTCTCCTCCCAGGTACAAATCCCCGGTGTCCACCAGTACACAAGCGCCGTCGCATGTCGTCCCTTTGCATGATGCATGCGAAAGACCACCGCAAAATTTTACGTACGAGGCACAGGTGCTTCCACGCAGAGCATGGGAGTGCCATCAAAGATCTTTTGAATATCGTAGGCCAGTTTTGCGAGGAGAGGTGTGATCTCCCTTCGCGGCAGAATATCCCGGAAGAATTTGAGGCAGTTATTGGGATTGAGTGTATTGTTGAGTTCAGGTATTTCAGCATAAATCTTGGTTAAAAAGGCCTCCCGAATGGGTTGGAGTTCGATGTGCTCGCATTTGAACATGGCATGAGCAGGGTCCTCAACATATATATAACAGAACCGACAGAGCCGCCATTCCTGAGGCACATTCTTTTTGCCGCGTTCCTTCCATCTTCGCCTTTCGACTGCAAGTGAGTGGCCTGACAGTATCATACGCATAAGTGCACGCCGATATTCTGGAGTCTTGACTCGCAGGTAGTGTCGAAAATCCAGGCTCTTCTTCACCAGTTTATCTGTCTCGCTGTCCATTTCCAAGCGACCCAACAGAAGGTCTCGTACTCGCGAAGACGACTCAATTTCGGCGTCGATCCAGGCTTCCATGGAAAGCTTTACATTTTTCATGACAAGTTCCACATATTTGACTGTAATTTCCAGCATGATATCAAATTCGACTGGGAGGTGGAGACGGGACAGCACAATTCGAAGGTCATTGAACCAAGAAATCTTCTGGGTCCGAGCCACGGTGAGTGAGTCTTGTAGAGCATTCCATGCGGGCCGTTGGTGGTCAAGGTGCAGCCGATAGCATAAAGCCTTCAAGGCGAGGTATACTCGCCGGTATTTAATGGGCCATATGCCTGTCTCCGAAAATAAAACGGCGCGCATAGGTCGAGAGCCGAGTCCAAGCATTCGCCGTAGAAACATCAGTTGAACTTTTTCTAGCATTTTGAGGCCCTTCGAGTCCACGTCCAAACATACATCGCAGCCCGCTGTAAGATATGGATCCACACGGGCCATATACAGTGTTCGTGAATCCCATGTCGGAAGCGACCCTACAAAGCGAGCCAGCCCAAGAATAACATTGGCAATAGTGCGAGCCTTTTTGGCCTTGATCTTGTATTGTTCTCGCCACATGGATTTGGAACCCATTTCGAACCACACTCCCAGATAGCACGCTTTCTTGACGAGCGAAATATCTTGAGTGCCGAGATGAAAAGTCGGAACTGGGAAGTTTGCTCTCAACCAACTCCCAACCGCCAAGTCATTTCTCGTTGCAGTATTGCTTTTTCTCTCACTTGTCCTTGGAGATCTTTTCTAGTATCTGTGACTAAAGAGCACTGTCAACCGCCCGGGTCCTCCTCAGTCTGTAAGGCCGGCATCAGCAAGGGGGGATCAGGATTAAAATTCCGTACGTGGGGAGGGGGGGGGCAGGGTCCAGGTTGGGGTGAAAAAAACTTTTCTCTATATAAAGTTTAGAGCTTCAAAATACCTAATAAACCATGAGGGAGGTGTTGGTTGGTTCAAAGAAACACATATAAATGCCCAGGAAGAGTATAGAAGAAATTTATCAGTCTGAACCCATGTCTTCCATGATTCAAGCCAAATTGAAGCCAACTGTGGTCAGTTCTCAGGTTAGAAATTATTCACCTCTTGCAGTGTTGAGTGTTCAATCTATCACCAACAGTCATTAGATGATATAAAAAAGCATTATCAAGTTCAAGGAGGTGGTGGGAAATAAGTTGAACAGTGGCGGCTGGCCGCGGAGAGATCGGCCCGGCCCTAGAGGTGGGAAACTCCTTCCCTATTAGGAAGGAGGGGGAGGGGGGGTCAACTTAGGGCCGAAAAAAACTTTTCGACCCTATATCCGAATTTCAAATCCCGAACTCCCCTTGGGCATCAGCAAACCCTGGGTCCGGCCGTAGTCAAGGTACCCACTTACGTTGCGCCATGTAAGGTAGGGGACAGACAAGTGCGGTTGCCCCACGTGATCGATTAGCCTTATTGGGAAGATTGTTATATTTTCACTGAAATCAGCCTGTTCTCAGACAAAAATGAAAAATCTGGCTCCACAGTTCTGTGTGAATGTATCATAAGACGGCTCCCAAATATTTTGAGGAGTTTCAGTGCAGAAATGGAGGACTAGTTCCAAAATGATCAGACATTGATGGTCTTTTCTGTCCACATCAATCGTATTGCCTGGCCACATCAATTTGGGAACTCGTTCCCCATTTCTCGACCAAAATTCCTCAAAATATTTGGAAGTAGTCTTATGATTGATTCGCGCAGAAAAGTGGAGCCATATTTTTTATTTCAGTCTGAGAACAGGTTGATTTCAGTCCAAATATAACAATCTTCCCAATAAGGCTAATCAATCACGTGGGGCAACCACACTTGTCTGTCCCCTACCTTACACCGCCAAAGTGCCACCAGGTTTCCGTCAGCTGGGAAGTTCAGATGGTGCCTATGTTTCTTGCCAGCTGGGGTCCAGCTGGTGCCAGGTGGATTCTGGCTGCGCTTCGCAGCTGAAATCCCAGCTTCCCACCAGCTGTAATTCACATGGCCACAACCTGGTATTGCCAGCTGCCCTCCAGACTGTATTTGAATAATATATACCATTCCCTTACAATATTTAATTAGTACCTTCAGATGCCAATGCACTCGTCTTTGATACGGCGAACGACTCGCCTTCGCTTGATTTCGGGAATTGCAAAATGATACAATTTGAAAGCCGGGCTTCAAGGTGAAGTAATATTAGTGCTGCGTAGATTAAATACCTCAGTGGGCCAGCCATCCAGTCCAAAGTATTTTGATGTATGGTTTATTTGCACTGTCGCGACTTGGTCACGACTTGGTCACGATTGCGATCCTGCGTGGGTCCGTGCGCGCGTCTTTGACGTTTGACAGGCCATCAACACCACGTGCATGTTGGTCGCTTCACATCGCTTTCCTCCCACTTTCATCATCCTCCACCCTTGCTGCTATCTGCACTTTTCTCTGGCGTGAATGAGAGGTCCATCGGATGAAGCCTTCGCTTGAGATTCCCGTACAGTTTCACCAGCAAAGATGCTGCGCAAGGAGATGAGTGGTGCGTCCCGTACCCGACCACGCAAAGCTCCCCTCCTCGTGAGAGACGTCGAAACTCTCTTTCGCATCTGTCTCATGGGAGCCACCATGCCTCCCTCCCCGACGCTGGTGCTGGTCCTATATCTTCAACGTCGCAATTTCAATGTCAGGCGTACCCGCATCAAGTCCGGACACCCTCAAGGCATGCTCAAGCTTCGCTTCAATGCTCAAACTCGCCCTAGAAAAAATAAGACCTGTCCCTGGAAGAATGCTTTGTTCTGTATGATTTCAAGGCCCCGAATCGAACTCTGTATGTTCTGTGTGTTGCGAGCCCATTCAAGTCGGGCTTCGGTCCCACTACAAGCCCAACATCCACTCTGGAGGTTTCTATCCTTACGCAGTTGTCGCGCACGGGCTCCAAGTCCCCAAGCAAGAAAATGACCCCGCGCAAGTTATGGCGGTCAAGTATGTTTCTCCATTCTGTCGCCGCCTACCCCGGCCACAGTGCGTCAAGTTTGGGACCAGCTCAAAGAAAACTGAGGCTCATACTGAGGCCGTGATTTCAAGAACGTTGGTTCGTCTTCGTCGCCCTCTATACCGTCAGCAGATGTATAATTTTTCATCGGGGCTTTGTCGCATCCCAACAGAGGACCAGAATAAGCGCGACATCTAAAACCATACCCTCGACAGCGAGGGTGGCAATAACATCCAGCAAGATGGTAATGTTATCGACGCCAGCATTATTAGCCGCCATGTGCTCAATGAGGTGCAATGTAGAGTAGATCCAAACTGATAATCCTCTTTGTATATTCTCTGCTCAGATCAATGCATACGATCGTGATTCAAACTGCAAACAGAAAGCAATTAAATTGAACTAGACGGCCGTACATAATTCATCTGACGCAATACCTGTATGCCAGCCTTGCCCCCCAGCTGGCCCCCAGCTGAGCTGGCACCATGCTGGACCCATACAAGATTTGTCCTGGTGTCAGCCTGGATCACAGCTGGTGGCCAGCCTCTGTTGGGATGTGTCGTACATGTCGCCGTCAGCTGGCCCCCACCTGCCCGCCATTTGGCGGTGTAGTGCCTGTAGCAAGGGGAAAGTGATCTCGCATGGCAAGGCAGTGTTGTGGTCACGTGGATTCCGCATTTGGGTGCATCACCGAGCATCCTATACTGGAGCATTTCGACCAAGTGTATGGTCACTGGTCACAGCGGTGGCCGAACCGAACACTTAGTGAAAGAGGTCACAGGTCACAAGAGGCGTCGAACAGTTGGCCGTTTGAATATTTTTATAGCTTAAAAATCCATTTTTTTCCCTCCAAAATTGCAATGCTTTGACCTCCAGAAGCATGCTGGTGGTATTTTGAAGCCGAAATCCCCACGGTACATAAAATGACGAGTTATTACTCCTCCCACATATCCTTGCCGCCATAAGGATTGGGAGCCTTAGTGCTTCTCTTCCGACGTCGAACAGCTAAGGGTAGGTCATTGGCAACAATGTCGAGCTCCGTGTCCTCCACCACGCCATCCCGAGCCAAATTTCCCGCCTTGTCCACTGCAAAGCCATCAGGAAGCTTGGGAATTCCCGGCTTCGACGTGGTTGATTAGAACCTCGAGAGGGACATCACTCTCGTCATCATATGGCATCTGGTCGTCCGATGGAAAAGGAAGCTCTTTGACTTCGGTATTTCCTGGCATCACTCTCGCCGCTGTGAGTTCCTGATGAAGTGTTGGATTCTTGTTTGGAAGATCTCGGAGAGCCGCCAGAGCTTCTGGTGATGTTAAGCTGGCATGCGACAAATGAAATGGGCCAGCGTCACAAACATCTCGTTTAATGAGTGGAGGGACATCTTGCCATTTCTTTCCTTGAGAGACCCAGTCTGCTTTATGGAATACTTCCATGCTAGCGCAAGAGGACGACAGCAGAGGAGGCGAAGTAAAATTTCAACGAAATTGTCTGATTGATGCCACTGGCAATTGGCCATGATCCCTCGCCTATTTTGGCCCAATATTGGCGAACTACAGTAAGCATTTCAACAAACGAACACCTGTGGTTCACTAGAACTGTTGTAGTCTGATAGTAATCACAGGTTGCTTGTTGGCGGACCGTCGAATTACGTAAAAGAGTGGCTGTACCTAAGGACATTCTTTCTTTTGTATCATAATGAATACACTCTGTGAATATCTTGAAATATTTATTCGTGTTCGTGAGGCAAAATGAAGGAGATCTTCCAGCGAGAATCAAGTGTTTTATTGCCCTCATCCTTCCAGCCAGAATCAACCGAAAAACTGTTTAGATAATACCGTGTGAACAAACTCATCTCATATCGTTACAACGGCTGCATCTTTTGCTTAGTTGTAAGGTAATATTTCTTTCATTAAAGAATTTTCTATAAGCTCAAATATTTGTGGAATTATTACCCCAGAAGGCGTCCGAGAACAAGACCGCAAATAGTGATTGGTTCCTTTTACGTAATCTGTCAGTCCGCCAACAAGCGACCTGTGATTACTAACAGACCATATGCAGATACATCTTGATTGTCATCTGTATATTGGTTCTGTTACAGAGACTAGAACTGTTGGGATCTCGGGTGAACATTTTGACAAACAAACACTTGAAATAGGTGTCACAGGTCCCAAGGACGACTGAACTGATGGGAAACGAACAGTTGAGGTCACAGGTCACAACCGGCGAACAGTTGGTCGAAATGCTACAGTAATTTCGTGAAATCTTTCAAGTAGGAGGAAGGAAATAAGGGACGTAGGGGGTATATCATAGCAATATGACCCAAGATGTCAAATTTCTATGAGGTTTGGGTGTTTTTGAGTATATACAAGAAGAGTGGGAGTGGGACTCACCTATTTACGCGAGTTGCACTTTTGATGGTGAGTATTATGAGAAGAGTGGGAGTGGGACAGTGGCAAAAATTTCGCTTTGCCCCTAAGCCTTTTTGGGACGATTACCTTTTTGGGAAGCTTCGGCGGAAGGACGGCAGTCAAAACGGTGCCGAAATGCCGTGTCAATTCAAAAATTACAAGTTCAGCGTACAAGCATACAAAACTACTCTGGGGCATACGGTAAAAGGGAGGAGGATAAGAGGGAGGGGGTAAGTGGGAGAGGGGTAGGGTAGGCATGCATAATTGGGTAGGTACTTATGTTAGATGTAATGAGCATCCAAAACAGAACATAGCTGGCAGCGTCGATGGGTGAACACATGGGTGCGCGAAACCTCCATGATGCTGAGAGAATGATGGCTCAGCCGACGTTGCGTCATGGGGTCGTGTGTGGCGAGGTCGCCGAAGAGCTTTGAGTGTCGTCTCCGTGGGACGCATTGGCACCATGTCGCCGTGGAAAGTGTGTTGCTCAAGGAAGTGGTGGAGACAGGAGCAGTGACATTGTGTATCTTGCATGAGGCTTTAGGTTCGAGTGGACAGTGTTTTAAGCATGAATGATTCTTGCAATGAGTGTTTGAGGATTGGTGGCAAGTGAATGTATGCAACGTGAGGAGCGTTTGTATGGGGAGGGGTGTGATGGGAGGAGACAGTCGCAGGGGCAGGACTAGTAACTGTATGGCGAGCGTAGTCGGAGGTGACGGGCGCAGGGGCAGAGCAGTTGTGTGCCGAATGGTGTTTGGAACGACACCCACTGGCCAAAACTTGAAGCGTGGACCATGGGACACTGGAGCAGATAAATTAGTAAACGGCGAGACACAGAGACATGCGTAAACGTACAACTGAGAATTAAGAATCATTATTTGGTCCTCCATTTGTGCATAGCTTGGGAGCAGAGAGGTGTCAAGATCTGAAAGTGCGCGGAAGGCGCAGTACCTCAGTCTCCCGCAATGTGGGATCAAAGACTGTATATTAAATACCTGAAAGTGCGCGGAAGGCGCAGTACTACAGGATATAAGTAAATAAGATAATACAGTAAGTAAGGAAACTCACCCTCAGTCTCCCGCAATGTGGGATCAAAGACTGAGGGCAATGTACGAACGCGCATGGTTTATATCTGTCTACTGCTGTACCAGCTGACATCGGATCAATGATTGACACGGACCGGAGGCCGGGGCGCTCCGTGGATAAACTCATTTCCTGACACCCCCACTCGACCCAGGCCGTAGTCCCATTGATAAACAGAACTTTAGGTGCTTCTCGTGGGGAAGAGCTTTTGTGAAGATGTCGGCCACCATGTCTTCAGTTGGATACCAGAGGACTATGCATTCACCATGTCTCACCAAGTCATCCCGAACAAAATGATATTTGCGTTGGATATGCTGGGTTCGAGCACGATGCTGTGGGTCTCTAGCCAGGATGATAGCAGCTCGATTGTCACACCGCAATTCAGTGGGACTCTGTTGTGGTTGACCAAGTTCTTCGAAGAATGATCTAAGCCAAGCCAGGTGCTGTCCTGCATTTGCAAGGCCAATGTATTCGCTTTCAGTTGAAGATAAAGCTACCATGGATTGTCGGCGGCTTGACCACCCAATAGCTCCACGATTTGCCATGAAAACATAACCGGAAGTAGACCGAGAAGTGTCTCTATCTCCATTCCAATTTGCATCACTGTAGCCGTAGAATGTCAAATCCATTCCGGGATCTGCTCCATCAAAATGTAAAGCCCAGTCTCGTGTGCCTTTGAGGTAACGAAGGAGTCGCTTAGCGGCAGCCCAGTGAGCCCGTTTAGGATTTGCACTGAAACGTCCCAGAACACCGACAGTATGTGCAATGTCTGGTCGAGTTCCAAGCATGGCGTACATAGAAGATCCGACAATGCTCTGATATGAGACAATAGGTCCTCCTTCGACAAGAGCCATTTGATGAATGGTCTCGTCATTTTCGGGATCAATCGCACTGAGATCGGTACCAGTGGCCATTGGGGTGAAAACAGGTTTGCAATCTGTCATGCCGTAGCGTGCAAGGACTTTGTCAATATATTGACGCTGGTTCAGTGCAATTGTTCGCTTTTTGCGATCACGGACAATTTCAATTCCAAGCAGATATTTGGCTGGACCCAAGTCTCGCATTTTGAAGCTGGATGAGAGTAAGCCTTTTACTTTTCGGGAAAAGTCCTTGGAGGTGGCAGCGACAAGAAGGTCGTCAACATAGACAACTACAAAGCAGGTCTGTTTGCCTTCCTTGTACACATAAAGACAAGTCTCTGAGTTCAGTCGATGGAAACCAAGTTTCAGAAGTTTAGAATCCAAGGTTCTGTTCCATGTTCTTCCTGCCTGCTTGAGACCATACAGGGATCGTTTCAATCTCCAACAATGACCCTCTGGAATTTCAACACAGCTCGGAGGCATCATGTAGATTTCCTCCTGGAGCTCACCATTAAGGTAGGCAGTGGAAACATCCATTTGATCAAGCTCTAGATCGTGCTTTGCAGCAAGGGCACAGATTATGCGAACAGACTCTAGGTTTGCCGTTGGAGCAAAAACCTCTTTGTAGTCAATGCCTTCTTTTTGTGTGTCACCTCGAGCGACGATGCGGACTTTGTACCGTGCTGGTTGACCCTTCTCATCTCGTTTGATTTTGGGAACAACTTTGGACTTGATCGGCTTAACATTCTCAGGAATTGGAACGATGTCATAAACATCATTCTCCTGGAATGCAGCAAGTTCCTCATTAAGTCCGGCCATCCACTCATCAATGTTAGGGCTGCTCATAGCTTCTTGCCAACTAGCTGGATCAAGAGGGTCCTGTGCAGCAAAAGCTTCTGCAATGACTTCATCAAGATTTGCAAGAAGAACTGCTTCAGGTGCATCAGAATCGGAGTCAAGTTCCGCTGTAGGTGAGGGAGGAGTAGCTTCAGATGCTTCTTTTCGTGCTGCAGTTTCTGCTGCACGCTGAGCCTTGGTTTGACTCTGTTTTCCCTCTGCAATACGCTCATATTCAGCGCTCGGATGCTTAGCAGGTGCACGTTGGCGAGTTGACTTTCGAGGAAGATTGAATCTAACACCAGCAACTTTAGGCAGTGGTGGATTCCCCTTGTCAGAAGGGTGTTGAACGGGTGGACCATCATCTGGTGATGAAGGCTGAGAATCAGCCTGAGGTAAGCTGTCCTCTGGTGGAGCTACAGAGATCTGAGGTCCCCCCACTGAACCTGATACAGGTGGTGTGAGAATGACCTCATCATCATCATCATCACCATAATACGGTGTATCACTCGGCAGTAGACTCTGAGAAAGCTTTTCAAATTCCTCTCGAGAAGTACCCACTGGCTCTAGGGGAGGCTGTACTGTAGTGGAGGGTTCCTCATCATTAAACCTGACATGTCTTGAGGTTATGATTGAACCATATGTTCCATCCTTGTTGATGGGAAGTAGATCATATGCTTTACTGCCTTCATGATATCCGACAAAAACACAGCGCTCTGCCTTATTACCAAACTTCTGTTTGTGGCGCTTCTCCTTTGGAATGAGTGGGTAGGCTCGACATCCAAATCGGTGCATGTGATGAACATTCACTGGGCGATCAAATAATTTCTCATGTGGAATGCGAAAGTTCTGAGAAGAGGTTGGGGTGCGATTGATAGTATATGCAGCTGCACTCAAGGCGAAGTTCCAGAATTTACGAGGCAATCGAGAATCAATGAGCATTGTAGTTGCCCGTGTGACCAAGGTTTGATTCATACGTTCTGCAACACCATCCTGTTCTGGTGTATATGGTGCAGTAGTTTCATGTATGATTCCGAGTCTCTTGAATTCAGCCTCCATCTGGTGAGATGTGAATTCACCTCCTCCGTCTGTTCGGAAAAATCTGGTCCAGCCTGCACAGAACTCCCAATTGGCAACATGTGCACGGAAGAAATTTTCAACATGCTGTCGCCATTCTCTCAAGAGCTTATAGATCTCAGATTTCTTTTTCGCAAATAGAACCCATACATGGGAGCCCCAATGATCTACCACCACAGCCCAGTAGCGTAAACCACCAGGAGCTGCAGGTGTCACAGGTCCACCAACGTCACAAGAGACAATGTCCAGCGGACCACGAGCTTTAGTCTGGCTTTTGGAAAATGGTAGTTTCTTCATTTTTCCTAGAACACAAGCTTCGCAGAATTTTGGTTGACCAGTCAAAGACGTGATTTCACCCAGGCGGCCCTTGCTCACAGAGTTTTGAAGCAACTGATAGTTTGTGTGCCCAGAAATTCTATGAAGATGGTTGATGTCCATCGCAAATAAAGCATGTGGATCTTTGCTCAATGGAGTGCAAGTAATGTGATAGAGACCTTTTCGGTGTTTTGCCTCCACCATTCGCTTTCCATGAGAATCACGGACAATACATTCCGCTCCCTCAAAAGTGCATTTGTATCCAGCTTTGGCTAATTGCTGGACAGATACAAGGGTGATACCAAAAGAGGGTACATGCAATGAACACTTTAATGATAGCTTGGTCATTCCACGCTTTGTTTTACAAGAAAACCAAACAGTACCAATGCCGACAGCATCGCAGTATGTGTCATTTCCCAGGCGAACTTTTCTCGGAGGATTGAGAACTTGGTAAGTCCCTGTTTCAAACCAGTCAGCATTTGGTGTCATCACCCGGGATGCTCCAGAGTCAAGTACAATAACCCAACTTGAGTCAGTTGAATCACTCGAGATATAAGCGGACATAGCAGCATAGGATTTGGAAGATACAGAAGCTACAGCTAAGTTTGCATTATCCTCGTCATCTGAATCAGAGTCAGAGGCAGTAGAATGGTTTGCCTTTCCCTTAGGACGCTTGCTCCGTTTACCAGGTTTTCCCTTCTTTTTCTCCAAAGCAAAAGCCTTCATTTGGTTGCACTGGTCAGTTGTGTGTGATGTGTTCTGCCCATGGATGAGGCAGTGCTTGTCAGCACTGGCAGAGGGTTTCCCTTTGTTGGAGTTCTGCAGTTTGGCTGCCAAAGCAGCTTCATCCTCTTTGGGACCATGTGGTTTCCCAAGAGCAAGCAAACGGGCTCGAACTTTATCCCAGGTCATCCCAGTGCCTAGAGAAGAAACAATATTCCCTTTGATTCCAGTCCAAAAGCTGTCATCTGGCAAGGTGCTGAGCAGGATGAGGGGCTGAAGATCTGGCGAAAATGGATATTTTAACCGGGAAAGACGGTCAAAATAGCCCTTGATAAGGCCAATGTGGGTTTCGATCTTTGCACGATCAATGAGTTCTGCCTCACTCTCGACCACCAGTTTAGTGGCAAAGAGGTTTGCAAGAATACCCATTGCAGTGTCAGCTCGATTATCATCCTCGAAACGTGCTCGAAGGGTAGCCCAGAGAGTTCCAGCATTGGATTCATCAACATACTCCATGCGCAGTTCGGCTGACAGGAATTTATTAATGATTCCCAAAGCACGACTGTTGCGCTCTGAAGGTGTGTCCTTGAATGCAACCCCAGCAGGAACAGTAGCTGTGACAGTAGATACAGTGGCAGCAGCAGCAGTGGTAGCATCGGCAACAGAGGCAGCTTGAATCACAGTCTGTATCAAAGTGAACACGCCTTCACGGCGGAGCTCTATCTGTGTGTTGACGCGGAACATCGGCCAGTCCTCGGCACCTGAAAGCTCCGTGGGAGCGGAAGAAGGAGTGATTGACATCTGTGGAAAAATCCGAGGTGATGTCGGAAGTGGGTCGTGGGATTGATGCGAGGCAATGCTCGCGATGCTTCTAGCTCTGATGAGCGAGCAGTGAGTCTTGCTTGAAGGTACGTTGTTAGAGCGCGAGCTCGGGGCCCATAACCTGTCAAGATCTGAAAGTGCGCGGAAGGCGCAGTACCTCAGTCTCCCGCAATGTGGGATCAAAGACTGTATATTAAATACCTGAAAGTGCGCGGAAGGCGCAGTACTACAGGATATAAGTAAATAAGATAATACAGTAAGTAAGGAAACTCACCCTCAGTCTCCCGCAATGTGGGATCAAAGACTGAGGGCAATGTACGAACGCGCATGGTTTATATCTGTCTACTGCTGTACCAGCTGACATCGGATCAATGATTGACACGGACCGGAGGCCGGGGCGCTCCGTGGATAAACTCATTTCCTGACAAGAGGTACAGCTTGCATCCCTCTTTGGGGCAGCAAACTTGTTGAGAATTTATGTCCATTATGGCGTGGTGGCGAAACAGCATGGAGGGCAGGGTGAATGATGGTGGAAGGAGACGAAGAGCAGTGACGTGCTGATGTTGTTTTTCAAGAGTTTGCCAGCCATGAATGCCGCTGATGCCAAATTTTGGCTGGGCTGTCCCAAAAAGGTAGTTGTCCCAAAAAGGCTCAGGGGTAAAAGCGAAAAGTATTGAGTGGAGTGGGACTCGCCTATTTATGTGAGTCCCACTTTCGATGGTCTTCGCATCAATGCACATCAAACAATCATTCCTCGGCAACGAGGCACCAATTCCGTGGTGTTTAGCATGTATTTCCCCTTGGCACTCGCCAAGCCCACTGCATAGCGCATCCACTCTCTGCAAAGGCCCACTGTATAGTGGGTTCCTTGTAAAGTCGACCCTTGTCCCAAAATGGAGTGGGGGTGTTGAGCACAGGACGCAAATCAAGGCAGAAAGCATGGGTCAGCGAGAATCACAACAATTTAAGAACCTAGTTCTCGTTCAATTCAAATACAGTAGTTAACCCCAAAGCGAAACACCACGTGGAAGTGAAACATCGCAATGTTCACTCACTTTGGGGTGTCAGATGAACTGGAAATTTTGGGACACAAATCTCCTCCCTATATTACTTAGAGGTCCAAAATATCTTGTGGAAATATGGTGTGTGGTCCTCATGCTACACTGATTTAGATCCAGTCATCAAATTGCTGCTGTCAGGGGAACCCCCTGTCCGGCCGTCCAGCTGTCCGTCCGTCCGGCTGTCCGTCTGTCCGGCTGTCCGTCCGTCCGGCTGTCCGTCCGTTCGGCTCCGGCCCATTGCACTGCCCCGCTTCTGCGCTCGATCCTTCGTCTGGAGCCCCTTCCTCGTCTGGCCTCGCCCATTCGTCCGGCCTCCTGTCCGGAACCCAGGCCACGCCTCCACTCGGAATGTCGCCCCCCGTCCCTCCAGACTCCGTTCCCCCTCGCTTGCCTTTGTCTGGCCGCTCGCACTGGAACGTGCTATGTGATCAAGCTCGGGCCCAATGCCAATCACTTTGGGCACGTGCTACTAGCTAGTACCTATTTGTTATATAAACCTCGCCTAGCATGGGAATCCTCATCCTTTCTTCTCTTCGGATTCTCCCGCTAGGTGCGTATTCCTAGACTCTGTATTTAGTACTGTCAATTGAGTTACTTCGGATTCTCCCGCTAGTTCCCGCGCTCCTGCGTTGAGCTGAGGTTGCCCTTACAGCAGAAGAAAGGATCTAAGGGATCAACCGGTCAAGATTGGGAAGTTTGGTGTAGACTCAGACTCGGACCGCTACACCAGTGCTCCGGCCTCCCCCACTTCTGATCTCGACCCCTCCTCCCCAATGGACGCCCCGACGCCCGGAAACGGGGCCGTGCAACCCGAGCTCCCAGATGTTCACATCCCGGACTCAGCTCCCGACCCCGAAACCCGGCTGACAGCAGTTGAAGACTCTCTCGCGAACATCGAAGTCTTACTCCTCCGCGTTTTACACAATAGTCAAAATCCACCCGCAGCTGCCCCCATCCCTGCCGCTCCGGCTCCAGCGGCGTGTCCAGACTTCACCACCCTCACCCCCGCAGCAAAATCGGTTCTCCCGCTGAACCCCCCGTCCGTTTTCGACAGTGACCGGACGCAAGGGCGGATGTTCCTCCACTCCGTCCTTATGTACCTCCGATTGGTTCCCGAAGCCTTTATGGTCCACAGACAGGTCGTAGAGGAAAATCTCTTGCGGTACGCCATGTCTTTTATGGCGCTGAACAATGTGCTCCGAACTAAACCCAAACAATCCAATTATCACCCAAATGTAACCCAAGTCTTTCCAATATAAGCAGTGATGCCCACAGAAATAAGACGAGGATCAGAAAATAGGCTGATCAGAGGAAGCAAGAGCTGAGATACAGACAAGTGGTAGTCCCTTGTACAGGGCCTAACAGTAGGTTGAAGGGAAGGTATAAGATTCCCACAGAAAGATGAACCTTCACCACAAGATATCACCAGGAATTGGCCTGAGAGATAATCGAGCAATGGAATAAGATAGTTTAAGAGCTTTGCAGCTATGAGACAAGCAAGTGTTGTGGTGGTGGTTGTGTCCGGAGACGTGCAAGAGACCTCCTAGAGGCAAACAATAGACTATTTCCACGAGGATATATGCCTGAAAGCTTATTTCCCAGAGAACCCGATGACGATTTGATGATGAGCGATGACAATGACGATAAAACGATTTCGATTCCAGAACTATGTAGCCTCAATCACGCCATAAGACGTTTCCAGTAACCAACTCCTTATTCCAACAGAAAGGCGTCCCAATGTTAAAGTCCAACAATGATACACACTGCGCCAACCCCAGAAATAGCCCAAATTGCAAGTGTTATGCCTACTAGTACAAGGGGATTCTGTGTCCTACTCATAATAATGTCCCAACTACTTATACAAATCCCAAAATCATATGAAAGTCCTCGAACCAGGCAGAAATTAGTAAAATGGCCCGAGATTGTCCCTCCTTTCCCGTTTATCCGTCAGAGGGATAGCTGGGAGTGTATTGCCATTGGCCAGTGCCCAGGTAGTCCCTGATTTCCCGACCATGCAGCTTTTGTCATCCAGGATATTTGAAAACACCAGTCCCCTGGCTGACTGATATCGCGTCGTCCATCTATTCCTTTTGTCTCCTGTCCCTTTCTCGTAGCTCCTGACCATCAGATCTTATTCTCCTGGCCTCCAGCTTTCCATAGATACCCCTAGTGTAACCTTTTCCCAGAACAGTTTCTTATTCCCAACTTCGCTTCCTCAGAATAAGATCAATCCCATCAGATTGTCTTAACCGACCTTCGCTTATCCTGGAACTCCTCCGGTATGAGCTTCCTCGAGCCTTGCACACCTGTCACATGAAGGCCTTGCCTTTAGCCGAGCAGAAATAAGCTTATTCCCGCATGTCCCGTTGTAAGTATTTCTGGCTTATTTCTCGTTGTGTAAATAAGCCCCAGAAATAGTCTCTTCAGAGGTTTGTGGACTACACTCTCCTCTACGGTTTTCGAGGTGAGCACTGCCAGTCCGCAGGATAGTCACCTACCCTTTGTACCCGTTACTCTGTGATCCTGACCCTGCCAGCTATACTGAGACCGTATACTAGCTCTCAGAAATAAGCCTATACTGTAATCAGACTATTCCGAAACGCGCGAAAAGTGCGGTGTTTAGGTATAGTTCAATTCCAGACAGTTCATCGGCGTTGTCCTCCTCTTCCCATTCTTCCCACAACCGGGCGCTTGCAGGCAGGAGGACAGCAGGAGAATCGTAGGGTTTGTTTCTGCCAATCTATCTCTGGGTTGTGTTGTTTCAGCCAGTTGAACCCGATGATTACGTCGCTTTTCCTGGTGTCCATTACCGCGAATGAGAACACCTCGGCGTGGTCCTGAACTCGGAGTCACATGCGTGCGACGTGTGTGATACGGCCCCCTTTGTTAAGGGTGCCGGTCTGTGTTGTAAACTGGGACAGCGACGGACAGAGGTTCTACCTCCAAACCATGTTCCTCCACGAACTGCTGGATAATGAACTCATTGGTTGCTCCGCTGTCCACTAACCCGGCGACCGTATAGCCTTTTAGGTTATTTAGCCCTTCCAGGGTCATTGGGAGCATCATAGAGTTCCCAGTGGCCCGAACGTATTGTGGTGGGTTCTTCAAATTGTCCAGGAGATCCAGAGCATCGGGGAAGTAAGCCGTGCATATTTCCTTGACCATTTCGTCGTTTATTTCCTGTCTCCGAGCTGGGTGGGTCAATAATTTCCCTAGCCTTCCAATCTTGTGTGCGAGCCCGGGGTGCAACCCAATGCGCGCTTCCGAGGGGGAGTCTGCGCCATTCCGCTTTCTCCCGCTCGAGCTTCCGGGGTTTCTTTCCCCTTCGCATAGAGTCCGAGGGAGAAGTGGCTCCCTCACTCCCAACCTTAACCTCCACTGTGTCTTCCTCCATACCGGGTTCTTCGATAGTTAAAACAGAGAATGAATTCTTCGAAGTTGTTACAGGTGTGGGGGGTATACGAGAATCCGAGGGCACAGTCTTCATTCGGATTCGTCAGGAAAATCCTCCTTCCCGAGCTGCTCTTGTATCATTTCCGCTACTAAGGCGCAGAACTGCGGATTGGTGGGTCCTCTGGAGGTACAGTTCCTAGCCAGATGCCCGGGTTCCCCGCACTGGTAACACTTCGGGATCGGCTTCCTACTAACGGTGCGGTCTATATCCATAGGGGTGGGTCCCACGGCCGGGGCTACACCCGTGGTAGTTGGGGGTGTGGGAGTGGCTGCTGGTGGATTTACGAAAGGAGTGCGATGCTCGTTCCTGCGGAAGAAGTTCCCCGGGTTCTGGTTCTGGTTCTGTTGTACCCTTGGAACCGGAATAGGGCGGTCGCGGAGGGCGCCATCCATGACATGGAAGGCGCGGCGCAAGTCGTTGTGCTTGATGACCGCAACCTTCCAACCGGCTTAGGTGATGGGTAGCATAGCTTGTCCATAGACAGCTTGCAGGACCGGTTTCTGGATACCCTGCTTGAGAAGCCGGACGAGGGTGGTCTCGTCGTAACCCGCCGTGTTGTTGTAGGTGTCCAGGAGTGTGAAGTACTCCGTGGCTGTCCCCGCGTTCTGGCGCAGCTTCTCGATTTTAGCCTGCGCAATCTCCACCTGTGCCCCTCCTTTGAAGGCATCGATGAGGTTCCTCTCGAACTCCTCATAGTCTCCATAGAGTTTGGTACCGGGTTCCTTCGGGTTACACATGGCCTGCACAACGTTGTTGGCCCACGCAGCCGCCGACCCTTCCTTCATATAGGACAGGACGAAGGCGATCTTCGCGCTATCTTTCTCGTATGTTGGGTTGTCCAGGAAGTGCAACCAGCACTCTACCAGGTAGGAGTCCACTAACTCGGAGTCCCCCTTAAACGGAGTCGAGGCCGCGACGCACGCGGTCTTCGTGTTCTTGGCGTCCTTGGGCCCCCCTGCTGAGGCTTTTCCCAAGGCTGCAAGAGCATCGTGCAGAAGCCCGCTGGCCTGCTGGTTGTCTTCGCACAGCGACTGGTTCTCCCCTCGTAGATGCCCAAGTTCCTCCTGCATCGTCCCAAACTGCCCTCCCACATGTTGGAGGGCCTGTAACAGAAGGCTATCCCTCTCATCGCCTGTCAAGGCGCCAAAGTTCTCCATCGTGGGGAGCACGAATTCTCCTGTCATCATGTTACGTCCAGTCGGGTTCACCGTGTAGAGACACTATTCTTTTGTCAGCCAGAGCAGATTCCGGGTTCTGGGGTGACAAGGGCGACTGAAGCACGATGAGGTCCAACGAATAAGTCTGGATTTTACACTAGAATAGTGTAAAGTACAGGACAATAGGTACAGCTTATATACTATAGGGCCTAGGGGCCGTAGCCAAGGTACCATGTCAGATCACAACGGATAGGGTAAATGAAAGATAGATGAAGGGGTATATGAGCGTAAAGAAGACAATCGGGAACCCGGTGTGTTGGGGAACCGATTGAAGTCCCAAAAGGGAACTCGTAGTTCGATTGATCAGATAGTTGATCTGATCAATGATCGGGTTTCTGGAACTGTTCGGGTTCTGGAACCCGAAATGAAAAGTCAGTTCATGACATATCTGTGCTTGCGGAGAAGGTCGGAAGCTTGGCCCTACTGAAAATCCAGAGTGCAGTGCTGCGAGGAAACATGGAATGCGGGCCGAAGCCGATTTGATGTGTGGTATTGGCGGCGTTGATTAATTGCCAATGTTGGAATGGGGCTGCTTCGATGTTTCGTCGGCTCAGCAAGCAGTAAGGCTCCAACCTTTTAGTTTTCGTGTACAGAGAAGCATACAATAAATGAAAACGGTTTCAAACCGTGTAAAACAGTTTAAAACAGTTTATAAACAGTTTGCTGGGGGGGTGCATACAAAACACATTACTTTTATCCCCGCCCGCAATCTACGTTACATCTTCGTGAGCATGGCCTCCATAATGGTCTTCAGCTCCAGTGATGCTCCGGACTTGTAGCAGAGATGGTGTGCACTGGAGAAGAGCCGTTCAACTGAGACCTTGGTGCCATGAATGGCAAGAAGTCGCGCACCATTTTTTTTTTTTTGGTGGTACGCGGAGGTAAGGGGACAACCAACAAGGTTGGCCTCCCCGAACCTATGGTAAGTATGGGGGACCTAAGGACCCCCAAGAAGAGTGAGTGTTTCCACCCCTGAGGAAATGCCTTACGCACTAGCCTAAGCTGTAGTGTGGGGCTCGCTCCTGCCTTTATCTATTCTGGCCGCGTCGCCCTACAGGCGGGGACGGTGGTCTTTGTGACCTATCAACAGCTATACCCACTAAAACCTCAGGTCCTCTCAGCCAGTCATCTGGCAATTGACCTTCGTCTTTGAGAACACACCTCCAGGTACCAAGTGCCAGAGAGGGAGCAACAGAGTATTGTTTTCCATACTTAAGAGTATTGGTGAGATTATGGTCAATCTCAATTCGCGCATTTATGGCGAACACCCACTTGTTTGAACTTCATGGTCAGACGGTGGGTCCATGCCTTCTCACCCAACAACAAACTCGCAGTGGAGTTTCCAGATGAGGTGTGTGGATCCGGTAACAAGAATCTTATAAAGTCTATCATCAGCAGAGATAATCGGGAACTCCGAGTGGTGCTTGTGGTCCTACGCGAAGCCTTCTTTCAGCCCTGGGTAATTTGCAATTCTCTCCTTTGACTGATGCACAACCGTTGCTCGCGCTACATTGACCAGGCAGATTTCATCAACACAAAAGCCAAGAGCACTGGGCCAAGAGACCATAGTGGTATGATAAAACACGTCCTGTCACAATTTATGGGTCTGTCTTGGCGCCGGTGGAAAGCTTCAAGCAGAATTACGGCCTGATCACACCAGTCTGATTAGATTTTGCCTGCACTTACCACCGGGTTCCCCTTCGTAAAAAAACCCTAGGCGGAACCATGTAAACCATGTAAAAATGTTTTATCAACTTTTTATGCCAGCCGTACACGAAAACGGAAAATAAATCTTTTACGAGTACTTTTGTAATAGAGCATATCTGCAGCGGAAAAATCACCGCCCCAGATTTTTAAAATCAACAATCAAATTTAAGCGATGTCGAGTGACTGATGTGACCTTCCGTGAAATCTCGTGAGTTTGTTTACTCTCTCACACCTCAATGCGTCGATGTGTTCAGCGCTGCCGATGGATTTCAACGCTTTCTACACTTCCCATGTGTGCTACCAGGACGAATTTGGCTATCTGTGGCCAAACGACCCAGTGGATCAACCTCCATCGCACTCGTATCCGCCCGCTGTCCACTTCCCGCACTACATACCGCCCCATAACGCGCCGAATCCAGCCCCGCTGCATGTGCCGCGGGCGAACCCACTGCTGCCCCCCTACGGTACCATCTCCTGCACTAGATGCTCCCCCATCCAAAGCACCACGCAAACGCCAGGCCAAGAGTTCTGAAGAGTCTAAATATGGTGCGCGTGACCTCCTCGACATCGTACAGACAGCTATCAAAGTCCAGCTGTTTATGGCAAAGCATGGCGAGAAGGGGAAGAAACTTGTGGAATTTGGGAATGCTGTGCGCGCTCTCGGCATCCAAGGCAGTGACGCCGTATTGAAGGCGCGGTTGCTCGAGGTTTTGACCTTCCACGAGGTGTGTGCACTATTTTATCTACTAAACCACGGTGTTGACGAGCATAAGGATCCCGCTCTCGCACCCCCAGCCATAGTTAAGGCTATCGAAGGCAGTACATACGAAATCACACTTGGCGCACCGCTCGACCAACTCGCTGCACAACGACGCGACTATGCTGATAAGACGGATGCAGAGAAGGATAAAATGCTCCAGGTACGTCTCCATTTATTCAAACCTAACTCTGACCCCAATCGTTTCAGAAAGTGGCCGAAGACAAGAAAGGCGGAGAGGGCCTCTCTCAACAGGTCGCGTCGCACTGCCGCGACCCGGAGGGCAGAGGAGAGTGACGATGATGTGGAGGTCGTTGAGACTCCCCAGCTGCCTCCTGCGCCTCCTGCGGTTGTTCTCGAGAGTCCCAACCCGCTTCATGCCGCTGCGCCCACGCCGTTGACTCCAGTTGTCGCACCGCTGCGTGCATTGTGACCCAGTTGGTCTCCCCCACCCCCGTTGACCTCCTAAACCAGCAACTTGACGATAGCGATTCCGACATCAAAATCATTGGACACAACCTGTCGAGGGATCCAGCACCAAACACGTTGTAATCAAAGCTGAGCCCGCAGCTTCCACCATTCCACCTGCTACCACCGCCAAGCCTGTTGCGAAGCGCATCAAGGGCGAAACACCTCTGGCCAGCATTCCCCGCTTGTCGTCCAAACGTGTCCAGGAGGACGATTCCGACATCGAGAACTCACCGCCGACTGCTCGCAAGACGAAGCGCGTTCGTCGTAACACTTCATTCGACATCTTACTTGAAGAACGCAAGCACCGCAGAGAATTTGAGACCAATCTGCTCCGTCATGTGCGTCAAGGCAACACCGAGTTTCGGAAGGTTGCAGAGAACACCCAGTCGTTCCATAAGGAGTTCTTGGGTATTCTCCATGGTGTTTTCCCTGCCAGAAGTAAAGTACAACCTCTTTAAATTTACATATGCCTACATCCCTCATAGTTATGCTTACGGTCTTACTATTCACTTACATTTCACTGTAATGGCCCGAATGTACCCGTATCTATCGTTCAACCGCGAGTTACAATTATTTATTCAAAATTAATCTAGTTGTGAAGATAATCTTCGAGCTTGGGAGGTACAATGTCGAAGTACTGTGAAACTTGGTTGGGGCGAAGGCAATTGAGGCAGTTCGTGAGGAGTACACCAACGCGATAATAGTGTCCGACTGGCGAAGAATACAGTTGCATCTTCCAGCCAGCGTTCAAAAAAGGCCAAAGGTTAGCAACGATTCCAAAACCATGTTGGACCTCAATGCGAACTGCGGACATCTGCGAGTTCCACTCCTGTTCGTCTGGAGTACGCACCCCAGCACCGGCATAAGGACTGATTATATGGTGGCCCACACCATACGCCGGATCACCGAAGATCTGGAAGTAGCGCTCTTCGATCGGTGTGTCATTGTCAATGTCCTCCTGGTGTGCAAATTGAGCAAGACGTTCCAGCAGGCCACTCTCTGTGAGAAGAAAGTTGTCGTTCCGACGCCCTTCCAAAGGGCCGTAAAAATGGCCAATGATGCCATTCGGAAGCATGAGGGCCTGATACTTGAGCGCATGGAATTTCTTGTGGCCATTGTAGGCCTGACGCTGGAACCAGGTAGGGTGCGAGATGCGACGAATGGTACAGTCAATGAAGGCGAAGATGGAGGTGAGGGGAGCGCTGCGACGATGGATCGCCTCCGCGTACTCTTTCAGATTGCTCGGATGCAATAGATGCTCCTTGTCGCAACCGAGTAAATGCTCCCAACGGTTGTCCAAAAACTCGACCAACTTGTTGACGCACTCTGAAATGGATGCCTGAGAGCGGTCGTAGAGCATTACAAGCGTGTACATCTCTGCAGTGGACCGAAAGCGGGCACATAGGAGGGCGAGTGCTTCAATGGCGGGAAAGGAGTATCGACCGGTTGTTATGAGCGGGTCTAGGATGTCCAAAGCTGCAGCGAGGTCGAACAGTCCGTCGGCCGTCAGACTACAGCTCAGAGAACAGATTAAATAGGGAGGTTGTGCAAAAGCCGCACGAGCCGTATGCGGCTTTTGTGCATTGTGCAAAACCGCATGCGGCACCGTGCGGCTTTTGCTGTCCTATCCATGATGAATATAAACCTTAGATCTAGTGCCTTGTGCAGTCAGTGTTGATTCCGGCATCAGGGGAAAGGAGGAAAATGGGGTAAAGGGCGGTTTTCGGCAGTGTCAATGCCATAGCCGCACAACAGATGTGCCGAACGGAATAATAACGTCAAAAAGGGTGCACATTACATTCAGTAAGTAGTTCAATGTACTCCATACTACCTAATTCACGTGTATGTCTCTGAAATGACACTGGATTCACTCAAAAACCCTTTGGTTGTTGTGCGGCTTTGCACAATGCAAAAAAGCCGCACGCGGCCTGTGCGGCTTTTGCACAACCTCCCTAATAACTTTCAAACATAGATTTAATTAAAAGAGGTTACGCACCGGAAAAGCCACAAGCAATCCCGACGTCTGAGTGAACGTAACCAGTCCTCCGTGATCTGCTGGCTACCTTGTTCTGGGCGCGCTTGGTCCGCCGTCGAATCTTGCATTAGAAGCAGACGACGGCTAGTCTGCTCGCCGGTTGCCAAAGATAAATACCCCAGTATTTTTGCCATTGTTGCAGGCTGGAGAATGGGGGGCAGTGGGGGAGGCTCGGCAAAGAGGGGAGCGCCAATGAGAAGGACTTGTCTCAGGTTCTCACGATCTGCGTCTGCGTCAGCAGCCATGGTCGAAGGGGAGGTCAAGTAAACCTGGAAGCCGTGGCCTTGTATACAAAAGCTACATAGGGGGAAGTGAAAAAGCTGTCACAGGAACATTTACCACAACTGCGGAACACAGGGGTTGGTGTTATCGCGGCGGGATAAGTGGCTGGGAGCGCGATAAAGCGCGACGCGGCACGTTTAATTAGTTCACGTGAATGATCAAAACCCATTCGGGTTGTCACAAAATTTCTGAAATCAGCCATCAAATTATTGACATTTTCGTGATTTCTCGGCCTTCTGGGCACTGCAGATACGCTCTAATCATTCATAATATTTGGAGACCGCCATTTTTTGTTTGCACGTCTTTATGGTCCAATTTACTGACGGTGATACTTTTAGTGGCTGTGTCTAATATCATTAGATTTTTGAAGCCTCCATAGTGGCTGTACTCCAAACATGACTCAATCCGCATTTTGAATAGAAACGAATCTAACGACTCTTACATTTTTGTCACGGTGGCTGAGTATTTTCTTACATAACAGAATCCGATTTTTCTCGCAGTTCTCCAAATGTTTCGGTGTTGAAATTCTGTTCTCCCTGCACCATTCCTTCATCATTGAACTTTGTTGTTGCTTCCTCAGATATCTGCTGTTGGTGTTTGGTGTTTTCAAAAGGCCCGCACAAGTTTGTCACTGCCAGTGTGATGTCACATTTCAACCCAGGGCACAAAATGGTCCTGCAGAGCAAATGAATTAAAATTACTCCATGCTCTCCACTCGATGACGCCTGCCCCACCTTTCGACATAGAAAAGCATCTTCAAATTCATTAATCTAGATTGAATTAGGTGTGAAAATGTACGCCATTGCTGGCTGTCCCCGAGAGCCCGTGCGGAAACTTGGAGGGAATCCACTGAAATGAATTCGGTATAAGAAGACCACTGAAAGCGTAGGGAGTAGCTCGCAGCTTTGCCAGCATGGGAAAGGCGGTCCGGAAGGCCGAGATTGGTTTACTCTGGAAAGACATCATATTAGCAACCAAAAGACAAAGTGTCCCAGCATACGAGATATAGTTGGGGCATGATGGGCTCTTGGATAGGGAAGATATATGGAAGAGGAAGCTGAGTCGTGATCATTTTCATGGAAATATAACATTGAAGGGCCACAGTAAAACCGACGCAAATTGTTGTGCTCAAGTTAGTCAGGGGACAAGTTCGGCAGAATTGTCGGTGCTGGAAGTAGAGTCCAGACATGACGGGAAATTTGACAGCAGCATGGAACACTTCTCACCCACTTCGTTTTGGGATTAGTACATATTGAGGTGGTCGCCCATCGCAGTTGACTCGCTGGCAGGGTCAAGCTGAGATAGCGCTGGACATAAACTTAGGAACAAGCTCCCAGACCACATTGATCTGTGGTTTGGGAGAAGAGTGAACGGAGTTTGAGGGTTCGAAATTGGAAAATAAGGTCGTCAAATTAGCACAAAAACTGGGAGTTGGGAATGCTATGGTTTATGCCATGATCAAAATGATCAATGCTCCCATCAATGTTACCGGCAGCCACCACGCTTTGGCGGAGTTTGAAATACTCAAGCGGCTCTGTGTTGCAGGTCTCCTCCACAGTTTCTTTATAATATTCTTGGCTTCAGAATGACTGGTAATTCTATTCTCCACAATACTGCCTGCAGGTTGTTTTCTTCCTGCGGCAATCTGATTTTAGCCAATTGTAGAGTTTGTGTTCTGGGTTTCTAGAGAGGGCTCTTAGCAATGAACTCCGGAAGGCCACATATAGAGATACATTTTGGGGATACTCTTGAATATTATATGATCTATTTTACCAGTCGCAGCAATCTGAGGAGAATCCGACGAGACAGTCGAACTGTCACGGCATTGCACATGACGTGTTTGCACTCCTTTCGCACCTGGTATGTATCAGCAAATCGATGTACGAGGTGGTACCTGAAGGCTATATTGAGCAGTCCTGGATCTAGAATGGCGTACTACTTGATAATCTTTATGAGATGGGCACGGAAGTGTGGCAAGACAACAGGAGATACACCGCCACAATCATGCCGTTGATGGCCTTGGGGTATTTGTTTGCAAAATGCTACCATCAATGCCACCGATCATGCCACATTCGCCATCAATCCCAACTCCCAGTTGTTCTCCAAATTAGACTGTCCCCGGTCATGCACCTTGAGACACTGTATCGAATTTGGTAAACATCCACGAATATTTGTGTCATGAGAGGAGTAATGTTCAGTGTTGGCATATAGTGAGATTGGATGGGTGATGATTGGCAGCACTTTCGGATGAGGTCCAATCAGCGGCCTCTCATTACCGATGACAGAGCGAGCACATCAGGTGGTGAAATACACTACGAGGAAAAGGAAGACCAATGATAATAGGTGGGAAGGCCTGATGTGAATCCTGACAAAATTTTTGGATTTTGCCTCTATGCCTGCTCAAAATCACAAAATTGAGCTTTTGGCGTGAAGGGCTCTGGCGGAAATCCTGACATGTTCGGACGAGGGTGGAATGCTTGTTGGACAATCCTGACATGGACGAATGGTGTAGAGGCACCTTCCTCCGTGTCTCATCCCTGGCAGTCAGATTTTGATTTTTTTGCTCCCTACCCTGCGTTCGATCCCCGAATGTTCGGGACTTTCGGAAATAGTATTTTCAATACTCGCCCTAGCTTTACCATGCCTTTGGGCTTTACCAAGCCTTTTTTGTTCTGGCGAGGCCCGGAGCGCCCGTTGTTGACAAGTAGGTAGCGCCTGCTGCGGGAGCTTTTGCGCCATTCCTAGTAAATTTGAGCGATTTTCGTGGCCTTTTGCGAAAATCCTGGCATTTTGAGCCGAATTTAGGCCTGTTTTGTAAATCCTGACATTCAGCAAAAGTTTTTTCTACGTCTGTTTCAATCCTGACATGATCCCCCAAACCAATCCGGACATTTTGAATCCAAAAAAATCAGGCCTTCCCACCTATTATCATTGGTCCTGGAAAAGGTGCCTGGTGAGTTTCACCTGGGAAACCACGCCAGACACCACTCACTGTCAATCTCCCCTGCGCGATGCCGCTGCACATGCACTTCCGCCCTAAAGCACTTGTTCTCTCTCCCATGCGCGCTGATCTTACAGTCCACGTTGGTATCCGCAACCGCAAGCACCACTAGCCGCGGATCCACTGTCATCTGAGGTTCTTACAAGCTATAAAATAACGGTGTCTGGGTCGCAATGCGTCAAGACGAGCACCTAGAGCCGTAACCACCCCGTGAGATATTACGTGCAAAAGTTCAATTGGCGTATCTTTAGCGGGATCAAAACCTAGCAAGAATGTTTGCCGTCAATACAATAATACTGGAAGAACTACTCACCGTTCATGGTCAAGAATGAACTATAGATTTGGTTTTGATTATCTTCCGTCCATTGAATGAGCTCGGATTCAATCTCCGCAGCAGTAAGAATGGGATCTTTTCATCTCCTTGAAACGACAGAGTAACTCCTCAATATAGAATTGTGTATACGCATCCTTGACTCCAATCTTTGACAGGTTTGATAACGACCGAGCATGCCAATTTGACTAATTTCTTGAGTTCTTGAACAATGAACCGCCGGCCTGTAGAGATTTGTCAATGCATGAAAAGATGAAGCGCACATCTAGCTACCTCCAACAGTGCGTGATATCCTTTGTGTTCCACCGACATGGTATTTACAACGAACACAGTTACCTTCTCTGCCGATATGGGCAGATATCTCACTTTGAATTGGATTGTTAGACGGGCTAGCATTCATATAGATGAAGAAGCAGGCAGCGTTCTGGGACTCGTCTTCAACTGCAACTGGATCCTTAAATTTTTATTAGCTCAATTGATCTGATGAACAAAATACTGACTTGACCGCCTGCTTGAATTCGCAAAAGTGCTCTGAGACATTATGATTTGAGGATCTCGAGGAATTCTTGTTGAAGAAGTCGACGGGGGAAGGTTCGGATGGGTCATGTAGGCATTCCAATGTTTATTCACATCATCACTGAAATAATCGACAAAACTGGAGTATAACAGAGGTCCTGCAGCAACCTTCATGAGTTTAGTCATTCTGAGCATGTTCCGAGATTTACCATGGAGGCAGCAATATAATTTATCCCCCGGAAAGACCTTTTCGTCGTGGTTGGTGACAGCACCCGAAAAGAAGAGCCAGATTGGGTTCTTAGTCGCGCGTTTGGCACCCTGTGCGGGCGATTAATTTCATCTTGATTCTACCTGAAGTTCGGAGTACCTGCGGATTTTTCGTCAGTGAGCAGTAAACAGCCACTACAGAGCGCAAATTGGAAAGACGTACAGCCCAGAAACCCGACCAAAAGCAAAGTAAAAACAGAGCAATGAAAGCACGGGAGATGAAAAGGGAGACGAGAGTTAGACAATATATGGATAACTCACTGCCGAGCCAACTTTACGGGTGCTATGTTAGAACTACGGTCAATGAAGCCGGATACATCCTTGAAGCTTAAACATGACCAAATATCATATTGGGTCGGTCCAGAATGGCTGAAAGTCCTACAAAGGAGTTCATACATTATTCATGTTATATAAGACCATTGAAAGAGCGATTTCACATCAGTGAGAAGCAGTACCCAGAGCAAACAACTGTAATCTCAATTTGCTTAAAATGTGTCTGTATTATGCTTGTATTGAGATGAAATCTTGTTCATACAATGTCTGATGATGGCATGATCCCATGTTGTAGCTCTGGAAAATTTCCTTTCCTTCGGTATGAAGTAGTAATTTCAGTAGTTCAATTTTGAAAGTTTGGACAATATCTCTATATTGCACTGTTTGCCTCATCCCAACTGTGCTGGAAGCTGTTTACACATCAATGAAACATTACATTAGCATAGTTGAAACAACCAAAACGGCCAGTCCGCACCCAAGGAAGGTGAAAAACAAATAATTACCATTTTGGGCTGTCACCTGAGAAGGCCTGACGCACAAAGGAATCTAAAATTAGAGTCAAACCCAAAGTTGTGAGGCTCATTCAGTTCTTTTTGCCTGTCTCATCTGTTGTGCAATCACTACCCTACTTATGGTGCAAAATGCAAAATATGTTCCCAATAATGTGCTTTGACTTTTCTCAGGTGCTGCAGGCCAACAATATTATACATGTGTTAGGTCGAATCCAGACAATCAAGCAGAATATTATTATGGCTTCCTGCACAGGCTGCAGTGGAAATAATATTACAGTTGTGTTCAGCCAAGCACACACAGTGAGACAAAATATTATTATTATCATTCCCAGGGCTCTTTGGCTTATGGCTAGCTGATAGGCTCACTAATATTCAAGCACTCTTTGGCTTCTCTCATGGCAACTAGAACAGTAATATTCTGTCTGTGTTGGGCTGAAGGGAGATCACAAGGCAGAATATTATTATTATTTTTCATGGAGCCATTCAGCTGAACACTGAGCGATAGCCTGAATAATACTATTGTGGACCTTTGGCTCATTTCACCGACTTGGTAGGGGTAATATTATGTGACTGTTTGGCTGAACCCAGGGACCATGGAGGAATAATACCACTGGTTGGCCCAGCTACTGCCTGGTGCCAGGTACATATGTATGGCTGGATGCTGCCCTCTTTGGCAAATAATATTATTGTAATAATATTTTTGCCCTAATGTTCTCACATCAGCCGAGAATCCGGCAGACTTAGGGGGAGCCTAGAACTTAGGGATTAATCAAACGTAGGGGACCTACACCTTGGGGCATTGTTGACTGCATATTGCAGAAATGCAGTGAAGTTGCGAGGATTCCAAGATGAGAAGGGCGGCATATGCAAAGGTGCAGTGGGTTCAGATCCACACTGAGGAGGAAAAGAATTAATACACGGGAGCAAAAAGACAAAGGCTCACCGCCCCGCTAGAGCGAACCAAGCAAGTGAACTGCAGCCTCGGCTTGCACTCGATAAGAAAGTACAACATGTGTGCTGCCTTGATAAAGAGGGGAGGAAAGCAGAACTCACCAATGACCTTATGCTTTTCAAGCTGCTAGGCACCGACCGCGAGGGTGACCGACAGCACAATGGGCATCGCGATGGGGATACTGGCGATGAGAAGCACGAGGATGTTTTCGATACCTGCGTGCGAGATCACCCATTATTAATTAGCTTACCGTGCTAATGCAAAGATGCCGCTCGCGACACGTACAAGGCAGGCCGATGTGCGCGAAGATCCTTTGCACAAGGTGCGTGATATGATCGTCCTGCGCGGGGTGTCAGTATCCACAGCGAGGAGATGAAGGAAGCGTGAAGAAAAGTGGGGGATATGTGGGAAGGATGTGCGACAAGAGGAGGGTGGGAAACGCGAGAAGAGAGAACACTCACCAATTGCCTCCTCCCTCTACCTAATCTCCGTGCGCTTGTCTGTTGAGTTAAATGGCTCAAAGTCGAGCAGCTTGATTCCCTTGCGTGCTGGTGACGTTCACGACCGAGTTGTCGATCGTGTCCTGGTTGTCTGGATAAGCCAACCTGAGTGCTTAATATCCGCAAGAAGGAATTGTGAATAGAGTCCGGAGCAAGTACAAGATGAAGGAGAAAAACAGATCCAGAAATTTATAGTAGCATAGAGACAGGCCAGGACCTCGCGAAAATTAGACGGGCGGTGGATGAATCAAAACTCGAGCTCTCCACGTCGCAAAAGGGGGTTAAAAAAGCAAGGAGGAAGTCAAAAGCAAGGGAGAAAAATTTCAGGCTGGGGAAAATGGACCATCTCGAGTGCGACTCAGAGCAATCAGTTCTGTTCGAGAGTAGCTGATCACTGCGATGCCAGCATGAAAATTGCCAGGATTCGCTGGCGATGATAAAACACAGCAGCAGACTTGTACAAGCATTCCCAGATCCAGTAGTGGCGAGAGAAGAACTCGAGAGATTGCAAACAAAGGTGATATTGGGGCCTTCTCCAGTGTGTGTAAAAAGCGTGGGCGGTCAACGGTGGCGGCAGGAAGCAAGAAAAAAAATAGGCGCTGAACTACGTGGCCGAAGAAGCGGAGAAAAGTTCGGCATGATGGAATGGCGAGCCTTATGATCCTTAGCATCGGAGATCAATGGCACAGTGCGGCGAGGCGGAATGCTTGGGAGGATGGACCGGCAGGCTGTAGTTAAAGCCGTGGGATGCTCTGCCTGATGCAGCCGACCTACTATGCACAAGTTCGTGCAAGCACTGTGGTACTCAGGGTAATGCTAGTCGATATTCAACACACGACCTAGGAAATAAGAGATTTGGGTTGTGCGGAGAGATGAATCCTTAACTGATAGACTTCCCATATGAGATATTTGTGATGCTGAAAACGAGAGGAAAACTCTGAAGTACGACTTCCGCCACGCAGACTGCGGTGGCCTCATCCAACAAATGATCCGAAAATTAAATTTCCGGGACACTCACGGCGAGGTATGTGGGATGCTTCAATGACTTTCCATGCCGACAATTAATATCCTTCTCCCGCCTCGAAAGTTAGGCTCATTCTTTCATAGGTTTCCCATTTCTTATGGTCACCCTGTCGTTAACCACCCACGGAGAAAGGTAATCAAATTCTTGGCGGAGATACATTGTTTTCGAAGGTGTTGTAAATCCCATGTTCTTCAGGAGTCTGAGTTCATTAGACAGATCGAGCTTCTCTGGGTTCCCTTTAGTCTTTTTTACCGGGTACCTGTACTTCGCTCTCTGTCAAATAAAATCATCGAAACCAAACCATGAGCATTGAACCCTATGCACATTGCACGGATACAAAAGTCTCGGGCTGTATTGCCCTTGCTCGCCAGCTGGAGCGAAGCGTAGGCACGTCTTGTATGTAAGTGTAGATGTACCATTCATATTGGGTTATGCCCAGTGTAAACACTGGCATTGGCTTCACCAAAGCTAAAATTTTCGCATTGGTATTTTGTCAAATCCAGCAGATGACGAAAAGGACCGAAAGTTGTGAAAGGACGAAAAGCGCTAGAAAAAGCCGCTAGAAAAGACGGCAAAAGGACAAAACACAGAAAAGGTGTGAAAAACCCTGAGAAAAGGAGTTGTCAATTTGCTGATGCGCCAACGAGTCACGATCCGGAAATCCTGCGCCAAACGGACAGTTAATCAAAGTAGCGTCCAAACACGGAAGCTCCCGTTCGAAAGGCTGTAAACTGACAGGTTATCAATCAAGGTAGTATTTGCGATGTTCTTGTGCTGCTCAGGAGCAGTGGCACTGCCAGAGAAAATAGACGTAATTCTTAAACTACAAGTAACCCATCAATGGTAGCTAATGTTTAGATGCTAAATGCGCGATAGAGAAGCTACCTTCAGGCAGGAACGACAGGCGCTCTCGAGCGTGTTTAGTGAACAGCACATCGGATGCCTTGTTATATTTATTCTCGTCGTAATTCCCCTGCACCAGCCCATTCGCCCGAAAAGCAGCCCATGCGACCTGCCTCGCCAAAGTGTGGATGTTCATGGCGGGGGATGCGCTCAGAATCAGGAAATACTTGACTGGAAACCTTTTATGATAGAAGAGCGAGACCTCCTTCCTGCCTCCTTCACCGAGAGTATTATTGTAGGCTGGGGATAGTAAGCCAGTCATTTCTTTGGCTGGACCCTGACCACCGCCATATAGGATGTTGACCGCGGAGCGCACAACCTCCCATGTCCCCCGTCCAGCTGGTGCACTCTCAACAGGCTGAAACGGCGCCTCGAATTTCCGGAACCGTATCTGGTCGGTCACGGTCCCAAAGGATTCAACCTTGAGCGGTGGGTCGGTTTCGGAACGCGTGACGACGGCAAAAAGATCTGGACGCGCTCGGAGTTCGCGCAGGAATGTCAATGAGAAGTCGTCTGGTTGGTTTCGGATGGCACCAAACATATAAGCGCGCGTTTCCATTTCGACCCACGTAATGCAGCCCGATGTTTTTGCGGGAAGTGTGCTGGGGACTGGGCCGGAGTGTTTGGCTTTGAATTCCTTAGCCTCTTGGATGCCGTTTACCAAATCTGCTAGGACGACACCGCAGAGACTTAGATGCACCCGCGTTGCTTGAGAATCTCGAAGCCCGTCCTTCCCCCCAAAGGATTTGGTGCACCATCTTGGCGTAGGGCTCATCCCGAAGGCGCTGAACGAGAGGAACCTGTGCAACTCGTCGAAGTTGGAGCAGAGGCGGACGTAGCGATTTTCGGTGTCCTGCTCCGGCATATCTGCGCTCAGTATATTCTAAGAGATTTCTGTATTAGAAGCCACCGCAAAAACACAAGACCATGGTTTGCACTTACATACCAGACCTTGTTCGAGGCAGGAGTCTCACGAGAGCTGTTGTAAATCCAGCCACCCAAAATTTTAAAGCGGTTTTCTATAACGATGGTCGTTTTAAATTTGTTGTCTGCGATCCAAGGACGCAGTGGCTCACCGATATTTCCCATATTGGCGGCAGCATCGGGGTTACCCTTCATTGCAACCGCTTCCGTCCAGGAGTCCTTCCACCACCTCAACCCAATGTGTAGCCGTTTCTTAAGCATCGATCCAATTTGGAGCATGTCGTCGATGCCAAAATCCTCGTCCATGATAAAATCTTTGAGTGACACTTTGTCCCTGGATCTGGCCAACAGCTGTGGATTGTGGAAGATAATCCGACGGAGATATTGCAGCCACGCGTTGGTATTGAGACTAATGTTGTTTCGCAACTCCACGATTTTTTCCGGCTTTCCTTCGCTCCGGAAACGATTTAACCAGAAGGTTTCTGGTTCCAGAAATATCTCAAAGAACTGAAGTATCTTCTCCCGTTCACTTTACCTCCGAATCAGTTATCAATCGATTCAGAGTGATGAACAGACTCACAATCTCATTCTCAAGGCGATGAGATCATCTTGCTCGTTCAAGGCAGCATGCTCCCGCACTCGGTCCTCCTTCGAGCGGATATACGAGAACAAATCCTGATCTGGCTGGATACCATCATCCTCGTCGAGGTCTTCGTGCTCAAAAGGCGCCTTTTGAAACTCCTCAACCCAATCTTTGGCCGGATGATCCTGTAGATGAAGCGCCATCGCTCGCGCCTCAAGTGCGTCCCTGATCTCGACTCCATGTGTCATTTGCTTTGCGAGGATGTTCAGACGCATCTTATGACCGGAATCCACTAGTGGCGGTGAGTTCAAGTCAACTATGAACGGAATTTGCGCATGTACCCTTCATGAAGAACCGCCCGTGGTGTATCTCTCGCCCAGCGCGCTCTTCACGAATCGCATTCACATATTGCTTCATCATTCTCGCCTTCTCCAAGATGGTGGACACGGATGTGTAGTCCAGGATATCTTCCTTAGTGGGGATCAACGAGCTGGAAAACGTATCGTCGACAAATTTCTGAGCCTCCTTGTATCGCTTGGTCATGGTCCGGTACTGCTCGTGGTGAACGCGACAGCGCGCGATGGGATATCCGTCAGTCGGAGGATCAGGGCACCGCGTCATTTCGTCTTCTAAGAGAGTGAGGCATTGTTGTGTAGGCCCACGGCGGGTGTCTGGGGTCGAGCTCTGAGGACGGTTCTTCGGAGGCATGGTGGGTCCACGTCAAGGCGGGAAGCTAACGTGATGTTGATCGGAGCATAGCCGTGCACCGGATTTGTCATGATGACGTGGAGCATCAAGCATTTTCCAGCTAACTGCAAAACTCTAGAGTGCTTTCAAAAAAAGTTCACGAGCAATAAAGTGTGTAGGGCCAACAAGCGGCACAGCCCGTGACCATCTCAGGGAAATCTTATAGACTTTGAATCAACTTTTGGATTTGGTTGTATGTCGGTCCGAACCGAATGCGGTCAAATTTCTGGATTGCGCGTGCAAGTACGCGCGTATGACAATTTCCGCCAGTTTACATGTGCATTTATTTCGCCAAAAGTAGTGAACATTTTTGGGTCAGGCCAATACATTATAATTTCCGTTGAAAAGGACCACATCCCGGGGCCAGCGACAAATTCAGAAACGATTGTCCAGTTCACGCACTACAAGCTTGGTATGCTACATCGGCCAGCGGGATGGTTCATAATCACACGTTTGAGACTCCTTCATTGGAGAAACAAGCTTAGGCAGAGACAACAGATTTGTTTCCATTTCATATTCTCAAGTTAGCAGGCCAACTCAGAAAAAATGAGATTTGGAAATTCAAGTTACACTCTTGACGTCGTGTATGTAGTTATGGGACCTGCTATGTTCCTTATTGGGACCGCTGCAGTGCAAATCCACTTCCTTCCTTCCTGATCCAGAGGAGATGAGCTGTCGTGTGGTGTGGTACATTAATTTTCTACAATCTCAGTGCTTTATTTGTATGGGTAATTTGAAAAGCAGGATCTCAAGATTCTATAGAAGAATGGAGAGAAAAAGCTCCGCTGTTGTTACAGTGTAAAAACAAGGATTAATATAACTGGTGCGGGCAGGAAATTGATCTCTTAGTGTTCTGATGCTCTTGGGAAGTTTCTGGAACAGTCGTCGTGACCAGCTCTTCGGTGCCCCGCCGTGCTTCAAATTCTCTCTACCCAGCAAGCGCGAGCCTTCATTCGTGTTTGCCATCCGACACTGGGGGCAAGGACCAATGCACTTTGGTCCCAAATGCATTACACACACTTGACACCCATTTCATTGGTCAATGTAACAAAGGTTCCAAACACCTTTGTTGCATCTTTGTTTTCGGGGGTGAGTCAAAGCCAAAAACAAAGATGCAACAAAGGTCCTTTGAACCTTTGTTGCATCAACCAACGAAACAGGGGCCAAGTGCATGTAACGCACTCGGGACCCGAGTGTGTCGGTCTTTGCCCCCAGTGCAACGCCCCGCAACACCTCCCCCAGCACCCATGATTTGGCAATTGGATGCAAGCACTGTAGAAGGGCTTGCAGCGGACAGAGATGAACAGTAAGGGAAAGAGATGCAGAACATAAGCGGGATCATGAGGCTGATCCTGGCCATCATTCAAGCCGAAGCATTTTGGTGGGAAGAAAAGGTGATGACGCAAAAAACGCTGACGAAAATGTGATCGTCTGCGAGTCCTGAAAATCAGGCACTATAAGACCCTGACCTAAAGGTCACGGGAATTTATGAGGTCAATTTCCTTTTGAAGCACAGTTCTTCACACTGGCACGCACTGGCACGCGCCGCAGCTCTCTAAGCGATGTCAACGGCGTGAGTGAAGTTTTTTTGAAAGTGCTCTAGGGTTTTGCAGTTAGCTGTCATGGCAGGCAACCGGTTGTCCCGAGACCGATTAAAATCGACCCACTACATTCGATAGTATAGGCTCCGAAGGAAAAATGAGTCAAGAGGGCTCGCTTGCAATCATGCAAGGAAGACATGTTCGTGTTGATGCATCAGCAGCTTGACAACCGCGCTTTTCGCCTGTCTCGGTAACCCAGACGTTCAGGCGCAATCCCGTCCATCGTGATTCAGTTAAGCGAGTTCGGGTGGTTTTGATGGACGGGATTGCTCCTCTAACGTCTGGGGCATTCCGTAGTGTGATACCCACATCAGTAACATCAGTAACATCGGCTAAGTATTTACCGCTATCTAATCAATTGACTGCCGCCCTCTGTGCGCCCTAATGCCGCAACCCGCCGCCTCAGAAGACAGGTCAATCTTCGAAGACCCCTACGACGATCTGGATCACTCGGAGGCTGGAGCCCGAATCTGACCACTCTGAAATTGGCCCAGGCTCTGTACCTTCTTCTGATTCGGAGCCTGACACTGAGCCCGATGCTGCCTCCACTCATCCACTGCCTATGGGGATCTGGGCTCAGAAGATTCTACAGATCTTGATATTTATGGAGGGCCATGGGATCAGCCTTGCCAATCTCTTGGATGGAATCGGCTGGGGCGATGCGGATTGCACTCTCAATGCCAAAATCCGCAGTGCTCGTACAGTTCTATTGAATAGCCCAGAGCTTCCGGGAGTTTTGCGGCGCTGGTGGAAACCCCCGTGCCCACCCAAAAGCAAGAAAGCGCGACCCAAGGGATGCAAGGTGGTGATGCAGAATTTTGCGCTGGAGTGTGCACAGACAGTCACTGCATTCCGCGGCCGCGTCGGCAGAGCCTGTGACGTGGGTCGACGTCGGGTCGACCTCTGCCGACATGTGCCGAAATGACGTCGGCAGACCCTGCCGACTGTGATCGGCCGAGGTCGACCCGACGTCAACCCATGTCAACAGACCTTGCCGACGTAGGTTCGGAACGCAGTGAGTGCTTGGAGGGGAGCTCGATGGGTTGGATAAGATCTTTACTTCACCACCGAGAGAAGATGTTAAGGAGGAGCATTTGACGAGCATATCCTTTCCCAAGATGATCACGCAGACCAAAGATCTTGCACCGAATCTGTGGAGAATTTTGTTTCGTTTAGCTCGGTCAGAGACCCAGCAAGCCCGAAGTCCAAAAAAAAATCTAGAGAAGGAAGGTCCTATTCCGTGAATCCCATTTTGATTCACTGACATTTTTTTAGACAATTCTGGTGGTGATCGCGATGTTCTCATATACGCGAACACATACTCGGAATCGTCATCAGAAACTCTTTTCTGTCTACTTTAAATTTCGGGGACTTTCTGCAAAAGGCTTCGCCACTCTGCATGCCATGAGCCTCACGATGAGCAACAAATGGACCGGTGACGCAGTTGGCCGCATTTCCGACGATTCTATGACAACAATGAAGCGCCTCATGGACCTCTTCCCTTGGCTATTGTCTTATGATAATGCTCTTATCGCCTTCCGGGTATTTGCCCAACGTGTTGATAAAAAGACCTTACATGGCAACAGTACTGCCGCGACTGTGTACATCAAGCGCAGTGCCAAACCCCTCCCCTCGACGATCAACAGAGCCTTACAAGAGATGCGGTAGGAAGGGATGGCAAATCCCTTAGACGCTTTTGACATTTTCGAGATCTCCGAGGTGGCGGATGAGCACTGCTTTCCCCATACCATTTATCTTATCCTTCAGTATCTCCTCAACTCACCTGAATTCGATTTGCCGACATACAACGGCCGCAATCACAGTTTACTCCAACGCCCAGCTCCGATTCACCAACTTCCCATTGGCAAAGAACATGTCACCCTCCAGTATTTATTGGGGACGGGGAATATTCCAGAGGCCAGCTACGAAGACAACGCCAATTTAATCGAGGAATGGCTTCGACAGTTGGGTTTAAACTCACTGGAATGGCAGAAGAAAATTGCACTGAAGAAGATAATGGCATGGGTCGGAGATCAGCTTACTGTTGACCGCCTCCGTAATCTTTTCAGATTCCGTGGGGAGGATGACAACTCCTTCGAACGGTTGGATTGGTTGGTCACCCCACCCAGATGGTTGCATATCCAGATGGTGTTTGCAAATTCTCTCCACAAACAGCATTTGGGCACGTCAAAAGGCCGTGGTCTTAGCGCAGCATTTGCTTCAGCCCAACACAGACAGAATATTACTGGCCTAGTTGCCATGAGAGAAGCCAAAGAGTGCTTGAATATTAGTGAGCCTATCAGCTAGCCATAAGCCAAAGAGCCCTGGGAATGATAATAATAATATTTTGTCTCACTGTGTGCGCTTGGCTGAACACAACTGTAATATTATTTCCACTGCAGCCTGTGCAGGAAGCCAAAGATCAGTGAAATATTTGTGGCCCTGGGGCCTACCTTTCAGCTGAACAGCTTCGCTACAGGCAATAATAATATTCTGTCTCATCACCTGCATTTGGCCAAAGGAAAGT
Organism: Mycena galopus ATCC 62051; assembly: GCA_014925785.1. NCBI lineage: Eukaryota > Fungi > Basidiomycota > Agaricomycetes > Agaricales > Mycenaceae > Mycena > Mycena galopus. The sequence goes on from WIQG01000098.1 coordinate 511,840, forward strand.
ATAATATTATCATCCCTGGGGCCCACCTCAGCCAAATAGCCTTGTTACTGATAATAATAATATTCTGCTGCATCACCTGCTTTCAGCCAAAGAGAGTTAAAATAATATTTATCCTTGTAGCTGTGGGAGAAGCTGGAGTCTAATTAAATATTGTAGGCCTAGTGTTTCATGCGTGGCTGAATAGAGACAATAATAATATTCTGCTTGATTGTCTGGATTCGACCTAACACATGTATAATATTGTTGGCCTGCAGCACCTGAGAAAAGTCAAAGCACATTATTGGGAACATATTTTGCATTTTGCACCATAAGTAGGGTAGTGATTGCACAACAGATGAGACAGGCAAAAAGAACTGAATGAGCCTCACAACTTTGGGTTTGACTCTAATTTTAGATTCCTTTGTGCGTCAGGCCTTCTCAGGTGACAGCCCAAAATGGTAATTATTTGTTTTTCACCTTCCTTGGGTGCGGACTGGCCGTTTTGGTTGTTTCAACTATGCTAATGTAATGTTTCATTGATGTGTAAACAGCTTCCAGCACAGTTGGGATGAGGCAAACAGTGCAATATAGAGATATTGTCCAAACTTTCAAAATTGAACTACTGAAATTACTACTTCATACCGAAGGAAAGGAAATTTTCCAGAGCTACAACTAATGTTGCTGCGACTCGAAAAGTCGAGTCGCGACTTCGCAAGTCGACTTGAATGCAGATTCGACTCGACTTGACTCGACTTGATAGGTCGAAGTCGACCCAAGTCGACTCAAGTCGACTCCAGAGCCCATTTTGTATAACAGGGTATTTTCATGGTTCCAGCTTCATTTGTGGTGGTTTTAGAAAATCATGGAAACGTGACAGGTGTCACCCGGGTGTCACGCGCTCAGGTCACGGTCCATCAAAATCCAAGAAATTGCTTTTTTTGTGCTGTAAATGACTCAGCACAACTTTCTGCAAATTGGAGTGTCAAGTTGACTTGAAGTCACTCGAGTTGACTTGGAAGTCAACCCGAGTCGCAGCGCCGACTCGGCTTGACTCGACTCAAGTCGGCTGCGACTTCGACTTCAAATGACTTCAAGTCGAAGTCGCGGCAACATTAGCTACAACATGGGATCATGCCATCATCAGACATTGTATGAACAAGATTTCATCTCAATACAAGCATAATACAGACACATTTTAAGCAAATTGAGATTACAGTTGTTTGCTCTGGGTACTGCTTCTCACTGATGTGAAATCGCCCTTTCAATGGTCTTATATAACATGAATAATGTATGAACTCCTTTGTGGGACTTTCAGCCATTCTGGACCGACCCAATATGATATTTGGTCATGTTTAAGCTTCAAGTATGTATCCGGCTTCATTGGGGTACATCTGGTCTTGAAGCAGTCCATATACACATCTGAACCTGGTATGGAACATCGCAGTACCACTTGTGACAGAAATCAAGGCCATCTATCGACTTGAACTTGAGAGATGTGAAGAGATATTTTCCAATCATTTGCTGAATAGAGTCTCAAGTAGGGCAAATAAGGCAAAGAAAAGGCGAACAAGTGCACTTGGCAATATCAAAGGACAATATTCAGCTTTATTCGAAGGATTTCCATTGAGTTTCCAAGAATTGCAGTTTTTTAGCAGGAGGGTTACCCTCTCCTTAAAATTACGCTTCTCCGTCCATCCGAAGCCATTTTAAACTCCGCTGGTCAGTTGACGCACCGCGGTCCGATATTAATCCGTCTGAACCATCTTTCAAACTCCGCTATCAGCGGAAGGGGATGCGAGGCCGCGAAGCGGCCGAGCAACTGCTTGTTAAACTGCAAATTATAGCCTTTACAGTCTGCGCACTTGAAAACACCATCTGGTCAAATCTTGACCAAATTCGATGAAATAAAGCTCCAGATTGTTATTTCGTGTTGGAGCTTTCTTTTTTTGATGTTTCTTTTGCCCCAAGCTGCCTCCTTGCCTCCCATTTGGCAATAAAATCGCGAACTAACCTTTCATGATTCTCCGAATTCTGAGCATACAATGGGTGGGATTTTGGCATCTGAAGATTGGGACACGTCATTATGATTGAATCATATGCTTATACTGGTTTTCACTAATATAGGACGAAGTGGATGGGGGAAACATCCAACTGACACATGATTTCTCTAAATCCCAGGGTTGCTGACAGTCTCTGGGCCACAAATGACCTCATAACGGTGTGGACACTCACCGGATACCATTGGGTAGGGTAAGGCGTGGATCTGAGTATTGGCACAAGTCTAATGAGGTAAACATGAAAATTCCTCATTTGGCTAATGATATGGGTATATCCTCTCCAATTGGTCCCAGAATGTATCAAGAATACTTCTATGACTTGCCGAATGCTATATATAATCCCTTGTATTTCCTCCACCAAGTCTATCTCTCATAAACTATGAATGATGGGGAATCAGTAATCCTGAGAATGATTTCAATATTACAGAGTTGTTAACACGGAGAAGAAGCCTCCAATCTCTTTCAGACACCTGAGAGATTATATCTGTGAAGTTAAAGTAACCATAATGGCCAATCCGCACCCGAGGAAGGTGAAAAACAAATAATTACCATTTTGGGCTGAAGAGGTAGTGGCCCAAAAAGGAAATCTGTCACCTGAGAAGGCCTGACGCACCAAGGAATCTAAAATTAGAGTCAAACCCAAAGTTGTGAGGCTCATTCAGTTCTTTTTGCCTGTCTCATCTGTTGTGCAATCACTACCCTACTTATGGTGCAAAATGCAAAATATGTTCCCAATAATGTGCTTTGACTTTTCTCAGGTGCTGCAGGCCAACAATATTATACATGTGTTAGGTCGAATCCAGACAATCAAGCAGAATATTATTATTGTCTCTATTCAGCCACGCATGAAACACTAGGCCTACAATATTTAATTAGACTCCAGCTTCTCCCACAGCTACAAGGATAAATATTATTTTAACTCTCTTTGGCTGAAAGCAGGTGATGCAGCAGAATATTATTATTATCAGTAACAAGGCTATTTGGCTGAGGTGGGCCCCAGGGATGATAATATTATACTTTCCTTTGGCCAAATGCAGGTGATGAGACAGAATATTATTATTGCCTGTAGCGAAGCTGTTCAGCTGAAAGGTGGGCCCCAGGGCCACAAATATTTCACTGATCTTTGGCTTCCTGCACAGGCTGCAGTGGAAATAATATTACAGTTGTGTTCAGCCAAGCACACACAGTGAGACAAAATATTATTATTATCATTCCCAGGGCTCTTTGGCTTATGGCTAGCTGATAGGCTCACTAATATTCAAGCACTCTTTGGCTTCTCTCATGGCAACTAGGCCAGTAATATTCTGTCTGTGTTGGGCAGAAGGGAGATCACAAGGCAGAATATTATTATTATTTTTCATGGAGCCATTCAGCTGAACACTGAGCGATAGCCTGAATAATACTATTGTGGACCTTTGGCTCATTTCACCGACTTGGTAGGGGTAATATTATGTGACTGTTTGGCTGAACCCAGGGACCATGGAGGAATAATACCACTGGTTGGCCCAGCTACTGCCTGGTGCCAGGTACATATGTATGGCTGGATGCTGCACTCTTTGGCAAATAATATTATTGTAATAATATTTTTGCCCTAATGTTCTCACATCAGCCGAGAATCCGGCGGACTTAGGGGGAGCCTAGAACTTAGGGATTAATCAAATGTAGGGGACCTACACCTTGGGGCATTGTCGACTGCATATTGCGCCACTGTCACACCCACATGCATATCTTCCCCAATGACCCCTCTGTTTTCCCCGTGGCCTGCCAGATCTACGAGATCAAGCGCCTGTTCTCGCCCAACCCTGGAACACCCTGTACCTCCCCATTCTCATTCACCTGCGCTGCCTCCTTTCTCTTGCCCTTCATCGCGTGCTGCTGCCTTTTCTTAGCCTCCTCCTCGTCCTCCAGCAACCAAAGGTCCTCCTTTTCCAGTCAAGGCCATGACGACGTCCCAGCCACATGAGCAAGCACAATGCGCGCTTCTCGTGCCTGCCAATAGGTCCCCACCGTGAGGTTGACATTCTCCTGCTGGTTGTCCACAATGGTCCTCGAGCGCGTGTTCTGGTGCTGATGGTGTGAGTTCTGTGCCCGGCATGTTTGCAGGCGTCTCTTCACAGTGAGCCCGTGCCGAATGGCATCAAGGCTCTCGCTGCACTGGCCGTCGCGCAAGCTGCCTCAGCTGCGGCAAGCCCGGGCACAGAGAGAGGTAGCAGACTCTCAGTGGACGACAGGGCAGAGGGTAGGAAGAGGGGGTGCACTCCGCCTCGAGGCCATCTGCCTCCACGCTTGTTGCGACTCATTACTTCTTGACCTGCCAGATGCGTGTACGGTGGGTGATGAAGTCCGTCAGTTCCTTCGTAGTAGGGGTCTTATTCGTCAGGAGGTCGGCGGCGAGCTGGCACCTACATTGCCGTGAGCAAGGGCATTTACAGCACACAAGAGAAAAAACTCACTGCTGGCCCTCGATCTCCAGCCCGAACACCAAATACTCCGTCATCGTTTCCTCCCTATGGTCCCGCACGGTGCTCGAGCTGTGCTCCCGTTGTTGCTCCTCGCCCATGAGCTCCAACTCAATGTCTCGCATTGTGGGCCCTGCGCACAGTGCCTCAGCAATGCCCACTCAGGAAGCGCCCACAGCTCGTACCCACCTGATTGAGGGAGCTTGCACGGGTTAACGACCAGCGCTCCGCTTTCAAAATTGTCCACCGCCTTCTTCCAGATGGGAGTGTCCGCGGCCTGCGCTGCAGTGAACTCCTCGAACGCTGTGTTCTGCCTCCTGAGCTCATCGGTGGCTATGAGGAAGCGCTTGCAGAGCATCCCACCTACAATGAAGGTGAGCAACAGGGTGGTATGCACAACGAGCTACTCACCCATTCCTACAACTTTGTTCCAGTTCCAATAATGCCAGAAGTCGTCCAAGGTATCCTGGCGCGACCCTGGGCCCATTTCACGAGTGCTAGTGCCCATCTGGCTGCTGGACAACCATAACCTTTCAATACCCTCCATGTCCCCCTGCGCCGAACCCTGCATGAAGAGGACAGAGAAGTTGTCTTGGCACTTTCTCAGGTGCCCAAGGATGTGGAGTTTCGGGATTACATACTTCACAAAATACGATGTGAGGTGGAGGCGCAACGCGGCCGGAAGCTTGCTGAGCCGTTCCCTCAGACTCTTGTACCATTGGCACATGATGTCGTAGGAGAGTAGAAAAAAAAGGAGGGCGAGAAAGTGGTGTCAGGTGCTGGCGACGATATAATCCATATTACCATGTCTGTCTCAAAATATCAGCATCTCCTGGGGTAGAAGACAGGTGGACACACTTTTCACCGCCCTGCAGATCCCCGACTCCGTTCTTCGCCACAATCTCGTGTCGGCCACAGGTGATCATCCCACAACCTGTGGCAGCGTAGCCCTGCGCGTACTTGGTGTTTGCGTGGTCTAACGCAGCGAGGCCTGTGCAAGTGCTTATCTACGATCACATTAGCGACTTGCGTGTATTCTCAGCCATAAATGCACCGACCTCCTTTTGGTCCCCCAAAGTCTTGACATACGCCATGGAGGGGACAGAGAGGACGAAATATGCCCATCCATCTTGGATGCTCGGGTCCGCCCACCAGCTTGAAACCTTCTTCCGCTTCAAGCGAAAGCAGGTGTTGATCACCAGGAAGATGGTGTAAAGGTACCTAGTAAGGTTAGCGGCTGGGTCTGGTATGCGCGAGGAAAAACATACCTTTTGTCCTTCCGCGTTAGCTCCCAGCCCGTCGGAAGATTTACCCCAGGCTTAGGGCATGCCAAACGAGCTCCCCACCGTGTGTCCCCGCTGTGAGCCTTTCCGTGTCGTTGCCGATGCCCCCACACTTCAATGCACGGAGATTTCGCCACTGGCGTATGGCACAGAGGGTGATGTTGTAGCGACACTGTCGTCTTCGGCTGAGTACACACAAACGGGGACGGGAGCCTGGAAAAAAACAAGTGTACCTTAAATGCTTCATGTTGTTGGTGACCGTAGCCAGCGCACTGAAGAAGTGATAAACGGTCGTTTTCCCCTGAAAGCTCACGGCGTGGAACAACTTCAGGGCAGAGATCGTGATGGCGCTTCTGGGATGGTCGGGTGTAGCAGGAAACCAGCCGTGAAACAGGAGCTGCTCCCAATGCGGTTGTGAGCCGCCACGTTGACATTGACAGAGGTCGACGGCGACATGATGGAAGCCATTTGAGGCGATCACCACGAGTTTTTTTGCAGAGGGGGTGTGCGCGAGGGCAAGGCATATTTTCGGGGTGTCCCAATTGAACGCGCAAACACATCTGACTCAATTCTCGTTGCTCCAAAAAAGCGCCGTTCCACACCTGCAGCGAAAGGGGAGGGAGCTGCTGCTGTAGCTAACGCCGCATCAGACACATACCTCGATCCGGCACAGCGGATGCAAGCGGTGGCTTTCGACCATGCATTTCCGGCATAACATCTGCCCACCAATGCAGTCCCCGCACTGGTACTTTGAGGGCATGCCGCAGGAGCATTCTCCCTCCTCACCCATACGGCCCTCATGCGTGACCAACACTCACAGATACGTGTCGCAGTAGTTGTGAACCCAGTGAGCAAGGGCATCATCCTGAGTGACCATGAGAGGACGCAGCGTCTAAGAACGGACCACATACCGTTGTGGCATACCATTTCCGTTTCCGCTTCTTCATCTGCGTGACCCCAAGCGAGGGTTCTTGCGCAGGTAAGTCCACCCAGTCCTCATCGGCCAAGTCGGTGGCAGGCATCGAAGTGCAGGGCTCGAGCTCCAAGGGGAAGACTTGGACGTCTGCACGCCCGTCCATCTGCGGATAAGTTGACCGCACGAGCACGGGAAGGGGAGGGCGCCAGCAGCTCAGGTTTATGGCCAAAAGACGCCAGCGGGTACACATTCTTTTTCTTGGTGCATTTCTTCGGTAGCCTGGCAGAAGGGATTGAAGAGGGCAGACGGAGCCTAGATCACGCCATTTCTTAAGCGTCACTCAGTAAGTAGCGCTCGGTGAAGCAACGAAAAAATTTCCATATCCCCGAGGTACAAAGTGAAGTAATTTCTGCAAAAAAAAGTAAGTAACTTCGGTGGTATAAATCTCCGCGCCCCCAGAACGTCACTCGCTGTCAGAGAAATCCGAAATGTCAAACACTTCCAGAGCAGAGTCCGTCGCGTGCTTGAAAGCCCGAGTGACACGCGGCGTGACATTGACCTTGCGGAAGGAACCGTCAGCCAAGCCACAGCGTACATCTGAAGATGCCTGGGCCCGGAAATGCATTCCTTAGTAATTAGCCCAAGTAATGAGACTGAGACGCTTACTCGTCCACGTAGATCGTAGTATCATTGTTACCTGAATACACATACAAGACTTTCCTTGTGTTCAAGCCCGTGGGAGTCGTAGGTGCTGAGACAGCAGCACACGAACTGTCGCGCGGAACAGTGGGAGCGGCCCTCCTGGTGGAAGCGGAATTCGACGGCTGGTCCTCGAGGTGCTGGGTATACCGGACGCGCCCACCGGGCTCAGGTGGCGGCGTGATTGGACGAACAGGTGGCGTTATTGGAGCACGAATGTTGTCCCATGCAGCTGTAGCAGCGTTCCAGCCCGAATACTTTTTGTAGGCACAGTGAGGGAAGCCGCTGACTTGTGTTGATGCATCCTCCCTGTGGGGAAGCGCAGGCGTCAATGTTTTGCAGAAATTCTGAAGGATCAAGAACGTGCCAGTGCGTGTAGATGCCAGGGACACACCCCTCAGTGACGACGCAGAAGTGGGATTTCAGCCCCGCGCAAGCTCTCGAAACCTTTCCGAGGGTGGAATGCCACCTCAGTGGCAATGTTGAGGTCGCGGAACGCGTCCCCGAGAGCCATATCGAAGACGGTAGAGATGAGGGTAGAAGTAGAAGGTAAGAATCGAAGACGCACAGCCCCTGATGGACACAACATGTCACTGATTATTTGACTGAGACCTATCGAATCATATCAAAACTCACCATAGCTAGGTAGCACATGTCACTGATTATTTGACCGAGACCTATCGATCATATCGAAACTCACCATAGCTAGTTAGCACATGAGAAATTTGTCGAAAGCTCACAGTATTCTGACTTACTTCACAGATAGATTTTACTAGAAGAAAGACAAGGTAAGAAGAGTCTAGACGAACAAATAATTTGTACAGAACGGGCTGGTTGCAGAGACAAACAGGAGCAGAGTTTGGCGGTTGTCGATCTACATACGCGTGAATAGGGTGACGTGTGATGCACATCTGTTTCATATTGTGGAGTGGTGGGTCCCATGCGCTTTTCCGTCTTTGTGAGATAGGAAAGATAACTGGAAAAAACTGGAATCGGAAAGGGGGAAAGAGAGAGAAGCAAAGGTGTCTTCACCACCGCGTCGAAGAGACCTTTCTGCCCAAATTGAAAGGACACAATCAACTTTCAGGGCGATCCGAAAATGATTACTGTACTATTTCGATCAATTCGACGGTCACGTGTCACACACCCCCTGTGCCGCGACGAATTTTGGTCTCGGTCACTGGTCACGGCGCCCAGTGCCGAATGTAAAATCCGTGACATCTGGGCCAAATCTTAATTAAAGGTGCAAAAAAGGAGGAATTTGTGATTTTTTTGTCTCAAGTGCCGAATTTTTTGAGGATGTCACGCCAAAATTGGCTGGTTGCCGAAGTGCCGAATCGGTGTTTTCGGTCACGGGTCACAACCCATGCCGAATTGATCGAAATTGTACAGTAGACTCAAGCCAGTCGATATTTCTGAGTAATGATGACAGTCGATCAATACAGCAGTTAAATAACGACTGGAAGATAATCACCGGTGGCTTAGTGACCGGAGATTTCCGATCAATGAATTTCTGAATTGACCAAAATTTTCGCTAGCGCATTGTAAAAGTGTTTCGTATGCAATTTGAGCAGACAGTGTTGTGGTGATTGCAATTACAAGACTTCGAGTGTTTTTTGTTTTTCAATTCACGCAGAACTGACCCTGCTATGGATTTCACAATGAAAGCCATGAAACCACGTGAATTGACAGCCGAAAGTCCAATGACTGTCGAGGATGACGCGAGTACCTCCATTAATTCATTGAAGTCGCATTCTCCATTCTCTGGGAAAATGAAAAACATCCGAAGTCTTGTAATTTTGAGCGCTAAAAGACCGTCTCTTCAGATTTTTGATTCAAAATACTTTTACAATGGACTATCGAAGTATTTGACCAAGTCAGAAAATCATTGATCGGCAATGTCCGGTCACTAGGCCACTGGTGATTATCTTCCAGTGCCTCCGGCGCACTGATCAAACGACCGTCTTTGATCTTTTGCGCCTGGGACTGGTTCGAGTCTAGAAAATGATGCCCTGTCGAAGACCCTTAGTTCCCGCCCGATCTGATGGTCGTTAGCGGGCACAGCTTTCTGCCGCCTTATAAGCTGCTCACCTTGACACTCTATCCCAGGATTTCCTCGCCTTCTTTCATCACAGTTTTTCTTCGAGCACAGGTGCTCTCTTTCTCTCCGCATTACTTGTCGACCACCCTCTTTCTTTCAACACCCCATTTCTGCTGCGCGGGTCCCTCGGGCATCTGCTCTGGTGTCGGTGCGCAGACTCAGGCTGGCAAGACCGGATGTGGCTTCGTCTCCAAGCGTTTCATCGCTCGCAGCCGCTCCTTCCTCGTGTAGGGTTTTGGATACCATGACTTCCTTTGATTGGTTGGGATTGAAGAAATTATTATATGTAATGCAGTATTGATACTATCGTCCCCCACCTCCCCGGACACACCTACAACTCGGACAAACAAAGATTTCTCATGCAATACTGAACTGTTTCTCATGATTTTTGGTTTTATATGATCTCTATGGTATGCCCTAGGGATTCCATATCCATACACCGCGAGTATTTGTGCTGTTCCCAAGTAGAAGAGCTGCAGAAATGGGAAGGAGGGTGATTTTCGGTGATTTTCGGTATTTTAGAACTCTATGGAGGTTGGGATCGTGTTATATGGCACAAATGATGCACTACAGGATGCATACATATCGTCCGAGGTCTCATTTGAAGTTTCAAGTCTCCAGGTGGCGTGCATATTCCACAGTGTACTGAAAGGGCCTAACCCTTGAGCCAAATTTGAATCAACTTTAGCTCAAAAGTTCAGGGTGTCTTCCGACCTCCCTAACACCCAAACTAACTCGTCCGGGTGAATATAGGTAGGCTATATATGCAAGATTACGAGTACTTAGTAATCGTTCATAACATCTCCAGACCGTCATTTTTCGACCGCCCAAATTTACGGTCCACTTTTACTGACTGTAATGAAAATAGTGGCTGTGCGCCAGTTTCATTACATTTTTGAAGCCTCGATAGTGCCTGTATCCCAGATCTGACTCTTCCATTAGATCCGAATCTAACGAACTTTAAATTGCAGTCACGGTGGCTGAGTATTTTCTTACATAACAGATTCCGATTTTTCTCCCAGCTCTTCAAATGCTTCTGTATTAAAATTTCGTTCTCCCTGCACCATTCCTTCATCATCAAACTTTGTTTTTGCCTCCTCAGATTTCTGCTGTTAGTATTCGGTGTCTGCAAAAGGCCCGCACAAGATTGTGACGACTTGTGTGATGTCACGTTTCAACCCGGCCCAAAATGGTCCCGCGGAAGCAAATGATCAATCGGGTAGCACCTCTGCTCGCAGTTGGTGCTGTCGCACAACGCCATACTGGCCTCGCTCGTCTGCGAGTCGAGTTGCATGAGGTCCAATGGGCTGTCGACCGCGTGCATCCCCCCCCACTAAGCCCCACACAGCCCGCGGCAGCGTCCCTCCAGCACGTTCCCGTCTGCCCTATCCGTTCCGATGGTCGGGCTGGCGGCAAAAGCACTTGCGTCTCACATACACTTCCACTGATGTTGATTCTTGCCAGCCTTTACAGTTGTACCGGTCTCGAAAAATCGTGTTTCAACATGCCACCAGTGGAATCCAGCAAGAATATTGTGACGAGCAATTGTCGCTGGGTCTACTCCATGTATACTACACACGCTCAGTATCTCGCAGCATACAGCCAATGGTTAAATTAAATTTCTTCTCCCGTGATCTCCCTCCCCAGTAGCGGTTCTGCGGAGGATGAGGTAATCCCGATACGACTGCTGAACATATATTTGGCGCTTCTTGGCGTGAACCTGCCAAGTCCGTCGCAGAGCTCATCAACGTCCAGTCCATGCACTCCAACTCACACACACCGACAGAGTCCGGGGAAGCGTCCCACAGGTGCGCCGACAAGGATAGCTCCTTGCAAGCCCACACTGTTGCGGTCTTCAAGGCTCAAGCCAACAAACGCGCCTGTCATGCCCGCCTCATGCGCCCCAACACCAATGTCAACCAAGACAAAGTGCGCTAAGCGGCCAGTGAGCACTGTGCTGCGCGACATGTGCACGACGGTCACGCCATGCTACCTCATCATGCTCGCTCTCATGCGGCTCATCGCGCTGCACCTCGATTCAGTCGCCCCGCCCGCGTCGTGCAGCGGCGCGTAGTATCGCGCGTACCATTACGTCCTCGAGAACCTCTCGCAAGTTGACATGCTCAAGGTCACCACCCCCTGTTCTGTCATCGCGTCTTTTTGTATCGCTCGATGAAGTATCTATGAAAGCATTTGTCGAACTAAGATACTTGCATACCTGCAGGATTAAGGATTGATCAGTACAACAGCTACTGTGATATCATCTAGACGTCCTGGTAGCTTCCCCACGATGGCATGCCGTCACTACCGAATGCTTCACAGAGAACCTCGGCTGCCAAATTCTGGCCCGCTCATGCCCGTGCAGCTGCAGCATATCCTGCATAATTTATTGAATCAGAGGTTGATCTAGCTTATTTCAGAATCATTAGCATTGCGCAATCTGTCTAATTTGACCATAAATGACGCTTATTCATCTCGACTTTCCAGCTGTTCTTAAATGTCAAATGTGTTCCCTTGGCCGTTCGGCAGGGCTTCGCAGATGAAGAGTCTGAGCCTGTCTTCGGCGGGTCCTGATGGGAATTCTCCACCTCCTTTCGTTCTCGACGAAAGAACAGCCGAGGGAGACAAGCACGGCTTGTGTTCCGAATCCATTTGTTCAAAATTGACACCTATCGCAACGAAAAAATGAGAAGTAGTATTTAAAGAGAAATGTTTATATATATTCCCAAGATCGCGTACGTTCTGAAGGGTTATGGTTCCCGAATATCTGACATTGATTTGGAATGCGGCAATGAATCTGTTCATTCTAAGGACCATTCAAGGCATTAAATCTTGCTAATTTACGAAGTAAAATAAGATGGGGCCTTCTCTCAGAGCGAGGAGGCCGACATTGGCTGTAGATTCAGTGTTACAAGTAGTGGATAGAGATTGGAAGACTTGAATCCCCATACATGCCTGTTTACAATCCATTTTTGAGATATCAGGGGACGAAACAATAAATCAATGACCTACGGCATCAGTTTCACTATTACGAACTTGGGTCCTTGACCAACATCGCCCATTGTCTCGGTGCGGGCTCTGAAGGCACGAGCATCAGGTTTAGGCTGATATGCACGGGACCGCACACCAAGATATACATTTCCGGAACGGCGGACACCCGACAGATGCGTAGACAGACTGCCAAATGTTGAAGTACTAACCATACAGGCACTGGTACACCTAGTGACTTTCTAAATTCCGCGAGATGAAATGAGTATTGGTTTGCCTCATACTTTACCATCTCCACATACCTGAGACATACCAGTAGAGGGTTAATTTACCGTCGGGAAAAGAACTACATGCACCTCCGCGTGACAATACAAAACCGGAGTGAATCAGAATGGGAATGAGGGGACTCAGGAAGGAACGTACAGAACAGAATTCACTCTCTTTCTCTCGGCCTCTCCATCTTTGATCAGGGATAGACACATCTGAAAAACACACACCACGCCAGGTCGAATGAATAAACTGCAAGGTGTAGGAAGGGAATCGTATGTTGGCAGGTGTTAGAAAAGAGAGGAGGTCGTAATTGGGGCAAAGGCGTTACAGGTGCGAGATTACACGGTGCACTCGGCACGCTGCATCTTGAATGAAAAGTGAGTGTTAGCATGACGAAAGAGGCGAGTGGGCGGACCGAGTGCAGAAGCGAATGGGGTGGATGGGGTGGATGGTCGCCGCACGGTGGCACGAGGCACAGATTGCCGATACAGTCTTGGGGGTCAGTGCGACCTCTGCGAGCTAGATTGGCTGCGATGTTGCACTGTGCAGTTGGGTTAAGTCGGCGCCTTTTCGCCATTTGGCAGAGGGCGCGTGTCGCGTACAGACAGCATTGACTAAAGTAGAAAGATAATTTTACATCCGTGCCCCTACCGGCCCACTGCTGACGTACCTGCGAGGAGCACTTATACAGCGTGATGGTGTGAAGCAAGAGGGAATTAGGCGCCCATCCACACGACCAAATAAGCGGAGAATTCCGCGGCATCATTGCATGCCGACCATACTGGTGACGTAGCCGGCGATCACAGTTGCCGCTGATTTCTCCGCTTATCTAGCACAACCGCGCAAGCAGCACTTTTCGACGTTCGTATTATTCCTAACGACCGCATCACCTGAATTATACACACAATGAGCCGTATATTTCCTCAAGATTATCTAGTACTAATGTTTTTAGGACTGAGGAAATCTAACGTCCATATACTTACTTAGTGTTTACCCCTTTGCAGTTTCAATTTATGTGTACTTGATTGTATGGAGTTATGTACATGTAGGTGTGGATTCATGTTACATCCCAACTGTATTTGTAGTCTTGATGACATGGGGTGATTTACTGAGCCTGCCCAAGGACTACAAATAAAACAAAAAATGAAGTACGAGTCATGCCACGCGCACTGCGATGGCCTCACCCACCAAGTTTGTCCTCCAAAGTTTCGGGCTGGTGCGACAAAATGGGCAGTCAAGGTGAGGCCGGCAATCAAGAAATGACGTGATATCTAGTACTCGGACACTCGGACCTGTCAAAGAAATTGGCCTCAATTGAGGAGTTATGAATCTTTTCACAGCATTCCTTTGGCTCATCCTATGCATTTTCCAAATTGCAAGCGATCGGTATACTCAGATTGATATGAATCCCTCTGTGAGTGAAGATATTCATGTGTTTTCCTTAGGTGTCCGAATACTAGGGGAAGGATAGTACATAACGCTGAAGAATGTGATGAATGTTTGGATAACATCACAAGCAAAGAAGTGTTTCGGGACACTCTGGATTCTATTAGAATGGAACGGAAGCAAAGGACGTCGACGAGATAGAGTGGACCGCCTCTACGTACACGTTCTGGATTCTATTGAATGGAACGGAAGCAAGGGACGTCCACGAGGTAGAGTAGACCGCGTACTGGTACAGCCGCTGATAAGCCGTGAATTCGCCAACACCTGAAAATTAATGTTTTCTGGATTTCCGTAGCGGATACGCGCACATCTGGGTCTATGACGAGTCCCAAGTCAGTAGACCTGGAACTACACGCTAGAAACCAAATCCGGAACCGGTTGCAGATGAGTATCCAGAAAACACACATACTGGGTGCCTCCGACTAATATGCCGCTGGTTCTGGATCCTACTGTCGTACTATGGGCAGGAGGTTGCAGATAGTCCAAACGAACATTGGGGAATAAAATATCCATTCTGTGCCTATTTGTGGAACTCAAAGCAAGTGCATCTTGAATGAGTTTCAACATTATTTGTCCATGCTTGTACCAATGAGGCGACGTGTTCGATCACGTGATGACCCAGAACCTTTCAGACCGGAACGAGCCGGATCCGGATGCGGTGTCATACACCCATCAAATATCGATCGGCTTAATGTGGCAACCGAGTTCGAACCCAATTTAGGAAGAAGGTCCTAACTTGAGCTATGAAGGGGACCAGGGTGTCTAATTGAAGACATAAGACCCAAGGTTCCGGATTTCCAAGAATCCTTCAAGGGGCACAAGTAGTGCGCCCAAGAAATCCAGAATACTAGGACCACTCGGGCGCCAAGTCAAGGCCCCGATCGCGTCAGAAATAAATCAGACAAATAGGAGCCTGCTCAACCATGTTCCACCTCGACGGGTAGACGGTCTAGGGTAGCTCTTGGGCTGCACACAAGTTCAGGGTGTCTACAAAGAGGCATTTTGAAGGGCTATCCAATTCAACCACAATGTCTGGAGGGACTAATCCAGAACTAACATTTTCAGGATCTAAAATAATCAGTCAGCAAGCTTGGCGATCGTTATTTCATATTCTCGAGTCACGGACATGGTTACAGCGATGATTAATGTATTATGTTTGTAGAGTTATTTTTAGATGTACAGTATATAAGGTGGGCAGCTTGTAGGGAGAGGGTACGGACTCCTACCCGGAAACGTAAAGCGGAGAGACTAGCGGTCTGCTCCAGCGAGTACAGAAGGGCGGAACCACCGGCTTGATTCATCGAGGCTGTCCTTGGGGACGTGCTTGTATTTTCGAGTTATTATCAATCTATCAGCTTTTTCGGGATATTCCCTTGTGTGTTCTGCGTGTACGTGTGTGTGTGTTCTACGTGATCCTGCGTGTACGTGTACGTGTCCTGCGTGTCCTGCGTGTTGCTTGTGTGTGTCCTACGTGTTTTGCGTGTCCTATGTGTGTTCCGGATTTGTTGCGCGTTGCGTATCAAATTGGTTCACTGCTCCTGTCTTACGAGGTTAGAGTGGGTGACCCAGAGTTGCAAAACTATAAATTGAACCATTGTCTGCGGACGATCCTGGATTTGCTTGCTGCGATCCGCAAATATTAAACAACTGTTCCCGTGTATCTTCTATCGGTACACAAAGACCCGTACTCGGTCGCACTCTCTGGGATTGCATCCGGAATCACTAGTGGAGTTTGGTTGGTTGTTGTTTTAGGGATTTGTGTTGGTTTCAGGATTTGTGAATCCTGAACTAGAGCGCACTTCTTCATTGCATTCAGCCCGTCGGATTTGCATTGTAGTGGATTTCACCCATAGACCGCCGGCACACGTTTCATCTGGAGCCCACCGCGAGGGGCCAGTTGTTCATTTGTACGTTGCTCGCGATCTTGTGGATTTTTCCCAAGAGACAAAAGCTGTTCTTCAGAGTAAAATCCTGAAAACAGTACTTTAGGCCTTCTGTCCGTATACAGAAAAATTTGGCAACATTTCGCGTCAGGCACCTCGTGAGGAGCCAGGTCCGGAAAGTCCATCGTACCAAGGGCAAGGGGTTTTACCCGAGTCAGGTTTTGAACGGCCACTTTCTCGAACTACTCGCACAATCAGTAGATCCGGAAAACAACCGTTGCTCCCTCTGCTCGAGCAGCACTCCCTTAGCAAACTTGCTAAAGCCCAAAGACCCTCTCCATCTGCTCGTGCTCGAGCAGACGCATCGTTGCAGACCCAGGAACGAACATTGGCTTCCAAGGCACTTGCTGCACGGAATCCAGAACGTCCAGTTGCATCGTCTTCACAAGTTCAAGAAGATCTTGAACCAACCCCAGATCCTGAACCAGGATCGCCTTCGTTGTCTTCTCACGGAGCAACAACCAGTGTACCAGACCAATCCGCTGTACAGAATCCTACGAACAACACAATGGCCCAACAGCCTAATGTTGCTGCGTTCCGGATTCCCTACCCATGGGAAAAGAATGCGCCCAGCTTTGATGGGGGGGATGCTGCCTCTTTGAGGCGCTTCCTTAACCATATGCAGGCCATTATCCAGTTGGGTGGGATTACGGATACCCTTGCCAAGAAGGATAAAATCATAGAGTTTGTGACAGACCAAGATACCAAAGACCAGTGGAAGGGTTTCGATTCCTATAGCAATGGGACTTTTGATGAGTTCATTGCGGAGATTGAAGATCTTTACCCTGAGTTAGAGGATGTCAAGGTTGGGTCGCTCCAGAAACTCCGAAAAATCTGCAAAGAAAACCAGGATATTGAAATGTCAGATGCGGGACGGCTAAAACTGTTTTCAAAGAAATTTGAAACAGAAGCTGCAAAGCTGATGAAACCTCCGGCCTCCATAAGTAATGGGGAACTGGTTGGGAAGTTTCTGGAGTGTCTTGATGAAAAACTTGAAGCCCAAGTGCTAGCGATGATGGTTCAACATCAGTTTCTTAAAGAAACCAATCCCACCCTAGCACCTGCCAATGCTGCTGGGGTCGGGCAAGCCCAAAACGTGAAGCGTAGGGGTGATGTTATTCCGTTAGCAGATGTGCTCAAAATCGCAAAACACGTTGTGGATATTGCTGCGGCAAGCCCGAGAAATACGAAGTCCAGTGGCAGTGGTTCTGGATATGTTCCGACCGCTGAGCCTGGGATCAAAAAGGAATATCTTCAAAGGCTGGAAACTCTCTCCCAAGAGGTTTCGCACATTAAGGATGGGTTTGAAGTTCACAAGAAAGAGATAGGGAAAACAGTGGCAGACACCATTCAACAGTCCTTTGCTCAAATTGCGAGACAAGCCCCTCCCCATATGTCCGGAAACGCGGCTGGTTCTGGAATCCAGAACAACCGTACCTACGGGAACAACAATGAACAATCCGGAAGAATGGCTGAAAGGCCCCCCATGGATTGCTTCTATTGTAAAGAGGATCATCCAGTAGCTACTTGTCCGCACAAAGAGGAGCACATTAAAATGGGCTACATAACTTTTGTGGATGGGGCCATGCGTCTAGGCAATGGCTCGTTCATTCCGAAGTTTCCGGATTATAAATCCAAGAAAGAAAGGGTGGATGACTACTATGCAGGACAAGGCAAACCGAGAGGTGCTCCCCTGGGTAAAAGAGTCAACCAGCAGTTCTCTCAAGGCTATATCCAGAACGGGGATGAGGATCAAGTCAACCAGCTATACGATTCAAGAGATGATGAGTTACTGGCCCTACGTGTGCAGTTAATGAACCAGAAAAAGTCCGAGCAATCTCGACAGATGAACCAGAAAAATCAACAGCAGTTTGTGCAGGTTGATCCAGAAAGTTCAAATTCTGCTAGGAACGCTATTGGGGTGACTCCGGATCAGATTGCACAGATGTGGGAGATGTATCTGCAAACCCGTTCAGGAGCTGGGACTAGCTCTGAATCGGGAAATTTCTGAATCGTTCGAGGAAGGAGGCGGGTGGCCCGGTTAAAGCTCCAGCCCCACCCAAGACCAAACCTCCGGAGAACCGTGTTGAGGTCCAGAGTCCAGCTGCTAGGAATCAGAATTGGCGCGTGAGATGGGTAGATGAGGAAGATGTTCGTAGTCGGGTAGACACCCTGGAAAGTTGGCCAGACCCGGTCAACCGGAAAGAGCTACTTGAGTTTCTGAAGTTGGTGGATGAATACCGGAATGATCTCTGGGATTACAAAAGCCATATAAAACCGTTAGTGATTATGTCTAAGGACACCATTCCCTTCATATGGGGGGAAAGGGAACAAGGGATATTCAACGAAATACGGAAAAAAGTTGGTCACACATATCAAGAGGCATTCTAAATCCAGAATCCAAGCTGGGGTTGCTGCTGAGGATTTAGGTGTGGAGGAGGCGGCAAAGCCAGGGAATAGGAACCTGAGATTAGACGATGCCGTTCTGGTTGAAGATACCCAGCCGCTTGATGTTCAAGTCCAAAAAGACTTGCAGAAAGTAGGCTCTAATAAACAACCAGGGGCCCGCCAATCCGGAACTGTCCCCAGTGCCGAACCAAAGGCCTATCGATTGGTAGCTCCTGTACAAAAGCCGGGGCTAACCAATACTGTGGTGAACGATGTGATGGATACGGAAGTGAGGATAAAACTCGGGGATCTTATGGCAGTATCCGGAGAAGTATCCAAAGGTGTGAGATCCAGAACAACCAAAACAAGGCAGCCGGTTCTTGATAAGGAAACCAGACTGTTTACTTGATGGAGGATCCGGAACCCGAGGAAGACCCTTTTCCGGCGGATGAGTACATAGAGCGGTTCGCTCTTGGAGCAGATGCCCTTCACATTGCCCATCTACCGATGTCAAATTTCTTCGTGTCCACTGGTGATGATGGCCTTCCGGTTGGTTCCGTGGTCATTCAGGATCCAGTAGAAACTTATCTGAACAGTATGCCAAAAGGAGAGCATAGACGAGTCTATGACGCGGGGCAGAAGATTTACGCTGCCAGGGAATCAGGAGGCCTGCGGTGCCTCTTTCCGCTAGTCAATGGGAGGCATGGACTTGAATCCGTTTTGGATACCGGTTCGCAGATTGTGTTGATGTCGCTCAAACGGGCAGTTGCTACAATGCTTACCTGGAATCCGGATATAAAGATACATATGGAATCCGCAAACGGCGAGCTAAAGGAAACTGAAGGCTTGGCCAAGAACGTTCCATTTCTCTTTGGAGATTTAACTATCTACCTCCAAGTCCATGTCATAGAAGGCGCCCCCTACGATATACTGTTGGGGAGGCCATTTGACATTTGACCGAAAGCACCATCCGGAACCAGATGGATGGAGGGTCCACGATTACCATCTCGTGCCCCAATACGAAACGACGCATAGAGATGCCCACGTACAAAAGGGGTGCTCGTACCATTCTGAGCCGACCAGAAGATGAGATCTTAGGAGGTGGTTCTAGACCTGCGACCCCGGAAGGGAAAGCCGAGCCACAGAAGACTCAGGTTTTTCAGACACTTTCGAGGAATTAGGGATAGACCGTCCCCAAGGAGAACTTGCACTGAAATTCGGTTTTGATGAGGATGGGCAATTCCGGATAGAAGGATATCTGGAACCCAAAGACGGCATGGCATTTGGCTCGGACAATTGAACACTGCATACTTATTGGCGTCAACCGAGAGTACGGAACTCAAGGGAGATGAAAAGGCTTCGCAACTCCTGCAAGAGTTTGCGTCCCCACGGCTGAATCCAGAAGTAGATGGAAGTGGAAAACAGGCCTTTCAGGTCTTTACCTTCGAAGAGAAACCAAAGTCCAAGAAGGCAAAGGCTCGAAAAGCTAAAACGAACCGTGGGAAACATAAAGTGGATCCCAAAGTTCGGTGCGTGTGCTGTCAATTTGTGGATTGGACAGATCCAGAAAATAGGGGAGATCCCGAAGCTGGAACCAGTGCCCATTCCTCAGACTCGGAGCACACTCCTGTAAACCAAGACAAGAAAAAGAAGGTAAAAAGAAGAAGGCTCCGACATCAGATCCGAAACCGGATTCGGAGGCCCAATCTGCCGACGCTCCGTAATGTCTTCGTTTGCCGGGAAGAAATATAAGCCTGTAGCGCTTAAAGTTAGACCTGTATATGGGATTTACCGGAAAAGTATAGGCTTAAGAGAGAGATAACAGGTGATCCTTTAAAGGACATGCCGACTCTACCACAGCAACCTTCCGAATTTACTCCTACAGGGAGGTACACAGAGGAACGGAAAGAAATCATCGATAAAATCCACAAGGGCAACTTTCTCTCAAATGAAGAAAGGAAGTTCATGCACCATTTTATGATGGTGCAATCAGATGCATTTGCCTGGGATGATTCCGAACGTGGAAGCTTTAAACATGAATTCTTTCCGCCAGTCGAAGTACCAATCGTTGAACATAAGGTCTGGGTAGAAAAGAGTATACCCATACCCCGTGGTCAACTTGAACAAGTCTGTAAGATCATCAAGCAGAAAATCGATGCTGGTGTCTATGAGCCTTCAAACGCGTCTTACAGGACGAAGTTCTTTGGGGTTGTCAAGAAAGATGGAAAGAGCATTCGGCTAGTCCACTCTCTTGAACCTTTAAATGCGGTAACCATTGCGCATTCTGGGATTCCTCCGGGTACGGATGAGCTCGCGAACCACTTCGCCGGGAGAGCCTGTGGGGCGGTTCTGGATTTATATTCCGGATATGACCATAGGGACCTAGCAGAAAACTCTCGAGATTTCACTACATTCCAGACACCCTTTGGAGCACTGAGGTTGGTAAAGCTACCCCAAGGGTGGACCAACTCGGTACCCATATTCCATGACGATGTTACGTACATTTTGAGGGATGAGATCCCACATGTCACGATTCCGTATATCGACGATGTTCCGGTCCGAGGACCAGGAGTCGGTATATGGGATTGGACGGAAAATATGAGACTATCCCTGGAAATAAAGGGATCCGTCGATTTATCTGGGAACACTTCCAAAATCTGAACCGCGTTGTTCAACGCGTTAAGTATTGCGGGGGTACCTTTTCAGGGACCAAGGCCTTGCTCTGCTTGGACACTTTTCCGGTTGTTGGGCATATGTGCTCATTCGAAGGAAGGAGACCTTCAGAGGATAGGATTGGTGTTATTGAAAGGTGGCCTGCTCTGGAAAATGTCTCAGAGGTCAGACAGTTCTTGGGAGTAGTAGGGACGATGAGGATGTTCATTCAAGGCTATACTGTGATGAGCCGCCCTTTGACTCGCCTCTTGCGGGCAGATGTTGATTGGGAGTGGGGCGAATTACAGGATGCATCCATGGACAAAATCAAGTACGCAGTCAGGCATTGTGAAGCATTAAAACCCATTAATTATGAGTGGGACTCTGATGTATAATGGCTGTGGACACATCCTGGATGGCTGTTGGTCTTGAATTTATCAAGTCGACCCGAACGATCCTACGAAAAAGTATTATGCAAAGTTCGATTCCATACCCTTGAAGAAAGGGAGGCAAGATTCTCTCAGCCAAAAAGGGAATTATATGGTTTACTAAGGGCCCTGCATCATATGCAATACTGGCTGTTGGGATGCCGCAAACTTGTGATAGAGACAGATGCCATGTATATCAAAGGCATGCTCTCGAATCCGGGAATGGGACCCAACGCAACAATCAACCGGTGGATAGAACAAATCTTAATGTTCCACTTCCAGTTGAAGCATGTTAAGGGTTTGACGTTTTCACCTGATGGGTTATCCAGAAGGAGGAAACAACCGGGGGACGTTGAACATGTAAATCCGGAACAGGGTATGGATGATAATCCACCTCCGGAAGATCATGGGGAGTGGGATCACGATATTGCGCAACCTTTGGAGTTTGATGAGTTCAAATCATCGATAGACACCAGGGGAGGGTATATCCAGGAAATATATGTTCCGAATACGGAACTTCCGGATTTACCTGACGCAATTGAAGGTTTCACTGAAGACTGCGTGATAGCGAGTCAAGATCGAGATGCAGTAGACATAGGAGTGCGCCGAGCATATGAAGCTGAGGGAATAAATTGCCTCAGTATCTAATGTCTCAGATCCAGGATGAGGAAAACTCTTGCCAGAGGACGATTTTAAATACGGCCCCAATAGGCGAGAACTTATCCTGAAGATCAGCGCTCTGAGTCCGCAAAGGCACAAGAGAGAAACTTGACAAGGTTAGGTCTGGTTAAAGGATCCTTCCCACAGACCAGATGGTATGTCAGATAGGACATACAAAAGGTTCATGCGCTACGCAGCACAGTACTTCTTGGCAAAGAATGGAAAGATGTACCGGAAGAACGAAGATTCGCAACACCAGCTGGTTGTGGATAAAGAATATAGGATGTACATCCTGAAAGCGTCCCATGATAGTCTCGGACACAAGGGGCCTTTTCGAGCAAAGCAATGATCGAGATAAGGTTCTGGTGGCCGGAGATGGATCGAGACGTTGGATGGTACGTCAAGACTTGCAGGCTCTGCCAGTTGAGGCAAAAGAAATTATTGCGGATTCCGCCAAGGGTTACGATGACGCCGAGCCTGTTCCAGAAAATCATATAGATGTAATGATTATGGGTGTGGTTTCAAATGGGCATAAACTGGTTGTCGCCGCTAGATGCGCACTAGCACGATGGTTAGAAGCCAGGGCCTTGAGGAGCGATAATGCTGAAGCCTTGGGCAAGTTCCTTCTAGAGAAATCATATGCCGCTGGGGGTGCCACAAGTGCTCGTTACGGATAACGCGAAGCAGTTTGTGGCAGCGTGGAATGGTTACATTCGAAATACGGAATAACGGTATCCGGATTTCGCCTTACAACTCTCAGGCCAATGGAGTCGTTGAGACTGGCCACTGGGATGTTAGACAGGCAGTCTGGAAGGCAACTGGGGGAGACACACGCAAGTGGTGGTGGTTCTTGGTTCATGCTGTATGGGCAGACCGGATCACTA